>QRDG01002057.1:255445-450033 GCA_012064385.1 Puccinellia tenuiflora
TAGGCCGGCCGCCGGCACCGGCGCCCTTGTCTCGACATTAGCCGAGCTCAACGCCATCGACAAGGTAACTAATTAGTTAGTCCGCGACATCTTTTATGACTACATATGCCTTTGATGACTGCCATATCTCATGCATGCATGGTGCCCAACATGTGTTGACTCACAGGACACGCCTTGCATACTCCTGCATAGGGTGGGGGCCGGCGGAGAGTTGAAGGAAGTCGCGTTGGCCAAGATAGTACAACCTCTGACCCGCGATATACACAACACTCGAATGAGTGAGGCCGTGATGAAAGTCAATGTCACGGAGGTACTGCCTGAGTTCCGTGACATCGACCCCCCCACGCAACCTCCGGGAGCTGAGAAACACATGAAGCTTGGCGAATGCGGAAAGTGGATGATGGAATGGCCGAAGACCCAGATTCGTCTTGGGGATGTTATTCATGGGGTCGGTCGCACCGGCGGCGCCACCTCGAGGCCTCGGCTCCCGCTCGTTCGGCCCCCGTCGAGGCGGCCGCAAAAAACTATTGCGGAGGAACCGGCACCACAAGTAGCCGTCGCCACCACCCAGAAGGAACCGCCGGTCGCCGCCCCCACCGGCCGGAAGCTACCGCCGGTCGCCGCCACCACCGGCCGGAAGCTACCGCCGGTCGCAGCCACCACCGGCAGGAAGCTACCACCGGTCGTCGCCGCCACCAACCGCCACAAACAGTTGTTGGGAACGTCTTCACCGGTTAGTTCTGACTTTCCGAATTCCCCGACTTTCCGACTTTCCCGACTAACGGATGTGCTATCGTTCATGTTTAGGACAAAGCCGTTGCACCTGAACTTGGTGGCAACGAGGATGAGGATAATGATGTCAACCTCGATGACTACATCAACACTGGCGCCTGCAGGGATGATATGTACATGCCTCATGTGGATGAAGAACCCTTCCGCGACCACCGCGGTCAAGCTGCTCGTCCCACTTCATGCACACAACGCCTGGCCTTCACGCCTCCGGATGCCGGCGATCATCAAGCTCCCCCGGGTAACGTTTTCAGCCCTAACACTCTGATGGAAACTGTTAAAGCGGGGTTCACTGCACCCCCACAATCCCCAGAGAAGAAGAACAAGATCAAGAAGCATAGGAAGAGAAAAGGAGCCTCCACCTCTGCGAGCCAGCCAGCTCCTAAGATCCGGGGTCTTGAAGACACGATTCCACCCCGTGCGGATGGCTTCCCCCGAGTTCATGTAGCTGGTGAACCTATCTTGTCTGGGGACTTGCTCCGCCTCGCAGAAGGACCCATGGTTGCTTTGCAGCAAAGTATCTTGTATCTGGAGGAGCAGCTTCTTAAAGAAAAGCATCCGAGTTACCCGGCGTTCGCGGTCCACGTGCCAAAGGAGCTGGTGGACTTCGTCCAGGAAGACCCTGCGGATGTGTTCTTCATCGCTTACGAGGACGTCTTCAAACTCTTTCACACTCAACGGCTGGACTATAACATGGTCCGTCTATATGCGCTCGATATGGCGATGAAGATCAGGAGAGATGCGACCCCGTACATCGCGATAGTGGATCCTTACTACATGCGCGACAACCATCTGGAGGAAGGGTCAAAGACAAGGGAAACGGCCAAGGAGTACCTCGTAAGGGTCATGCTGGCCAACAAGAGGAAGACCACCCTTCTTCTGCCTTTCTTTTTCGAGTAAGTACACATCCGCTCGCCACCGTCGTATCTTATGCCTTCTTGTACATTTCTTCCATCGCTGATCCTTTGTCCAACATTCCGTTTCAATTGTGTTGAGCAGGGACAAGTACTGCGCACTCATCTCCGTAGCCCCGAGGTGGTCCATTGCCACTTATTTGGACTCGGGGAATAAATCCACGCCGAGACGATACACCAGAATAAAGGGTGTTCTGGATGACGCTCTCGAGGCCTATGCCCAAAAGGGCGGCCCATTGCATAACAAGTCGGAATTTTTCACGGATGAAAACACACACAAGTTTCAGCATGGGAGCGGATTCCATTGCATCAAGCAACTGGATGGCAGCGTGAAGGAGGCCTACTACGCCCTCCATCACCTTAAAGGAATTGTCCGGGATTGCGAGAAAACAAAGTTTCCATCGGGTCTCGCAGAATACACCAAATCAGAGGATGCTCTCACCGATGCTGATTACAGAGCAGACTTCCATCGCATCCAGCTGCAGTTGACAACGATCATCCTCGAAGATGTCCTTCACAGATCAGGGGCCTACCACCACCACAGAGGTATTATATATAGAAGTGCATGCGTAGGGTTATCTATTATATATATGCTATGCTATGAAACCCAAATAGGATAGCCATATGATTGTCTTGCCTCTCTACTTAGATGAATAAATTATACTCTATTTTATATCACTAATCTATATATATATCCCAATTTATCTTCAGTGTTGTCTCAGAGGAGTATCGAAGAACGACTAGAGGCACAGTATGACACCAGGGAGTGGAGGACGAAACAAGGCTTTCTACCGTTGCCGGAGCCGCGAAAGTAGAGGACTCCATGATTATGCATGCTCCCGGATCATAGTTAGGCGGCGAACACTTGATTTGTAATGTGTATATAGTGTGAAATGTTGAACTTTTGGTTGTATATACATGACTAGCTAATTGTGTTTACATTCGGCACTTTTGTGACTATGTGTATATATATATGTATCTCGATCGGGCCACTAATTAAGTAATATATATGTGTGATGACATATTGATTAATATCATTGTCTGTTTATATACCTGTCAAATATACCTGTATTTTCTGTATAAACCTGTATAAATACTGTATATACGTGTATTTATACAGCAAAATAAAAAAATACAGTTTTTCTGGTTAACACTTCTGTGGCGCACCTTTTTTAGTTTCTGTGGCGCACCACTTTCTGTGGCGCACCAAGGGCAGTGCGCCACAGAAAGCCTCTCCATAGGGTCCTGGCGACCTATTTCTGCGTGCGCCACAGAAAGTTGATATTTCTGTGGCGCATATTCCTGGTACGCCACAGAAAATATTTTTGTGGCGATAATTCTGTGGCGCACCAGGCTAGCCCACAGATGCGCCACAGATAAGCCAAATGGTGCGCCACAGATAGCCTATTCTGTGGTAGTGTTATAAGCTTGATCCAGGAATTTCGGTCACATGTCATAGAGTTTGTGGTATGATTGAGTAGATAATGTCGTGATGTGTTCCATTTTAGATATTCACGAGTTTTTCTTTATTTATTATTATCATATTTGTTTGTCGTTGGTGCTTGGCATTGTTAGATAATCAATAATGTATGACTAGGTTGGAGGGTCATGCTTCCTTTTGAAAAAAGAAATAGTAATTGTGTTGATGCAAACCCAATCACATATCCTTGCAAAACAAGAAAAGCGGTACTTAAACAGGAAATTGATGAGCGCTGCTCAACAAATATAACATGTAAATTATTACTTATTCAAAATCGTTCAGCAGATGCTACCAGATAGTCGCCACATACGAGCAGTTGTTACACACTAACAACATTGTTTCAGGCATTGCTCCTTGCTAGTGTAGCAATCACCGCCCTCGAGGATACAACATAGTGGTAGTCCATTGTGCGATAACCAATAAGGGCACGACAGCATATAAATCTTGTTCCCATCCGCCTTCCCGTTCATGGCTTGATCTATGAATCAAGATAAAGAAACTGTTATGGCAGCACATAAAGTCGACGATGGAGTAGAGCAATACTAGACAAAATTCAATCAATATAAACTTGTATTCTTCAAGCACAACTAAATTCTATGTACAAAATGATATTAACTTGATTGTATGATAAATTACCACTTAGCGAACCAACCTGTTGTTGGATTGTTAGGAGGGTAGTTGTATCGCAACCCACCAAAGTTTAAACCTTAGGTTTGACACATTGTCTCGTATAAATGTTAAATATTCTTGTAGTGGGAGGCGACGTTCCCATCGATAGCGAGACGTCCAAGATGATTTCGTCAATCTCAAAACTCGATCTACTGGCAGTCTTTCGAAGATACTCATAGGGGTAAGGTGTGCATGTGTACATTCATAAGGGTGAGTATACGTACGTGTATGTAAGCGTCCGTGTATACTATGTTTCTAAAAAAAAGATAAATTACCACTTACAATTTGCATTAACAGGGAGGCATCCAACCACCACCAAAAGCCAAACAAAGGCATGGGTGTGCTTCATGTTCTTCACCATCCTCCAGGTACGATATATACACTTTACAGAATATATTTTCTTTGTTTACCGGTCCATGGTTGTAAAATTTAATTACAAGACGGTTGACGTATATATGGTCCAAGTAATTTAATGGTCTCTGTTAAATGTATATATGGTTGAGAGTGGACAAATAGCTCCCGGGTTACATGGGGCTAGTTATTTTGAAAAAATCGAAAACGGTATTATAATTTTCAAAAGTTCAGCAAAAAATTATAGGGATAGATAATGTTTTAAACTACGATTTAAATTTCAGTTCAAAACTCGTTGTATTATTGGCTGAGAAAAATAGACAAATGGGTTGGTCTCGATGTGGTGAATAGTGCACATTTTCAAAATTTGAAAATTGTCCGATTTGTTTTTTTTCTGTAGCCCATATTATAACGAATTTTGGATTGAAATTTTGTAGGATGGTATATCTCAACATTCTGCATCCCTAGAAGTTTTTGCCGATTTTTTTGAATCTTACAAATACCGATTTTGTTTTTTTCAAAATAACGTGTCCCTATAGCTCGGAAGCCATGTGTGGTTTCCGAATATATCAGCATTATTACTAGTATCATCCAGCAGACACAATCTATATCTAATAGGAAAACTTTACTGGGAAGGAAATATATCTTCATTACTCATTAATTTGACCCCAAATAATCCCTTTGCTGGAGTAAGATTTTACCCAAGATAGAGATTTTTGAATCAAATCGTGAAAGGTAATCAATGTCTGCCTATGAATATGCATGTATATATAAGACATTAACCATGGAGCAAATTATCCTGTGGTTAGTAGTACTGTCTTCTTTACTATTCGAAGACCTCGAACCACCGGTGAGTGCCCCAATGGCGAACTACATGAAGCATGCCGTACAGGCTCTGGTGGCTATCTTGGTTCTTCTCGGATGCTTTGCGTCGGGAGCTCAGAGTAAGTTTTAGCTTCTCTATGATTATCTACTAAGGTTGTAGACATGCTGCACTGTATATATAGGTGTATGCTGATCATGTTTTAATCTTGGGACTATTTTACAGGTCAAGGGCATGGACCGGACATATTCTCATGCGAGAGGCAGATAATGCGACCATGCGGCGACTTGTGTTACTGCTGCCTGATGGGTGCCAACAATGGGCAGTGCTATGCAACTGACGTGGACTGCAGGCTCAACTGCCCGCCCCCAAAAATCTGAATATTTCTTATCTCCCGTATACAGTTGCCCATATAGTACTGCATGCTCCGAAGAATATTTGGGAGGAATAAATTGATGGTATCTTATTTGTGACTAGATTGGTTTATGTGCGGTGCAAAGGAATCATACAATTTGGCAATTAGTAGCACAAATAAATCCATGTAAGGACGCACCACATGAAGCATACTAATTGTTATCAAGTGAAATATTGCCATCCTAAACTGTTTAAGGGAAAAGCGACAACACTGAATCATTACAAATCTCACTCAGGAAACAAGTGCTGACACGGACAATTTACTCGTACTATTTACCTTGGTATATTTATAAAATCTGCAGTGGAAAACTCTACCACTGTTCTGTTTCACCGCCGGTGCAGCAGCTCTTGACGTCGCACGAACGACACTTCGTTGCTGCTTCACATGTGGATATTACCTCCAGCCGCATCAGTAGGATCACTTCGTAGGTCTCTCTAACTCGCCGAGCCAGCTTGCAGTCACAACAGCGATGACGAGTCAGGCCACCTCCGTAACGGCACCTCGGCACTGACCACAAGCACTCCAATGGCACCAGCCCAACGGCTACAGCCTGGAGCCTCCGCCGCACGGAGGCAGGGTGAGAGCACTCGGCACTCGCATCCTTTTAGTTAATAATAATCGACGCAAACTAAGCTCTCTGTAATCGATTACATTACATCCCAAATAACCAAAGAAGTTCCATTTTTTCTCCATTCCGTTTGCATTAACAGTGTTATCTAATTACATTTACGTTTACATTGCTTCTGGTGAAACAAACACGTTCTAATTTAACTAGGATAACTCAGTAAACAGTAAACTCACAAGCACACTACTCGGTAGCGCGCAACTCCCAGCTGAACTCAGATGGGCTGCCGCTAGCACCATTGTGGCAGGGTAAGTAACGGGGAATTGGAGAAGACGGCAGAAGGGACCAGGCGACAGTGACTTCCATCTCACAGGAGGCAACCTTAAGGATACCATGGCTTTTACCAGCTTCCTTAGGTTTAAAACCTATAACATCTCTCTCAGCAGCCATATTCTCATTTTGACATCCTGCCGCAGCAGAAACTTTCAGTTCCCCTTCCCCATCAACTTCAACCGAAGCAACACGACGTGAAAGCTTGATCATGCCATCAGGGGTGATAGGCAATTTGCCATCTCCAAAAGCGAGCAATAAGACTTCCTTGTGATCTATACTGGCCGTATTGGCAGCAAAGACGCCTTGAAAACCATCTGGCCATGACCCACCTAAGACTTTCACACTGATCGTGGCCTCTACGGAGCGAAAGATCTGGCCCGACGTCAACTCCAGTGTGGAAAGCTTGCTGGTGTAAACACGATTAATCACGAACGAACGACACGTGCCACTTCTGAACGGCACATCTAGAAAGCTTAAGTCTTTATCCTCTGATTCAATACTGCCTTTCACTTTCAGCTTAACCTCCAAGTTCACAGGATCCAACAACACAACAGCACGGGTAGGCCCTGTCAGTTCCAGAATGGGATCCTGCATGCAACAATTTTAATCGAGTCATATTGAATTTTCACCCCTAAGAGAAAATGCGTCCATCTATACTTCATCTGTCTATAAATTGGAACTTAATTATAGTAAACTGAATACTGATCTGTCAATGGTAATCCGAAAAATAGGTGATTTGCCATGAGGAGAATCTACCAAGTGGTTAAATTTGATTTGGGTCAACAAGCATGTTTCTATTCTCAAAAACTTCATATTTGACGAACCAACGTAAACAAATAAGTAAACTAAAGCCGAGGATAAATATTGCAAAATGCATAGCATGAACGATGGGAGATGCATAATACAATGATGAGATAAATTACTAGCATGTAAATGATAGTCACAATGTTTTTACAAAATTACGATATTTGTGAAGGCAGTGCAAATACTCAAACACATTCAAAAGCATGTATTCTTCAAAATACTTGCCCGTGCCTTGCAAGACTATAAAGCAGAAAATAACCAAATATGCTAGTCTCGCAAGCATGGACACAATGGAATCAGATTTCTGACTATGCATTGTGGACACACATATAAAATGAGAATCCAAGGAAAGGTCAAAAGAAAGGCAAAAGTTGTAGGGCAATTCAGAATCCGTTGCACCAGAAAACATGCAGTAAGTGGACATCCAGTATGCACTGAGATTATACTCAGACCTAAGGTTATTATAATCAAGACTTGAATACAGATTGCCTAGACAATAAACTAAGTCAGTTTAGAAAAATAAGGTTGGCTGTCGTGCATGGATACATGTGATTTTGGTCTGCAGTAATTAACATTAAAAGAAATATATCATTAATCCCCGCTGATTTGTCTCTTTAAAGGAACATAGGGAGTACCAGTATATGGCAAGCAAAATTACAATCGCCACTGGTTTTATCACAGTTGTCTAGAAGCCCTTGCCATACCAAATACTCCCTCTGATCCATAATAAGTGTCGGAGATTTAGTACTAATCTAGTATAAAGTTTGTACTAAATTACCAACACTTATTTTGGATCGGAGGGAGTAGCATTTATTGAAGTACAGATTACTTATAAATTAGTACTAGTAATTTTAACAATAGTAGAAGTAACTGTGTCATAGAACTTCAATGATACCCAGGATTTTTTATGTTTCATCTTGATGAAGGGCAAAATAAGCTAGTGTACCGAATCAGCTGAAAAGCAAGGCAAAAGCTTTGACTTTATATTGATATAGAAGGAGTAAACATGACACGGCCGAGGCCAAACTGAAAAAAGTTTGGGGTGAGTAATTTTGTCAGTGAGGAAATACAAACCTCTTTGGTGATGGTTTGGCAATTATCCCTTGCGCGACTGAAGATAATATTGCGATTGTGATCCAAACAGTCACGCGCGGCAACAATGCCATACACATCCAGTGGCCACTGTATACTTTCTTTTATTCCTACCACTTTGACTGAAAAGATCTGTAGAGTAGTCATGGGACTGCCAGAACTGCAAGGCGCGGGCCCGTCGGTGTAAAGCATTGAGGGGATAAGCGCTGCATTGTAGGTAGTTACAGGTTAGATATGTCAACTGACATATGCAGAAATTGTTGTAACTATTGTCGTCAAGTTGCAATCCTAGCTAGTCCGATGGAGAGAAGGAACATGAAAGAAATAGTAACAATCCATGGAACAAATTACAGGGAAGCAATTGGGATTTGGGTGGGGCAACTTACTGGTGTCCTCGAAGGAACCAAATGCGCCAGCCCACACGCTGTTCCAGTAATTCCGAGACCTATTAGCAAAGACGACCTCCGGATCAGACCAGTCTTCCTCGCGATCGTCTTCCAATTCCCGCGCGGCGGATTCTTCGTCGCACATCCGAAGGTAGTATTCCGCCGACTCGGGGTCTCCCGTCGCCAGCCACTTCTTCACGGCCAGCGCTTCTCTCACCAGATCGTGATTCCTGCGCGCCTCCTCCGCTTCCGCTCTGTACGCGCCTAACTCCGCTTCCGATGCAGCAGGGTTCTTCCTACTGCTCGCCGCGTAATCAAATCTGCTGCTGTTCTTCTCCTGTTCGCTACTCTCCTCCACCCTTATCCTCTTCGCGTCCTGCAGATCCACCTGTTTCACATCTCTCTGCTTCAACGTCTTCCTCTCCTCTACGAACTCCCGCAGCTTCTGCTCTGTCCATGCACGAGGGCCATACTCTTCCGGACCAAATCGGAAATCTATGTCAGAAGGTGATAGCACGTCCTCCAGCCGGATCATCCTCCACGCCGACATCGCTCTGCTAACGCAAGGGAAACCTAAAGATCTTGCCGCTCCCTCGTCTTTTGGGTTAGGCCCGTTTGGGAGCTAAGTTTTTTCAAAAAAAAAAAAAGTCCACTTTTCATCCCTGAACTATCCGAGAAGTTCACTTTTTGTCCTAAATTTTTTGTTTGGTCTGAACAAACCCTGAATTTTTGGAAAAGTCCACGTCACATTTAATTCGAAAAAAAAGGCTTGTGTGGACAATATGTAGCAGAAAAAATAATAAACCGGGCTGAATAAGAACCTAATCTTGATATATCGCCTCTTCCAATCCCCTCCAAATACTAAACTGGCTGGGATTGGAGGCCTCCGATACATCCTGACCCCACAGCTCTTGTGGGTCCCGCTTGTCTGTGTCAGTTCAGAGGTACGAGAGCTCTGGTTGCTTTCACGCCAAGATCAGGTGTGGATTTGGTTCATCTAATTATTTTTAGTTTACATAATATATTTTGATTTGAGATAAAACCGTACACGAAATATATGTGTGTCGACGAATAGGTTCCATTCCTATGATCGTTTTGAATTTTGTCAACTATAAATTGTTAAATTTTAACCGAATTTTGTACCATTTTTTGAACTATTTTGTCAAATTCGTCGCACTTGTTCGACCGTTTGAAAACAAATTTGACGTATATATCCACCTCATCGTTTACCACAACTTTTGTGTTGTAACTTTTTCATTTCGATGGACATATAAGTATAGATATTATATATGTACATATCAATTTGTATGTGTTCATGGTGTGCTTGTATGTTCGCTCCGCCACAAACTTCACACATGTTGGCGTATCTCCTGCCGCTACCTCCGCCGCCATACCGCCGTCGCGCCATTATTCCGCTCGCGCTTCTTATGGGGCCGTCACGTAGACGAATTTGTTCAAGTGTACCAGTGTTAGGTAAGTTCACTAAGTAGGCAAGGGGTGAAAGTAAACGAAACATAATACAAACAAACGCACGTGTTTGTGTTTCTTCACATGCAGGCTAAAATCAATATGCAAACATAATGTAGAACATGTTTCAAGTCACGTTTCTCCTTAACTAGGCTGAGTCACAGGTGTAAAAAGGCAAAAATGCGTCCGAGTAACCAAACACACCCCTAGGACCTCCCTTCGCTGCCCTCCTAGACATCATATCCTTTGTTTGGGCTTTTCGTCGAACTGATAGAGACAAAGATATACAATATGTGGTGGAGTTTGGGTCAGAGCAGTAATGCAACTAGGTACCGAAGTCGGTCGAAAGAGGGGGTGACTATCTGTTGGGCTGCATGTGAGATCGGATCGCATGAGACTAAAAACGCCTGTTGAAGAAAATAAGAAGACACTAAATGGCAATCCGATAGACGCTGCATATTTAGAAAATTTTCAGGCATCTGAACTACATGTGCAGTTATTTTTCGCCAAAAATCGGTAAGTACGAAATGAAGATAAAAACAGACGTCGCAAAGATCATGCCGGCGCAGCAAAGCGCGCCTTATCCTTCTAGTGAGTCAAAATCCATACTTGGAATCTAAATACCTAAACCTCTAGAGCACCTGTGAAGACCCACTCTGATGTAGTGCAGCTAGTCGACGTCGCCCTAGTCTTGCGCGATCCTCAAGCTTCTCTGACCCGTCTACGACCCAACTACTCTCTCAAACTGATGTCAAGTTCAGCGTTGTCATCACACTCGTCGACGGCATCCCAACATCGCACGTTCATTGGAGGAATCTCGTGGTCGATTCATGCTCCCATGCATGCTTGTTCCTTCAAGCTGAGAGGCGCAACTAGCCGATCATCTTTAAGAATGTGAAGCGATGGCGCAGTACACATCACCATTTTTCTTGGATCAGACGGGTTGTAAACTTTTTCAAGAGTTCAAAGTTTGTTTATTTTGGACCAAACAAAAGTTTGAGAATAAAAAGTAAACTTACTCAAGAGTTCAGGGACAAAAGGTGGACTTTCTTCGTTTTATGCTTAGCTCATACAAAGTCTCAAGTTTTGGCTTGTCTTAGCCATCAAGACTACTAGCAAGGTATGGCGCGGCTGCTCGTAATATGGCTGCGTGTTGGATAACAAAAGATGACTTTTTTAAAGTGCGTTGCATAGTTTTACTAGAGTGCTAGCGCAGTAGCGCGTCCTTTTAAATGAGAAAATATCTTTAGATCAAACGTATAGAATGCTAGCGCGTCTCTTTATTCATGTTTTGTATATGTGCGGAGGACGATGGTGGACAATGTTTCGGTGAGGCACAACATCCTTCAAGGGTAGAATTTTAACTTTACTTTTTGCAGGGTTCTTTGTGTAATTTTGCTTGACAAGCGTGTTTGTGTCATGTGGTGACCATATATGTAATCTCTGTAAATGATTGTCTGATGGAATCTATGGTTACTTAAAAAAAACGTGTATGTTAGCTGGTAACTTGAATCTCTGTCGCAAATTTCATTACACCCTCGAATATAAACGTAGTTGTATCCCTTCAGATGAAAAAAAATGAAGTGGTACAATTCTTGGATTTTCTTGAGTTTAAGCACATTTGGTAACCGAAGCCTAAAAACATAGTAGAACACCATGATGGCACAACCATCTTGAGTCTTTCTACTTAATTAAAGAGCCATCGGTACTCGTCGTCCTTTGCCGATGGTATTAGCTATCGGTGCAACGAGTGAGCTTTTGTGGAAGACTCGGCTTTTCCATCATTCAGGCTACCGGCATCTATCCAGTAGAGGAACCGATCACCTCTCTCCTGATGGGCAGTGTAGATGTCTCATGGGCAGCAAGGAGGCAACCCAAAATTTGCATGAATGCGTTAAAAAAAATACTTTGGAAGGTCGCAAAGTTGCATATATCTGTAGATGAAAAAGTAGATAATTTACAAAGATCAAGTTGAAAGAAATCAATAATAAGCATTCACCCTACGATATATAAAAATCTGAGCAATAATGTGTGGGAAAAATGATAGTATTTTTCTTCATGTGTTCCCCCTCTCTTGATCTTTTCCTTACACTAGTAGAAAAAGGGCCTTTCGGAAAGCCATTAGGCCCGGTTCGGCCACAAACCGGGATCAATGCCCGGCATTGGTCCCGGTTCGAGCTGCTAGGGCCCCGTGGGCCATTGGTCCCGGTTCGGATGGGGGTATTAGTCCCGGTTCGTGCTATGAACCGGGACTAAAGCTCCCGCGCCAGACACGTGGCGCCCCGCAGAGCATTAGACCCGGTTCATAGCACGAACCGGGACTAATACTCCTCCCCTGGCTATATATACCACACCAAGGCAGAGCTTTTCTCCTCTCTTTTTTTCTGCTAGGAGGTGTGAGAGGTGGGTGCTAGTTTGTTTTCCTTTGCTACGCACTAGAGGTGTTCGATGAAATGACCGAGCCACACTTAAGTTCACACAAAATGATATGAGGTGCCCGAGCCACACTTAAGCTTTCTCCTCTCTCTTTCATCCGATCGATCGAGGTTAGCAACCTTGTCCATTTCATCTGTAATTGATACAAATATTGCATGTATCGATGTACGGTGGTCATTTCACTATTCAAGATGTTATTCTAATGGTATTTGATAAACTTAATTATATGATATGTAGATGGATGCATGGCAGAGATGGATGTACGGCGACCGACGCAGTTTCGATTTTATTGCAGGCCTGCATAAATTTCTCGATGTGGCTGAGGCAATTCATAGATTATCAAAAACCCTAGAATAAATTCTTCCTGGGTCGATGCCCGAGCGGTTAATGGGGACGTTCGGACTTTCCTTGTAAAAGGAATTTATTAAATCCAAATTCTGAGGATGGTTTTATGCCTTGTCCATGTGTGGACTGTCGGAACGTCAAGGAGCACTCTTCCTCGAGAACCCTTCAAGGCCACCTGCTTCGGAGAGGTTTCATGCCCAGCTATAATTGTTGGACCAAGCACGGAGAAAGAGGGGTTATGATGAAAGACAATGAAGAAGAAGAGGATGATGGCAACTATCCTATGTTCCCTGAAGAATACGGTGATACTGCGATGGAAGATAATGAAGAAGAAGGAGGTGAAGAACAACGGGCATCAGATGAGCCCGCTGATGGTCTTGGTCGGGTCATTTCTGATGCAAAGCGAGAATGTGATACAGAAAAGGAGAAGCTGAAGTTGGAGGCCATGCTAGAGTATCACAAAAAGTTGCTGTACCCAAATTGCGAAGATGGCAGCACAAAGCTCGGTACCACACTAGAATTGCTGAAATGGAAGGCAGAGACTGGTTTATCTGACAAGGGATTTGAGAAGTTACTGAAAATAATGAAGCCGAAGCTTCCAAAGGATAACGAATTGCCCGAGACTACATATGAAGCAAAGAAGGCCATCTGCCCTCTAGGATTAGATGTGCAGAAGATACATTCATGCATCAATGACTGCATCCTCTACCGCGGTGAGGAGTACGAGAATATGGATGAATGCCCGGTATGCACTGCACTGCGGTACAAGATCAGACAAGATGACCCTGGTGGTGTTGAGGGCGATGACGAGCCCCCCAGGAAGAGGGTTCCTGCTAAGGTTATGTGGTATGCTCCTATAATACCACGGTTGAAACGTCTGTTCAAAAACAAAGAGCATGCCAGGTTGTTGCAATGGCACAAAGAAGAGCGTAAGAAAGACGGGAAGTTGAGACATCCCGCCGAAGGGTCGCAGTGGAGAAAAATCGAGAGAGAGTTCTCGGACTTTGTAGGCGACGCAAGGAACTTATGGTTTGGTCTAAGTACAGACGACATGAATCCTTTTGGGGAGCAGAGCTGCAGTCACAGCACCTGACCCGTGACTCTATGTATATACAACCTTCCTCCTTGGTTGTGCATGAAGCAGAAGTTCATTATGATGCCAGTGCTCATCCAAGGCCTGAAGCAACCCGGCAACGACATTGATGTGTACCTAAGGCCATTAGTTGATGAACTTTTGCAGTTGTGGGCCAAACCAGGTGTACGTGTGTGGGATGAGCACAAACAGCTGGAATTTGACCTACGGGCGTTGTTGTTCGTAACCATCAATGATTGGCCTGCTCTTAGTAACATTTCAGGACAGTCAAACAAGGGATACAACACACACACGCACTGTTTAGATAAGACTAAAGGTACATATTTAGAAAAATGTAAGCAGGTTGTGTACCTGGCGTGTCGTCAATTTCTTCCAACCAATCATCCCGTAAGAAAGAAAGACAAGCATTTTAAAGGTGAGGCAGATCACCGGAAGAAGCCTAACCTCCCTGATGGTGATGCTATATTTGGTATCACCAAAATTTGCGCGCACGAGGGGGACCTTTAGTCCCGGTTCGTGCTACGAACCGGGACTAAAGGCCGTTTTTGCCTTTGTTTGCAAAACTTGGAGCCAAATCGGCTCTCATTCTCCCCAACCGGCCAGCGCATCGATCCTACCCGGCGAAGCCCTGCTCCGGTTCTCCGCCCACAACGCCGCCTCCGCCTCGGCCTCGACGCCGCCCTCCTCCGCTCCGCCCTCCGCCGCCCTCTCCGCTTCGGCCCTCCGCCGCCCTCCGCCTTAAAAGTGAAAACGGTTCGTAATTTGGACAAGCGGTTCTCAAGATATTTCGACTCGTATGTCAATCAAAATTCAACAAACTACACAGATCCCAAGGTACTTGACCGTCAAAGGGAAGATGATCGTTGATTATGACCAAGCCTACGGAGAAGAAATTGCTCTTACGATGGAGTACTATGATGAGCCTCACTTTTCTTGGACTAAATATTTCTACTTGGCTGTAAAAACACTGTTTGTTACGACTGTTGTTCCTGTGTACTGTAGCTGTCGGTGTAGCTATAGCTGTAACTTCAAAGATTGATATGGCTGGATATAGCGTGTAGCTATAGCTGTCCGTCTGTGTGGGTGCCAGCTTTAAGCGGGGCCTCATGTCAGCCATTTATTGATCTGGAGGGCAGAAATATGGAATACATGATTTAATGCCACACTATACGTCGTGCAATACATGCCACACTATACGTCGTGCAATCTTTATCAAAAAAATACGTCGTGCAATACATGCCATCTCACCACTCTAAGAGCATTCAGATGGTCTAGATAAAGAGCTCATATGAGCTCCGGAGTCGTTTTGAGTTGTGATGTCATCAACATATATATTAAGACAAACATCGTGATGCCCGACTTGTCATAGAAAACAAGGAGGTGTCAGCCATGGAAGCAACAAAACCAAGTTCTTGCAGCTTGTGACTCAAACGAGAATACCATGCACGAGGAGCTTGTTTTAAAGCATATAATGCTTTGTCAAGTTTGCAAAGATAATTTGGAGCACATGGGTCTTCAAACCCTGGTGGCTGTTTCATATAAACTTCCTCTTCCAGAACACCATGTAAGAACGCGTTCTTGACGTCTAGCTGTCGAAGACTCCAACCTCGTGAGACCGAAATAGCCAACACAAGTCTAATTGTTGCAGCCTTAACAACCGGACTGAACGTGTCTTCATAATCAATACCATAGCGCTGTTTAAATCCTTTTGCAACTAACCGTGCTTTGTATCTATCAATAGTACCATCAGCTCGACGCTTTATATGATAGACCCATTTGCAATCAATCTGTCACAACAGTGGAACATGGGGTTCCCCTGATGCGGTCAAAGTGGGTCCATCACACATGGGCCCACCAAGGAGACACTCAAGGTCAAGGCTCAAGACTGGCAGGTGGCCCCCCCCCCACCTGCCCCGCGGCGTCCCGACGCACGCTACATCGACAGCCAAGGCAAAGGACTCGGGGACCCTCCGGGGCCCCCTCGACCCGGAAGCAGGCACGGAGGTCCCGGGACCCCGACGCCCGGCAGGAGGCCAGGCTCACCCCCGGGAACCAACCTCCACCGCGCCAAGAGGATAAGCTCGCCAGCTCCGGCTGGAGGCTTCTAGAAGACTTGGGCGCCAAGAAGACGGAGGCGCCAAAGGGGGGCAGAGGCGGAAAAGCTGTCAGCCTCTGTCCGCCCTCTCTGGAAAAGGTGGGCGATCCCACCTACCCCCTCTGAGAAGAATACTTGGACGAGAGGAGGCCACGTCGCCTCCTAAAGATAACCCGGAGGGGTTTTCCCGCCAAAACCCCTAAGGCCCCAAGGGTGCACCTGTGGTATCCCCTTAGCCGGCTTCAGGAGGATAACACTCATACGATTGCTCCTCCATCCACATGCGATAAACACACGGTCCGCAAACCTATATGCGCCCCCCATAGTTGTAACCTCTCATCTTCATCATGCTTGTGCGTATGCTCCAAATGGTAAACACCCGAACTACTTTGTGGCTCCCTAACCAATATAGCAGATCCGGTACTAAGTTGCCACTACTAGGAAAACGCTTATACCCGCACACGTTACCGCCGGCTGTTTGCAATATTTGTCGCCGGTGGTAATGGATGACGGGCCGGCCTCAACTTACCGCCGGCGGTTTGGCCCAAAACCGCCGGGATAAGCTAACATACCACCGGCGGTTTTGGGCCAAACCGCCGGCGGTAAGTGGGCCCTGAAACTGGCCGACTGGGTCTCAACTTACCGCCGGCGGTTTGGCCCAAAACCGCCGGTGGTAAGTTAACTTACCACCGGCGGTTTTGGGCCAAACCGCCGGCGGTATGTGGGCCTGGAAACTGGCCGGATGGGCCACAAAATACCCCCGGCGGTAAAGGCCAAACCGCCGGCGCTAAATTATTTTCCCCTGGCGGTAAATCGCAAACCGCCGGAGGTAATTTACGGACGCACCAACCCGGCCAGCCACACACACACCCGATTCCCCTCCCACTCTCCGACCCAAATCCCTGCTGCCGGCAACCCAAATCCCTGGCCGCCGCACCCCATGGCGCCCCGCCGCTCGCCAGCGCAGCTCACCAGCGCAGATCCCCACCTCCTACCTCGCGCCGCCCCGAGCCAGATACCCGTCAACGCGCTCTCGTGACCAGCGTGACCCGCGTCGGCTGGATGTGGCCTCGGGCTCCCCGCCCCCGTCTCCCAACACCGCGTGGTCGTCTTGGGGCCGGGATGGATGGCCTCGCCGGCGGCGTCGCGAGTGAGATCCCGCGGTGGACCAATCGACCCGTTCTGGCCTCGAGGTCGCCGGATCTGGCCGCATCTCTCTCTTTTCCTCACCCCACTTACTCTCTCCCGGTTTCTCTCTCTCAGTTTCACTCTCCCTGCAGCCGCCGCCACGAGGGTGGAAGTCAAGCCTGGACGGGGGACGAGAGGTTGAGCTGCGATCTGCGGCTCATCCCTGACCTCGATGCGCGCGGATCGTGGAGTCCCGGGCCTCAACGCCGTCGCAGCTTGGTCGCCTGCTCCGCCGCAGTCCTCCCAAAGGTACTTCCTACTCACGCCTCATCGATGGATACGTTCTCCGTTAGGGTTCTTCTCACCTCAATTTGCTGCTGTGCGATTTGCAGTTGGCGGTGCCGCTGCTGACGACGAAGATTGTGAAGAGAGGACGAATCACTTCAGGAAGTCACACAGCGGCCGCTGCATCAGTCTCAAGGTATCTTGCTCGCTCTTCCCTCCCTCTCACTCGCCCAGGTCTGTTCCGAAAAAACGGCGACATTTTGAGATGCACTAGGATAAACAACCCCTTTGTTTTATTCATGTGGATTCAGTGGGTCTTCCGACCTTGCTGCTTGCTATTGAGGCCTCGATCTTGTCTATGCTGTGCGATAACAAAATCAGATACCCTATAATTTATTGCATGGCACGATCTGATGAAGTCTTTCGAGTTTAGACAACCTCTTCAGCTAAAACGGGATGCTCATTTTATCATAGTATCGCGAATCTATTCCCCACATGCTAATATGCTATCTGCTGAAACTAGGTGCAGGTCGATCTTAAACAAGCAGTGTGGTATTTTTGTGCTTTTGTTATAAGAATTGCTTTTGCATATACTCTCCAGTACACAGATTTGCAGGTTATTCGGTGCATCAGAAGTCGTGTTCAACTTTTGCTATCCAGAGCTATATCTAAGCTATGCATCTAGCTAAATCCCTAGGAAGTCCATTAGATACTATCCACTTGTCCATATTAGTTTTGGTGAAAACATATTTTTAATCAGTGTAGAATTGAAAGAGAAGCCATTCAAGAAATATCCTAAGTAGTCTCAAACCTTGTACTGGAGATAAACCAAAAAATATCAGTTTAGATATTTGGAACATGGAACATTAGTGATATCGTTAACATAACTGTGAAGGAAAATATTGCCATGGTATTTGAATTCTTTGTTATTTAGAAATGTGTATTGTAAGAGAAACTTATGAACAAATCAAGAGATTGTGAACACTAAACAGTACCTTTGCCATATTGAAGGATGGAAACCGTGAAAAGGCTTTGGAGAAGCTTGGTTAGTGTTAGGTACTTGTTGCTTGGTTAGTGTTAGGTATGCATTTGCATGATCTCCAATGGCATTCTCCTGTACTTCAACATATTTTCCTTGTTTGTCACACTTTAGTGATGCCTTGCTATGTGTAGATGGAGCACCAAAGGAACAGGACCGGCACAAAATGTAGACAAATCAACTAGCCCGGCTCGGTAAGTTTTCTGGCTCTTAAGGTATAGATTGTTCAATGTTTTTGTGTAGCAGAGCTTGCAAATTGGAAAAATATCACTTTATCCCTATCAGTATAGTTGCTCTGGTTATTACTATTTAATATGGTATAGGTATCTGATGATTGTGCTTAGCTCATCTAGAGTCATGTGATTACTATTTGATTCCTGCATTTCCCTATGTCCATCTGATTATTCCTTTCCTTTTTCAGTTTCGTGAAGCACATGATGATACTGCGGAACTGCTAGCTGTTTGTCTCCCTCCTTGGATGTCGGTGACTCATGATTGGTTGTTTTACTATAATGCTCTATGTCTGGTGCGTTTACATGGATCAGTGGTCAGCTTGTATTTTTAACTGAAATTCCAGCTCATTACTAGTAACTGAATTGTGACTTCACTTCTGCAGGTGTATGATGCGTTGGACGATGCTCAAACTGTTTCTTTGTATATTGCTACTGATGGTCGACTTTGTATATTGCTGTGTATATTGTATATTGCTGTAATTTTTTTTGTCCCCTGTAAATGTTACCGCCGGCGGTTATAGATAAACTGCCAGCGCTACCACGATATACCCCTGGCGGTAAACACCACCGCCTGTGCTAAGACTATATACCCCTGGCGGTTTTAAAACCGCCGGCGGTAAAGAATATCCCCGGCGCCTAATACAAAACCGCCGGCGCTAACTGAGACGTACCCCCGGCGGTTTGCAAACCGCCGGCGGTAAGGAATTACCACCGGCGAGGTGGTCGCCGGCGGTTTGCAAACCGCTGGGGATAGCCCAAAAACGGCCGCCGGCGCTAAGCCTTTTTCTAGTAGTGTGCGGGGGGTTCCATAAGTCTTCCCACGTGTGGGTAGGGCGCTCATTCTTGGATAAGCGGAAAAGAACGGTTTTTCCTAGGCGACACTAGCAGAACAAATCACCATAAACTGGCCTTCCGCCGGTGCCTTATCTTTAATATAATAAAGTGCTTCCCACATAGCAAGTCTTAAATTATTAAGATATACCAGCTAAACATGTGATAGACCACAATCAACTCCTAAGCATGCTAGTAGATAGTAACTGAAAAACAAGCATAGGATATAGGCAGGCATATCAGGAATATCTGGACTTCTAACAGGCTATGCAATTCTAGTAGGAATCGTAAGACACAACAGAACGGAAGTCCTAAAGCATGCAAGACAGGCATAGGCATCACGTGAGAAAGTTGGGAGGGGCTGCTTGCCTGTTGGCTCAGTAGCCTGGTACTGGGCAAGATCCTCGGAGGTGTCGGGGTACTCAGCAACGTCGTCGTCTACGGGTAACCCCAAACATAACAAAAGGCAAATCAATACAAATGCATTCAAACAAGTATGATGACATGCTCAAATTAAATATGCAGCAAACTGAGTGCTAAACATTTTATTAGGCAAGTTAAAATTAGGGTTTAGCAATTTAATAAACAATTAAGGCAATTAGGGCATTTTATTAATTCAATTAACTGAATTTCCAATGAACCCGAAAGTTAATTTATTTAATTAATGCATGCAAATTTAGATTCAAACAGATTGCATTTTTAGCTTTAATTTGATATAAAATTCATAATTATTGGAGGTGTGGTTCAAAAGTTATGGATTATACAAGTTTTAATCATTAGCAAAGGAATTATTTATTAAAGCCATTTTAATTAATTCTAAAAATCAAACAAAATTTATATTTGAACAGATTACATTTTTCTGATTTCAAAACATATTTTAATTATAATTTTTGAATTTGGAAAAGTCAAAAATTAAATGTTTTTAAAATAGGTCAGAAACATTTATAAAGGACCTAGTTGTGAAGTATTTTCGAAAACTGGGCTGACATGCAAAAGTTTCAGATCTGGATATAGGAAACTTTTCTCACCGGGGGGTAACCTAGCCATCAGTATGACAGGTGGGACCCACGGACCCACTTGTCAGTGACTGCGCAAGAGGGAAAAAAGGGGTTTTATTGGGCCGAACCCAGGAGTCGAAATCGGGATCGTTCGGGGCGGCAAGGAACAGAGACCAGTTGGGCTAGCGTTCGGATCTTGTACAGAAAGGGAGTTCGATGGCCTAAGAGGTGTAGCTGTGCTGCAAACTGAACTTAACTGAAGAAAAAGCAGGCTATGCACTCTGACGGCGACAGGAAACAGGCGGCGTCCCGGTGACCGGCGACGACCCAGAACGGGCGGCGCTGCGTGCGTTGGGTGTGGTGTGCATGCGTGGTGCAGCGGGGTGTGCAGGCATGTGCAGATCGGGCAGGGAAGAGGAGCCCGAGCTCGAACTCATGCCCGTGCTCGTCCATGGCGACCTACGCTACCGGCGGTGCTGCACGAAGGCAGACACCCAGAGCAAGGGGAATAGGAAGAGAGGACGCCAGCGGCAGAGGCTCACCAAGAGGCGTCGATGAAGAGCAGATCGTCGACGAGCAGCGGCCGGTGTAGAGGAGGTTGAACGCCGGCGGAAGAAGGGGAAGCAGGGGGTAGACGCCGGTGCTCGGGAAGAAGTCGAAGACGCGCAGCCCTTCGGTCTACTCGTCTGGGTCCAGCTCCGGTGGTCGTCGTCGTCACGTCGCGTCGCGCTCCTCCTCTTCTACCCCATGGTGACGGCGATCTCCTCCGGCTATTGATGGTGGTGCTCTCGGGTGTTGAAGAAAAGGAGCAGAGAGGGAGAGAGGATGGGCGGCGACGCGAGGGAAAAGGAAGGTGGCTAGGGTTGTTAGGTGGGAGGCTCCTCTGGTGGTGCTCACGCCATGTGTGTGCTCCTCTCCGTACGGGGAAGAAAACGACAGGAGAGAGGAGGAGTTGGGCTGGGCTAGCTTTGGGCCAAAGAGAAAGGAGAAGAAAGGAGAGATAGGCTAGATTAGGGAGTTGAGGCCCTTCTCTATTTGACAGGATTTTTATCAATTTGCAAAAAGATAAAAGAGAGACAAAAAAAGATAAGAGGGAAAAGAAAGGAGAGGAGGGGTTTGCCAAAATAATATTTTGATTTCTTTTTTGCAAAAATGCAAGGTGATTATATGCATGATGTCATGATGATGCAAAAATAAAGACAAACAAAATCTAATTTGGGGAAAACCCCGGGACATTACAGATCACTCAAAAATTATAGATACGTTTGACACGTATCAGCATCCCCAAGCTTAACTCCTGCTCGTCCTCGAGTAGGTAAGTGATAACAAAATAATTTTTGATGAGACATGCAACCAACATAATCTTGATCAAGATAGTAATGCAAAGCACATAATGTGAATGAGGTGATCCAAAACAATTGTCTATAGTTGACATTAAGCAAACGATGATTAACAAACACTAGCTAACAAATTCTAGAAACTTTTCATGAATAAGTGCGTTGGAGACATGGAACCATACATAAGGTTTAGAAAGAAGAATTGCAAATTATGTCTCCAATGTAAAGTATCAATCATTCTTCAAAGCATCTAATTAGTCATTCATGGAAATAGCCAAGCTCAAGTGAAGTATCCTAATCCATCTACTTCACAAATCAACTATTTCGAAGTCTACTCAACTAGTGCAAGTAAGAAGTGGCTTTGGCACCATGATGTTATGGCAAAGAGAACAATAATGGAGGTTTGGAAGGCCAAAAATAAAGGCTCAAACAGTGGAGAGGGTAACCACAAGACAGAAGGAAGTCCCGTAGTTGACACTGTATGAGGAGTAGTGATTGCCATGCAACGGATGCACATAGAGCTATAAGTGTATGAAAGCTCTCCAATGGAACTAGTGGGGGTGCATCCAACTTACTTGCTCATGAAGACCTAGAGCACTTGAGAAGGCTCATCCTTGAAATATACAAGCCAAGTTCTATAACGTTAATTCCTCACATAGTTATACTACTAAAACAACATGAGAACTCTCTACAATGAAGTGTAGGTGCTACTAGCACAAGTGTGGTAAAAAGGATAGTAGTGTTGCTCCCTCTCTCTTTTTCTATTTTTTTTAGATTTTGGGTGGCCTCCATGGCTCTTTTAAATGCTCTCTTATTTGGCCTCCTTTGGGCTCTTTTATTCTTTTTTATTTATTTTATACCTCACTGTAGGAGCAACACTCTATATTACAAATGGATCATCACACTTTTTGGTACTCATAACTCATAAGACTAATACATGATGTATAAAAGGAGATATGCATGATCGAGCGTAGTGTGGAAAAAATGTAGAACATGTGGCAAGCCACGCTGCACACTAACTCAATGATCAAGCAAACTATATGGTAATGAAGAATGCCATCAAGTCATGTAATGTAATGATGGATGTTGCGTGGCAATGTATCTCGAAACGGCTATGGAAATGCCATGATAGGTAGGTATGGTGGCTGTTTTGAGGAAGATAGTTGGATTATGTGTAGGAGAACAGGATGAAGTTCTCCCACGGAGTTGGATATACTCGCGAAGTATGCACCAATCTCAATGTGAGAGAGGCAATGCGAAGCACCGAAGAGGCTAGCAAAATATGGAATTGGAAGTGCCAAAAACCAAAACTCACAATGCATTTCGTATATTGCAAACAACTAGCAGTTTCAATGTTCCACAAATGGTTAGAGACACCCGAGAGGGATCGTGGCGGCGACACAAGTGCCCCGTTGGCTTCCCCGGCCGTTGCAGTAACTACCCACCAGGAACTTATTTTCAACTGAGCAAAATTCATGACACATTAGCATTGTTGACTTAGATTGTTTAGTCAAGAAAAGTACAGCTCCACGCTTTACTAACACATCTCCACTAATCAACTCTAATACCATTAACCAACACATTTTAACCATTAGTTATTTTAATGCCTCAAAACAATTGAAGAGTATCAAATTATCCACATAGTGATCTACAAGACTATGCAGGTTTTTTTTTCTTCATACCACTACCACATGCATAAAATTTTACCGATCTAACACATCAACCAAGCAACCAAAACAACTCTCTAACAAATATAAGTGAAGAACAAGATAGTTTAACAACAACCACTAGCAGCTCTAAATAGGATAAAAGCTAAAAGCGAGAGCTTACTAGCAAACAAACAGTAGCTAAGAATACTCAACAAAATATAAGCGAAGCGCAGGAGATTCAAATGAAAAAGCGGAGCGTGTCTCTCTCCCACACAAATAAAGCAAGGATTCAACAAGCATATGAACAGCAAAATAACAAACAAAACTGAAAGTAAAAAGACGCTCCAAGCATAGCACATAATATGTAAAGTAATAAAAACTTAGTTCAACGAAGACGACCTCATCATAGTCGATGAAGAAGAGGGGATGCATTGGGCATCCCCAAGCTTTGACGCTTGATGGTTCTTGAAATTCAAAGGGGAGTCCATGGGGGCCTCCCCAAGCTTGAGCTCTGATCCGTCTTCAATTTCTTCATTATCCTCTCCTTTGGAACTTAAAAACTCTCTTCACACAAAACTTCTCATAAACTTATTAGAGGGTTAGTGCTCATAAATTAGAAATGTACATGTGTTCAACTCATGACAAATTGCAAACAACTTTATTAGACATTAGCTACAGTTTCCTAATCCTCAATGTGGCACTCTACCCCTAGAGTATCACATATGACGATGGTAAAGAGACAAATGCAAAATAAAAGCAGAATCTGTCAAAATCTGAACAGTCTGTAAAGATCGAATTTTTCGAGGCACTTCTGTATCTCAAATCAGAAAAGTCAAAACTAACGAAAGATAGATAAAAGTATCAGGCTTGCTTTCTAAAAATTTAAAAAAAAGATAAAATTCAGAGGATTTTTATATTTTCGAACAGTAAAGGACAAAATTCTGTTTCTGAACAGCAAAACAACACCTCGCACTTTCAATGCATTAGAGGCTAAACTTGGCACAAAAAACCAAAATAAAAAGATACAATGAAGTTGCTACAGAGGCAACAACTCCATGACTAAGGAAAACTGAAAGGAAAAAGACAATGGGTTGCCTCCCAAAAGCGCTTTTCTTTAACGCCTTTTAGCTAGGCGCAATGATTTCAATGATGCTCTAATAAGAATAAGAGTTGACAAAAGAGAGCATCAAGAAACAAATACCAAACATATTTAAGCCTAACCCACTTCCTATGCATAGGCATCTTGTACGAAAATAATTCATTGGAGCATAAAGCTAGTAGCATAGGAAGACAAAAAGAGAGGTGTCTTAGTAACAAGAGAACTCCAACAACCGTATTTTCCTCTCTCGTAATAATTTTCAGTAGCATTATTAACAAATTCAATGATTTAGCTATCACATAAAACATGCTTTTTATTATCATAAATATCAATTGGAGACATAGATAAAGGAGTATCATTAAATTCATCACAAATAACAGTAGGAAAAGCAATTGATAGTTTATTTTTATCTTTCTTTTGCCATGGAAGTTGTTGCATATCATACAAAGTAAGAGTTAAAGAGTTACTTTCATTAGAAGGTAGCTCCTCCTCATTTTCACCTAATGGGATCTTACTTTCAGCAATTTCCTCCTCCATAGGTTCCTGCAAAGCATCGGTCTCTCCTTTTGGAGGAGAGACTTTCTTAACATATTCAGTAATATAATAATTATCATTGTAATTCTCAAAGCAATATTTTAGTATAGTAAAATTCTCAGTTTGATAACGAGCATTATTGTTCTCCAGCAAAGCAGCAATTTCATAAGCACCCTTAAAAGCAACAAATTCTTCAATCTGTTCAACATCAAAGAAATCAAAATTTTCCCTAGCATAAGAAGCTAAGGTTTCATTTTCATTGTCCGGACATTGGAAAGGGAGGTGTGGAGTGCGCCTCCCACAAGAACATTTTATATCATAGAGGAAACTTATATTTTCAGCATACAAGTTCACTTTTTTTAGAAATTCCCAAAGTTGTTTCCCTTTTCGCGACAAGTGGTGTTCCTTATAGTATTTTTGCTGATCTTCTGTGAAACCATAACAAGATCTAGTTTCAAGGAAAGTAGCCATTAAGAACAATCAAAGAACTAAGCATACTAATAAAACAGGGTAAAAGACTACACTAAATTTTTTGGGTTTCAAAATTTTGCAACAAGAAAAACAAGCAAGACAAAAACAAAGTAAAGTGATTAAGTGTGTGAGACTCCCCTTGCTGTAGCTCCAAGATCTCCGGCAACGGCACCAGAAAAGAGCTTGATTGCTACTGATGAAGAGTTGGGTGGTGCCCCAAGCGAAGGCGTGGATGTAGCAAGCAGCAGTTTTCCCTCGATAACGAACCGAGGTTTATCGAACCAGTAGGACCTTGAACCCACTATCTAGCATAAATACTCTCTCTTGGAGATACACACAATCACTTGGCCAAAGTAACTACGCATATCGGAGTGCATGCAAGAACATAAATCAACATATAAGAATCATGCACAATCTGATCATAACTTAATAATCCATTGGATCCTACCAAACACATCACATAGTATTACAATAGTCGATCTTGATCATGTTAGGCAGCTCACAAGATCATAAGCATGAAGCACAAGAGAGTGAGACTACCATCTAGCTACTGCCATGGACCCAAGGTCAAAGGTCGGACTACTCACAAATCATCCCGGAGGAAGGCATGGCAATGAAGAGCCCTCCGAGATTGATCTCCCCTCCGGCAACGTGCCGGGATTTGCTTCAGATTGACCCCCGAACTAGGGTTTGAGGTGACGGCGCGTCGAGATGTCTTCTGCGGAAAATAATGGCCGCCCAGCGTTTTTAGGGTAAAAGGGATTTTATAGGCGTCGGAGGGGGCCGAGGAGGTGCCCAGGGGGCAGGGGCGGGTCCCACCCGCGCCTCCAGGTGGGGCCGCGGCAGGGGGCCGTCCCTGGCCCCTGGGTGGCCCCCCAGATTGCCTTTCGATGTGGTGGTGTCTTATTTCGCATAAAAATTCCCCGTAAATTTTCGTCCAATTCCGAGAATATTTCCATAAGTGATTTGCTGAAATACAAAAAACAGCAAAAAACAGGGAACTGACACTGGGCATCTTGTCAATAGGTTAGTCCAATAAAATGCATAAAAATGATGTGATATGATAATAAAAACATGTGACAACATCACAAAATTAGCATGGATCACTCAAAAATTATAGATACGTTTGACACGTATCAACACCCTCTTCCCCGACGAGATGTTTCGTAGAAGGTTTCGGATGAGAAGACCCCTCTTCGAGCGAATCGTAAGTGCTCTTAGTGAATGGTCTCCTGAATTTACTTATAGGGAGATGCAACCAATCGTGAAGGGCTCTCACCACTTCAAAAGTGTACAGCGGCAATTCGTATGCTTGCCTATGGCACTCCGGCTGACCAGCTTGACGAGGTGCTAATGATTGGCGCAAGCACGGCTCTAAAGTGTTTGGGTTTATTTGCGAAAGGTGTGATTGCCAAGTTTGGTGAAGAGTATTTGCGACCCCCCTCGGTTGATGAACTTCAAAGTTTATTGCAAATTGGTGAGTCTCGTGGCTTCCCAGGCATGATAGGGAGCATTGATTGTATGCATTGGCAGTGGGAGAATTGTCCAGTTCAGTGGAGGGGTATGTTCACCCATGGTGATCATGGAGTCCCAACCATGATACTCGAAGCGGTTGCATCGCATGACCTTCGAATATGGCATGCTTATTTTGGTGTTGCTGGGTCCAACAACGATATCAATGTTCTGAATCAGTCGACACTCTTCATTAGTGCATTGAAAGGAGAGGCACCTAGGGTACAATGCAATGTCAATGGGAGGCAGTATAACACAAGTTATTATCTTGCCGATGGAATATATCCAGAATGGGCTACTTTTGTGAAGACAATACCCCTTCCTCAAAGTGACAAGGACAAATTTTTTGCAAAGCATCAAGAAGGGGCGAGGAAGGATGTCGAGCGGGCTTTTGGGGCACTGCAAGCTCGCTTTAACATCGTTCGTCGTCCGGCACGGCTGTGGAAACGGAAATCCATAGGAGAAATCATGAGAGCATGCGTCATACTTCACAACATGATAATTGAAGACGAATGAGGAATGATTCACGCTCCGCTGGACTTGAACGACGACCCGGGGACATTATCATTTGCCCTACCACCCGATGTCATCGTCGGTCCTCATGTTGCGTTCACAGACTACCTACAAAGAAGTTCCACTATTCGTGACCGGCCAACACATGTCCAACTACAGAAGGATTTAGTCGAAAAATATTTGGCAACAGTTTGGCGGCGACTAATATTTATGCTTGCTTTGAGAAAAAACTTTAGTCATGTAATCCGTTTTTTCATAATTACATAATCATAGTTGTGTATAATTTTTATAAGGACGTTATACGAAACTTTTATGTCTGTCAATGCCATGTGCGTATTCTCTTGTACAGTAATATATGTACGTGTTTCTTCAGTTCCAAAAGAGAAATTGCATTCAAGCAATTGAACGATCCTTGTATTAATCGGCCGCAACAAGGTGACACAAAACGGTCTACACAGATGTTGTTACAGCTGATTACCACATTATTAGGGATATTTAGTTACACGAGATAACACTAAGAGATAACCCGTTGTAGGACATGTTTTTGTTGTCATCTCTAAATGACTTGGCAGGTTTAAGAGAAGATAGCCTTATCAACCATTGTATTTGCCCTTACACCCTTTACATCTAAGCTAATATTAAAAGACACAGACTGTGAGATTCGAAGGAGTTCGGATCTGAACCGTACATATCACGTAATCCAATGACTAAAGGATTGTGCCACTAGTAGAAAAACACCCTTTCGGACAGAGCCGAATTTGCATTCATCCCGGTTGACTGATAAACCGGGACCAATGCCAAGCATTGGTCCCGGTTCGAGCTGTCAGGCCCCCGTGAGGCATTCGTCCCGGTTCAGTTGGGGTTATTCGTCCCGGTTCGTGCTACGAACCGGGACCAAAGCTGTCGCAAGGCTTTCGTCCCGGTTCGTAGCACGAACCGGGACGAATGCCCGAGCTTTGGTCCCGGTTCGTGCCACGAACCGGGATGAATGCCCCTCCCCTGCCTATATACACGTACGTAACCTCCGTCTTCTCTACTGTGTTATTTTTTTGCTCGGATTGGTGGGAAGTGGGTGCTAGATTTTTTTTCCTTTGCCACGCACAAGATGTGTTCGATGAAATGCCCGAGCCACACTTAAGTTCACACAAAATGATATCCTCGACCGAGGTTAGCAACTTTATCCTTCTCATCTATAATTGATACAGAAATATTGCATGTGTCGATGTACGGTGGTCATTTCAGTATTCAATATGTTATTCTAATTGTATTTGATAAACTTAATTATATGATATGCAGATGGATGAACGGCAGCGATGGATGTACGGCGACCGACGCAGTTCTGATTTTATTACAGGCCTGCATAAATTTATCCATGTGGCTGAGGCAAACAAATATGATGGTTTTATACCTTGTCCATGTGTGGACTGTCGGAACGTTAAGGAGCACTCTTCGTCGAGAACCATTCAAGGCCACCTGCTTCGGAGAGGTTTCATGCCCAGCTATAATTGTTGGACCAAGCACGGAGAAAGAGGGGTTATGATGGAAGACGATGAAGAAGAAAATGATGATGAGAACTATCGTATGTTCTCTGAAGAATACGGTGATACTGCGATGGAAGACAATGAAGAAGAAGGTGGTGAAGAACAACGGACGCCAGATGAGCATGCTGATGGTCTTGGTCGGGTCATTTCCGATGTACAACGAGAATGCGATACAGAAAAGGAGAAGCTGAAGTTGGAGGCCATGCTAGAGGATCACAAAAAGTTGTTGTACCCAAATTGCGAAGATGGCAGCACAAAGCTCGGTACCACACTGGAATTGCTGAAATGGAAGGCAGAGACTGGTTTATCTGACA
Source organism: Puccinellia tenuiflora (assembly GCA_012064385.1). Taxonomy (NCBI): domain Eukaryota; kingdom Viridiplantae; phylum Streptophyta; class Magnoliopsida; order Poales; family Poaceae; genus Puccinellia; species Puccinellia tenuiflora. The sequence goes on from QRDG01002057.1 coordinate 284,987, forward strand.
AGGGATTTGAAAAGTTACTGAAAATAATGAAGCCGAAGCTTCCAAAGGATAACGAACTGCCCGAGACTACGTACGAAGCAAAGAAGGCTATCTGCCCTCTAGGATTAGATGTGCAGAAGATACATGCATGCATCAATGACTGCATTCTTTACCGCGGTGAGGAGTATGAAAATTTGGATGCATGTCCGGTATGCAATGCACTGCGATACAAGATCAGACAAGATGATCCTGGTGATGTTGAGGGCGATGACGAGCCCGTCAGGAAGAAGATTCCTGCTAAGGTTATGTGGTATGCTCCTATAATATCACGGTTGAAACGTCTGTTCAGAAACAAAGAGCATGCCATATTGTTGCGATGGCACAAAGAAGAGCGTAAGAAAGACGGGAAGTTGAGACACCCCGCCGATGGGTCTCAATGGAGAAAAATCGAGAGAGAGTTCCCGGACTTTGCAGGTGAAGCAAGGAACTTATGGTTTGGTCTAAGTACAGACGGCATGAATCCTTTTGGGGAGCAGAGCTGCAGTCACAGCACCTGGCCCGTGACTCTATGTATCTACAACCTTCCTCCTTGGTTGTGCATGAAGCGGAAGTTCATTATGATGCCAGTTCTCATCCAAGGCCCGAAGCAACCCGGCAACGACATTGATGTGTACCTAAGGCCATTAGTTGATGAACTTTTGCAGTTGTGGGCCATACCAGGTGTACGTGTGTGGGATGAGCACAAACAGATGGAATTTGACCTACGAGCGTTGCTGTTCGTAACCATCAATGATTGGCCTGCTCTTAGTAACATTTCAGGACAGTCAAACAAGGGATACAACGCATGCACGCACTGTTTAGATAAGACTAAAGGTACATATTTGGAAAAATGTAAGAAGGTCGTGTACCTGGGGTGTCGTCAATTTCTTCCAGGCAGTCACCCCGTAAGAAAGAAAGGCAAGCATTTCAATGGTGAGGCAGATCACGGGAAGAAGCCTAAGCTCCCTGATGGTGATGTTATATTTGGTATGGTCAAGGACATAGAAGTAATCTTTGGAAAGGGTCCTGGCGGACATTCTGTTCCGAAAGACGTCGCTACCGGACACGCGCCCATGTGGAAGAAGAAATCTATATTTTGGGAGCTACCCTATTGGAAAGTCCTAGAGGTTCGGTCTTCAATCGACGTGATGCACGTGACAAAGAATGTTTGCGTAAACCTGCTAGGCTTCCTCGGCGTGTATGGGAAGACAAAAGATACACCGGAAGCAAGGGAGGACCAACAGCGTATGAAAGACCCAAACAACAAGCATACAGATAAAGGGCGTCATTACTTAAGTAGCTACGCTCTTACGAAAGCAGAGAAGGAAATATTTTTTGAGTGCCTGAGCAGTATCAAGGTCCCGGCTGGCTTCTCGTCAAATATAAAGGGAATAATAAATATGGCAGATAAAAAATTCCAAAACCTGAAGTCCCATGATTGCCACGTGATTATGACGCAGTTGCTTCCGATTGCATTGAGGGGGCTTCTATCGGAAAATGTTCGAGTACCCATTGTGAAGTTATGTGCATTTCTCAATGCAATATCTCAGAAGGTAATCGATCCAGAAAGTCTGACAAGGTTACAGAAGGATGTGGCCCAATGTCTTGTTAGTTTTGAGTTGGTGTTCCCCCCATCATTTTTCAATATTATGACGCATCTCCTGGTTCACCTAGTCGACGAGATTGCAATTCTCGGTCCTGTATTTCTACACAATATGTTCCCTTTCGAGAGGTTCATGGGAGTCTTGAAGAAATATGTTCATAACCGTGCTAGGCCAGAAGGAAGCATCTCCAAAGGCTATGGAACAGAGGAGGTCATTGAGTTTTGTGTTGACTTTATTCCTGACATTAAGTCGATTGGTCTTCCTGAATCGCGGCATGAGGGGAGACTTAGTGGAAAAGGCACGCTAGGAAAGAAAGCAATGATATGTAGGGACGGGCATTCTTTTACTCAAGCACACTACACAGTTCTACAAAGTTCCACCTTCGTGGCTCCGTATATCGAGGTACACAAGAATAGTGTACGCTCGAAAAACCCAGGGAAGCCTGACTCCTGGATTAAACAAAAACACATGGAGACTTTCGGCAGTTGGTTGCGATTACATCTCATGAATGACACCGATGTTGGAGATCAACTCTACTTATTGGCCGCGTCACCATCTTCGACTGTATTGACTTTCCAAGGGTACGAGATAAATGGGAATACATTTTACACGATTGCCCAAGATAAAAAGAGTACCAACCAAAACAGTGGTGTTCGCTTTGATGCAACAGACGAGAATGGACAAAAGGACACATACTATGGTTACATAGAGGAGATATGGGAACTTGACTATGGGCCTACTTTTAAGGTCCCTTTGTTTCGGTGCAGTTGGGTCAACATGAATGGAGAAGGGGTAAAGGTAGACCAGCTGTACGGAATGACAACAGTGGATCTCAAGAATCTTGCGTACAGAGACGAACCATTCGTCCTAGCCAATGATGTGGCTCAGGTTTTCTATGTGAAGGACATGAGCTCCAGACCGAAAAAAAGAAAAGATAAGGAAAGAAATACAGCACACGATGATCCAAAGCGTCACATAGTTCTTTCAGGAAAAAGAAACATCGTGGGAGTCGAGGACAAGACAGACATGTCAGCAGACTATAATAAGTTTGATGAAATTCCGCCATTCACAGTGAAAACTGACCCAAGCATCCCGTTACATAATGAAGAAACTCCATGGTTACGGCCGAAGAAGCGATCATGATCTAAGTATGAGTGTAATAGTATATAAAACAATTTATGTATGAGTGTTCTCAAAACCTTTTTATGTATGAGTGTTGACAAAAACTGGTGAGAAGTTGTGTTTCCAACAGCGTCGTTGTGTTGTCCTTATTCACCGACCTACAGGAGGTGGCTCCAATGGCTGGCCGACGAACAAGGACAAACACAATAATGGTAGGGAACATGCCAGCGGGTAGGCTAAATCCAACCATTGGGTTCGGTGGCAAAGGTAGACGCTCGTTGTGTGCCGTTTCGCTGCAGGGACGTCGCTATTTATAGGCGATTAGAAGGTGTACCTGTAGATGAGGTGGGAGTGCAGATCCAACAGCTCACAAGCGCTCTAAAGAAACACACCCCTGATCCAACGGCTCACAAGCGCTTGAAAGAAACACACGATCCGTGTGCTTCTTTAGTCCCGGTTGGTAACACGAACCGGGACGAAAGGGTAGGCCTATAGCGAAAGACCCTTTGGTCCCGGGTGGTGATCCAACGAACCGGTACTAAAGGCCCTGATCCAACAGCTCACAAGTGCTTGAAAGAAACACACGATCCGTGTGCACACGATCCAACAGCTCACAAGCACTCGAAAGAAACACAACTCTGATCCAACGGCTCACAAGCGCTCGAAGGAAACACACGATCCGTGTGCTTCTTCCACCGCTTCCCGCCTTCGTCTTCACGCAATTTCTCACTATATATATGTAGGCTTGGCCGCCATTGCCATATCACATCTAAACTCACATCTGCAACCTCATCACTCTTCCATTGTAACAAAATTTTGACTTAGGTGTTTTTGACTAAGGTGTTCTCGGGGACGATGTCCATGTTGGACCAGAGGGGCGATGTGCGGGACTGGGCTCCACCGGGCTGGCACTGGGAGGTGCTACCTTCCGGGACACGCAGCTTGGTGAGGAATACGGGTGACATCGTCGACCCGGATCTTCTGTGGTGGCCGTCGCGTGGGCCACGCTCGGTGCAGAGGGAGCCGGCCCCCGAGGAGGAGGTACGTCGCCGTATCAGGGAGGAGGATGAGCATGTCCGTCGCTACATGTATCTATTGGATAGGCAGTATGATAGTAGGTGGTCGTTTCTTCAGAGGGTTCCTTCTCATGTGAGCTATGACCCTGTGAGGGTTCCTTCTCTTTGGATTCGCAGTGCCGGCGGCTCAGCACCCCGCGGCTCAGGAACCGGTCGAAGTTAGTTTCAGAGTCTGTGATCGCCATTGCAGTTCTCTTGCCTGATGAAGATTGTCCATGGCTACGGCGTAATCCGGAAGCTTGCGCATCCGTCTCGCGTCGTCGTGAGCAGCAAATCGACCTTCGATCCAAACAGCCCCAAGACTTCTCTGATGATCTAACGACCGTCCCAAAAAGTGTTGGGAATGTTGTAGATCATCAGAGAGCCTTGGAGCTGCTTGGATCCGACCGAGGGGCATGGCTACCACTTCCACCACCACCACTCCCACCTCCTCGGCAATTCATCATTGTGTCACCCTAATCCAGTGGTTGGATTCAACCTACCCGAGGGCTTGTGTTAGGGAACATGCCAGCGGGTAGGCTAAATCCAACCATTGGGTTCGGTGGCAAAGGTAGACGCTCGTTGAACTGAAGGATTCCTAGATATAGAACAAAACACACGGTTTCACCTGCATACAGCCCAACAGTGGCTCGTGAGTGCCTGCATATAAAATGCACTGTTGGACGTATGCAGGCGAATCCGAATGATTTGTATTCGGTCTTTGCCTTCCGGACTAGTTTGACTAGCTTCTTCTCCGCTGTTGCCGTACTCTTGTTCTTCATCTCCTCCTCGATCATGTTTGGTATTTATAGCTAAAAGATCAGGGCAACTCTTCATCTTTAGTCCCGGTTGGTAGATTGAACCGGGACTAAAGGAGCGTTGGTAACACGAACCGGGACCAAAGGCCCTGATCCAACAGCTCACAAGCGCTCGAAGGAAACACACGATCCGTGTGCTTCTGATCCAACGGCTCACAAGCGCTCTAAAGAAACACACCCCTGATCCAACGGCTCACAAGCGCTTGAAAGAAACACACGATCCGTGTGCTTCTTTAGTCCCGGTTGGTAACACGAACCGGGACCAAAGGCCCTGATCCAACAGCTCACAAGCGCTCGAAGGAAACACACGATCCGTGTGCTTCTGATCCAACGGCTCACAAGCGCTCGAAAGAAACACACGATCCGTGTGCTTCTTCCACCGCTTTCCGCCTTCGTCTTCCCGCAATTTCTCACTATATATATCACATCTAAACTCATATCTGCAACCTCATCACTCTTCCATGGCTTCCACCGTACTAACCTACCGTCAGGCGGAGGAGCTTTCCGCCTCGAACTACCCCTGCCCGCCCGGCTACCGCGTCCCCGCCGGCTGGAGGCTGAGCGCCGGAGGCGTGCCGGTCCCTCCTGTCCCTCAAGGTGTGGCGCGCCGGGCGGCCATCACGAACCACTACTACCTCGAGCTCACACCGGAGCAGCGGATGGATCCGGGCTGGCATCCCGACTACCGCCCGACTTGGGAAGCCTTCTTCATCAATCGGCGTGAGAGGGCGCTCGCCAGGTACGAGGGGAATGGCCCTCCTCCTTCGGACTTCAACGAGGCCGGCCGTCAGCTGTGGTGGGCTGGCCGGACTCTCCAGGGCGTTATGAACTACATCATGGCTGGCGATAACCCCCGCCTACGCTACCCTAACATGCAGTCCGGGGGTGCTCACCCGTCGAGGTTCGAGCCACGAGCGCCGTATGAGTACGATGACAGCGACGACGACGATGACGGCGACTACGAGTACGAGTATTATAGGCCTAGGCAGGAGTATGACTAAGATTGTTAGGACAACTGATCCACTGTTGTCATTCTGTACCGTATCAAATACACCGTCGAAGTTAGTTTCAGAGTATGTGATCACCATTCCAGTTCTCTTTTATGAGATCCACTGTTGTCATTCTGTACCGTATCCGGTCGATTACCTGAAGGATCCACTGTTGCCATTATGTACTGTTTAGTGAGATATGAATTAAATCAATAGATATGAATTAATTCAATATATATAAATTAATTCAATAGATATAAATTAAATAAATAGATAGATTACATTTTTATCAACAATTTGATATATTATGTGCATTTTTCTGATAAACAGATCAAAAGATATTGAATTTATAAGTTCAATGAATTAATTAAGTTCACATTCCAAAAAATTTACTTAAATGAATTCACCTCTAATCTTAAAAAAATGACAAAATGGTTAATAGTTTGTATAGATAGAATAATTATTATAGAAAACAGAAAATGGTTTTGAATTATTTATTCAAATTTAAACACTTTTCATGTTGAAAGTCTTTTCAAATTCGAAACCATTTGAAATTCATATTCAAACACCTTAATAAGAATAAAAAAGGCGGGAACAACATTCAGAACTGAAAAGTTTGAAATAAAATTGAATTTTCAGGGCATTGGTCCCGGTTCATGCCACGAACCGGGACCAAAGGGTATTTTCGCGCGCCTTTTCGGTGCCGGACCTTTCGTCCCGGTTGGTTCCACCAACCGGGACGAAAGGTTAGGCCTTTGGTCCCGGTTGGTGCCACCAACCGGACCTAAAGACCCTTTGGTCCCAGTTGGTGCCACCAACCGGGACGAAAGGTCTGCCTCCTTTAAAATGCTCTGCCTCTTCTTCTTCCCCCAATTCCTCATTTTCGCTAAGGACCAGCGCGCGGAAATTCAATTTCCTGCCGTCAGGCTGCCGAATTTTCCGTCCGCCGCGCCGCCGCTCGCGCTCGCCGTCGCTCCTCCGGTGCCGCCCTCTCCGCGCTCCTCCACGCGCCCGCGCGCTGTTCCCCTCCGGCCTCCACCTCGCCCGCGCCGTCCGGCCTCCACCGCGCCCGCACCGTCCGGCCTCCACCGCGCCCGCGCCGCCCTCCGCCTCCACCGCGCCCACGCCGTCCCCTCCAGCGGGCCGTCGGCCTCCACCGCGCCCTCGCCGGCCTCCACCATCCCACGCCGTCCCCTCCACCGCGCCCGCGCCGGCCTCCACCGTCGGCCGGTTAGTATAATTTAAATTATTAGTTAGTAATTTTTGTTAGTTAGTGCATTAGTAATTTTAGTTAGTTAGTTTTAGATTTAGTTAGTTAGTTTTAGAAAATTTAGGTTGTTATTTTAGAAAATTTGAAAATGTAGCAAATTTAGCAAAGTTTGAAAATGTAGCAAATTTAGCAAAGTTAATTTAAATTAGTTAGTAATTTAAATTAGTTAGTAATTTAAATTGTTGAATTTGCTGCTGCTTTTAGGGTTAGTAATTTATTTAGTTAGTTTTAGTTAGTAGAAATTTTTCTAAGGTGGTGTGTAGAGTAGAAATTAGGTGTGTATATTTTGCTTAGTTGAAATTTTTCTTAGTTGATTTTGCTTAGTTGATTTTGCTTAGTCGACCAAGTGTTAGTAGAAATTTTGCTAAGGTGGTAGAGTATAAATTAGGTGTGTAGTTTAGGTACATTTTTGTGTTGTTTTTGTAGTGTAGGAAATTTAGTGGTAGGTAATTTAGTGTTAGAAATTTAGTGTTAGAAATTTAGTGTTAGGAAATTTAGTGTTAGAAATTTATTAGAAATGTTATTAGAAAAATTTGCTAAGTCAATTTGGAATGATTTAGTGGTAGCTGATTTTGCTGTTCTTAATGCAAGCCGATGATTAGAATAGTCCATTATGCTTGCAAGAAGACTGTCTATAGAACCAAGGGTAAATGCAAGAACAATGCATTTATTTCTACTTCGTTCTTATAGGCACTCTTTTTGCTGACTAATGGCTTTGACATATGAGGCTTCAGATGTAAAACCACGTTCCCTATGCTTAGGCTTCATATTTATTTATGATTTTAGGCTTCATATTTGTATAAATAAATATTTATTTATGATTTTAGGCTTCATATTTGTATAAATATATATTTATTTATGATTTTAGGCTTCATATTATTACTACAAGTTTTCTGAACGACACGGCAGAGACGGCTCCGAAAATAACTTTCGTATTTTGCAGAAACTATGGAACCACACGGCAGAGATGAAATTGAGGAAAATATCCTCGAGGATATAATCTGCGGCGATGATGAAACAAGTCACTTTCTGAACGACTCCGGTGAGGGGGATGAGTCTCTCAACGCCTGGAAAGAGGCCGAACTCGGCATCTCCGATGAGGGAGAAGCCGACAAGGCAGAAGCCGGCGGCTCCGGTGCAACATTGATTATTACAAACTCCGACGAGGTGCATATATATATTTATATTAATTAATTTAGCCTCTGTTGTCCATATACACATATTAACAGTCTTTCTTCTTTTAGCCATCCGGATCGAGCAAATCCTCTGTGAGGACGAAACGAGGCCCAACCAAAAAGTTGCAGGACAATGTCCGCTACAGGATCGAAGAAGTCGGTGCAGACGGCGAACCCATTGCTCCAATTGATGTTAGACAAAAATTTGTGAAGCAATGCGGTGTTATTGTTAGGGACTACGTCCCGATCACCATCCGAGAATGGAATAAGCCAAGGGATCCTAAAGTTAGCTATATCGGCCCCGAAGGCAAAAGACGCCTTTTTCAAAAGGTCATGGTTAATTTCACATTGCCGTTGCCAGAGGTGGATCCAGAGGAGGGGGAGCCAGATGAGGAGGAGATGGATGCCCGAAAAAAAGCTCTAGTAGATAAAGTCAAGGCGTGGGCTCTTAAGAAGATGGCCGAGCTATTCAACAAATTTAAGAACAGATTGTACACCGACTTCATCTTGAAAGATAAAACTCCGGATTTCGATCGCGGGTATGAGAAGATAAGAGACTACTGGGAAGATTTTGTGAATTACAAGAAATCAGAGGAAGCTCAGTTAAAGTCTGCAGTAAACAAGGCAAATGCTGCTAAAAAGAAGTACCACCATACTATGGGGGCTGCTGGCTACGCCTGTTCCATGCCTAAGTGGGACAAACTTGAGGCCGACCTGCTGGCTAAAGGGATCGTTCCAGAGCCTATAAAAGAAGGATGGACCGAACGGACAAGAAATTGGTTTTACGGGCATGGGGGCACATTGGACGCAGAAGGAAAGTGCATATATACCAGAAGACACAAGGATAATCCCCTACTACCCATCGAAGAAATTAGGAAAGCATACAAGGATGTTGAAGAGGGACGGTTCCGTCCCGATAGAGACGATGACGAGCTTTCACGCGCCATTGGGAATAAAGAACATGTGGGACGAACACGAGGCACCAAAGGCTCCAAGCCGTGGAAACATGGGTTTCCCGAGGAAAGGAAAATATTTCCCGATAAAAGTCATCAGAGGAGAAAGGAAAGGGAGGCAAGGGAAGCAATCGCTGCTGCAGACCGGCTGCGTAATATAGAAGAAACAATTAAGCGGCAGCAGGATCAAATGAAGCGGCAGCAGGATCAAATTAACGAACTTAGCCAGCAAGGCACTGCCGGCCTATCTCAGCAGCACGTTGTACAAGCTGCAGTCGATGCTACCGACCCATCATATCGGAAAAGCAGCGTGGCTTCGAGCATGGTCCCGGCACGTGATGATGATGCACTGACGACGGATGCTCTTCGTCGCTACCCAGTGGATGATATCACGGAGAGCACACCTTGTGAGCTACATGTGAAAGTGTTCAACATAACCATGAAGGTGGCGGTCGGCTATGCCGTACCAATTGGACCTACACCAACTTTCCATTGCTCCCCGGTTCCTCATGGCTACGCTATTGTCGGGGTCGATGAAGTTAGTAAAGGATTTGAGGAGCTGAAGCTGGAACACCCTGCAGGTGAAGATGGAGAGGTGGTTGAACTTGGAGAAGCCAAGAAAGGGACTATTCTATGGCCAAAGGAATTCATCGTGCTTCCAAACTGGCTGCCTCCGCCGCCTCACCACTCTCCACCGCCTCCGCCGCCTCACCACTCTCCACCGCCGCCGCCTCACCACTCTCCACCGCCTCAGGCGCCGTCTCCGCCGCCTCACCACTCTCCACCGCCGCCGCCTCAGGCGCCGTCTCCGCCGCCTCACCACTCTCCACCGCCGCCGCCTCAGGCGCCGTCTCCGCCGCCTCACCAGTCTCCAGAGCAGCCGTCTTCGCCGCCGCGTCAGTCGTCTCCGCCGCCGCGTAAGTCTTCTCCGGCGCCACGTGTGGGTACTCTGGGGTTTGATAAAAACCGATCACCGAAACGTTCAAGGTCACCCCTCCCAAAAGTACCTCATAAGAATCTTGCCAAGAGACCTTATGACTATACGGTGGAGGAAAATAAGGCGATCACAAAAGGGGAAACGGATAAGTGGTTTGCTAACTTGAAGGCAAAGAAGGCGAAAGCAACAGAGTTCCCCGACACCCCAGAAGAACATGCCGCTGTCGTGAAAATGCTGAAAAATCTAGCCCAACCCCCGCCAAAGCTGACACCAGACTATGACCGCTCTATTCTCAAGTCGGTTCGGGCAAATAAACAGCGGTCGAAGAGTATTAGTGCAAGCCGGAAGATAGTTCCCCAGCTAGGAGAACAGCAAAAACAATCGTGCCCCCCGCTCAAAGTGTTTTCCGATACCAAGGTGGGGTCGAGCAAACCTGCGGCACAGGCAAAAACAATCGATCCTGAGTTTGTTGCAATGTACGGAGAAGCAGCCGCTGCTCACGGCTTGTCTATTGCTCAGTACTTAGACCAATTACAATTCCACGAAGAAATAGTTCCAAAATACCAATACCGGCACGGGCATCCTCTCGTCAAATCTCATGTCAAAGATCTACCAACAAAAATGCGAAGATTGCATAGTTGGTACATGGCAGCCTCAAAGAAAGGGGAAAATTGGATCTACGTGGGATATAAGAACGAGCATTACGGTCATGGAGATGACCACGTAATGATTGAATTTTGTGAATTATTTCAGTTATACAACAAGAAGCCCTTGACAAAGCTATCATCAGCGCCTATTGTCTGTAAGTATTATTTCTGTAGTTAAGTCTCTACCTAGCTCATCTCGTTCATTGCATTTTATAATTATCTTACTTATCACTATATTAATTATGCAGAATGAAGATTCTCGAATGCAAAAGAGGACAAATCTATGATATTGGGTTCGTTGATCCAAATACATTCATGAAAAAAGTCTCCTTGATTTTTACGACCAAACGGAGAATAACTTGGTAAATGCGTTACGGTTCAACGAAGTCAAAGAGAAATATTATTTCCTTACAACTTCAAGTAAGTGTTACTGTCTTCTACATATTTTATTTCGCTTAATTTCTCGATGTTAAGTGTATAATTGATGACTTATGCGTGCGCAGCTTCCACTTTATTCTGCTAATCATTATGCCTGACAAAGGAGTAGTACAAGTCATGGACTCCTTACATAAACCCCTTGAGAAGTGGGCGGACATGCAGGAATGCCTCCAGAGGTAATTTCAATCATTATGGCATTATCGGCAACTTTCCGTTTATTACTGATAGCAAGTAATTAATATATAACTCCTTTATTCATTTTCTTTGCCGGGCAGGGCTTGGAAACGATTCACCGCCAGGGCTAGGGGTGAATGGGCGAAGGAGCTTACATTTAAACCAATAAATGTAAGTACTATCTAGATCCGCGCATCTCTTTGATTCTAGTTCAATACCATTACCATTTTTTGATCGAACTCTGTTCCCGTAAAGTGCTTGAGCCAGGGAANAGCGGGAATCATTTATGTGGATACTACGTCTGCGAGTTCATTCGTCAGACGTGCTGTGAGAAGGGCAGAAAATTAGAACAACTTCAAGTGCGTATGCAATATTCATAATCTTAGTTATTGCCATCAATTCTGTTTACTTTCATTCATATATATTGACCCTTTTTAATTAGATCGAACGGTTGCGGGATGGCCTTCTACCACACGATCGCATACGAGCAATTCAAGAGGAATTTGCCGGATTCTTACTTGCAGAGGTCCTAGATCCGAAAGGAGAATTCTACTGTAAGGTTGAAATTAAATAGGGAGAGTGTAAAAGAGATGTATATATGTAGGACGACGAATGAGATGTGTGTAATATATATATTCGTGGCGATGATGTGTAATAGTGGTTCCTCTTATTTAACTAGTAGTGCCATTTTTGTAGTTCTAAGAAATATTTAATTTAAGTTTTTTAAACATGCATGCATTTTCATAATTAAATAGGTCTTATTTTTCTGAACATTTTGGTATTTTATTCATATTTTTATGAATTATAGAATAAGCATTATTTATTTTATAAATTAAACAATTTTCTGAAATTTTTGGAAAAAGTAAAATCTGACGGGACAATAGTCCCGGTTCGTATTACGAACCGGGACGGAAGCCCCAGGGCTTTCGTCCCGGTTCGTAATACGAACCGGGACGAAAGCCTCCGCCCCTGCTGCCTGTGGCCGGGCCACGTGCCCCCCCCCCCCCCCCCATTCGTCCCGGTTGGTGTCCCAACCGGGACGAGCATTCGTCCCGATTGATTCGTCCCGGTTGGGGAACCGGGACCAATGGCCCAAACCAACCGGGACAAAAGGCTATTTTTCTACTAGTGTGATTGAGAACTTCCACATTAAATGTCTATAATTTTATGAAATTTATGAAATTAGTGTAGAATGAAGACGCAACTCAGCCTTCTGGTGTAGAATGTGTGTCAATTAAAAGCAAAAAAAATACCTCCAAACTATATATGCTAGCAGATGAAGCAAAGGTAGTACAATTATTAGAAATGCGCAACACAGCTAAATAAAAGAACCAAACAACTAGGTTCATAGATTAATTTGGAGAACTGCATTGGTAAATATAAGAATAGAGTAGATAAATTTATCACCATAACGTTTCTGTGATGATGATTCAGAAGCATGTTTTTATGGCTATGATCTGGCAGTCAAACATGGTGAGAAATCACCCCCAATGGGCATACATGACACCTAATTCATTCATCCAATAGTCTTGATGATTAGGACACTTTCCATTGCACGGCGCGTTTAGGAATAAAGGAAATCCAAATCCAGACTCGTAATAAAACACTAAATCTTATGAGATCACACGATGTTGGTAACATTGATCACCCCAATCTAACAAATATGTGTTAACATATATAAACTCAACTCTTATCCGAGCTCATAGAGTTTTCGCAGTTAAAATTACTGAAGGAAAAATAAAAACGAAAATAGATGACGTCACATTTTAAATTTTCTCACCTTCGGAGCACTTCAATTGCAAGTGAACGGAAGAACATGATGGCGAGGGCAATTCTGTGACATCTCTTCTAATGAAACCAGGATAGGTCAGGAGAAGGATGGAGAAAATTTTCCCATGCCGTACACCGCAACATCGAGGCACATCATAATAGCTATGGATTATTGGAATTGAACTTGATCATCCACGGTAATCTTTTTTCAGTGAGACCATATATCACAAAAATAATGTGAGTAGCTCACATTTGATCATCTAAGCAGCCTTGCAGTACCATAGAATATATGAAGAAACAAATGACCCAAGACACTATTTGGTTTACTTTAACACCTATATTTGCACTCTTATATGCAAGCTAAATGGATTTTGAGGCAACTTATATAGAGAAGAGATCAAGGCACCTCTGGTAAAAAAGGAACAATTCATAGAGCCAACAATAGCATATAGATGAGTGCAAATACACAACAATGGGTACATGGCCAAGCTTCTAAGCTAGAAAGGGATATATTTTTCTGTCACTTGGAGCATGTTAGTTGCGATATCTTTTTGGTCAATACACTTGCTTCTGTAGTCCTCTGATAAAAACACAAAGTCTAAAAGCCAATTATTTCCTGAAATTGCATCTCAAGCACATCCTTGAAAGACTTAGATAGTCTAGACAGGATGCATCTCATTTTCTTACAGGATAAGAAAAGCAATTAGATGGAAACAATGCAAATAGAAAAAATACAAAGGTCGAGCATGCTGTTTTACATAACACAAAGGAGAAAACTGAACTGAAACTTAAACTGGAGGACATTCTTATGCACATGCTTATTTTGTTTGTGTATGCTATTTAGTCTAGAACTGCTACATAAAGGCAGGAGGTGAACATTAAATATCTACAAAGATCAAGGGTACAAAGAAGTGATAAACAACATGCACACCATGCAGCAAAGGAACGCAAGGTAACACTTTGTGGAAACAAGCATACAAAGAGCTTTCACCAAACAACAATGATAGATAACATCTCAAGCAAAAGTAGAGCACCATTGATGTGCACACAGGCAAACCAAAGCAAGGAATAACAAAATGGAGCAGAAGTAACATGATTTGGACACTGTTCAGTATTCATTACCTAAGAAGTCCGCGGAAGCACCATCCGATGAGAATGTACGTAAAATCTTTGTCTTTAAATGTTCATCCAAGTTTTCACTATTACTGAAGATTTGAAAACAAATCCCTGTTATTAGTCTCCACCGCATTATGATCTGGAAGGTCTCAAAAAATTCACCAATGTAGAGAATATAAATAGGAGGATGGATACCTTACGTGCACATATTTTCAAGGTATTCCCTCGGACAAAAAGGTTTACACAACGGTTGAAGTGGCAAAATCTGCAGCAAACAGAAACTGTACATCACAGAGAGGTACTGGAACTAAAAAATGATGATAATTAATTTAATAAGTTAGACCAGTTAATACACAAAAAATCTAGAGATAATTGCTTGCACGTCTTATCGCTGCCCTCATTGGCCAAGCCATCGATCAGTCCCTGGCACACATTTCTTTGATCATGTTTTCGTGTGCTACATGCCTAGCTGAACCAAACAAAAAGAACAACAAATTCAGAAGTATCGAACATATGCTCATACGAAATCCCTCTCCTTAACATCCTGGTACCTTAATTGCAAGATTGCAAACTGCTTGATAAGGCATAAATATTAGGTATGTCAAACCATTGTTCACATTTATTTGCTCGAGCTGTCTTGTGCTCCATGCATAGCTGAACAAAACAAAAATAACAGCACGTTCATTGTTAGTGAAAAGGGAGCGAAGGAGCATGTCAACAAAATGTGGAATTGAATTAAACCTATAATGAAGAGTTCAACTTAACATTTTTCGTATGTACCTTGGATCAGCAACAATCTGCAACCACTTGCATGAAGTATGGAACAAAAGCTCATATGATATCTCTCTCCTTAACATTCTGGTACCTTAATTGTAAGATTGCAAACAGTTAGATGGAGCACAACTATTACTGAGTACATATATTTAGCTTAGCTATGATTTTCATCAAACGTATTGTAAGCATAGATAAAAACGGATCTGCACAATCAATGACGAGATTTTCGGGAGGTTAAATCAAACAGGAGGAGTATGCCTCCACTATTAATTCAGCCTTACTTCAGCCTCCAGGAAAAAGAGGAGCAGCGGTGGCGCGAGCAGTGACCTGCTCTTCTACCTCTGTCAAAGCAGAGCAGAGTTCCTCAGAGAGAGAGAAAGAGAAAGATCTGAAAGAATAGGACGAGGAGAGCAGGGCCACGCTGCTGGCTGGCATCCTCGCTACTAGGAAACTAGCTATAGGTGAACCACATTCTGTGGTGCATAGTTTTGAATGCGCCACAGAAAATATTTTTTGTGGCGCATAGTTTTGCATGCGCCACAGAAATATGTCTTTCTGTGGCACATATAGCTAGATGCGCCACAGAAAGCCACATTTTTGTGGCGCATGGGCCATTTCGCCACTGAAATATGTCTTTCTGTGGCGCATATAGCTAGATGCGCCACAGAAAGCCACATTTTTGTGGTGCATGGGCCACATGCGCCACAGAAATATGTCTTTCTATGGCGCATATAGCTAGATGCGCCACAGAAAGACACAATTCTGTGGCGCACACCCAACATGCACCACAGAAATGTATCTTTTTGTGGCGCATCTAGCTAGATGCGCCACAAAAAGGCATATTTCTGTGGCGCATGTGGCCCATGCATATTTCTGTGGTTTTGGGTCTAGTTGTTTGGAAAAATTTAAAATACACATTTTGACTTTTTTTCCAAAAGTAGGTGAAAAAATATTAAAACGGGCATAACTTTTCCATACGACGTCGAAAAAATGCATTTAATACCTTAAAAAACTAGAGAAAATTTCGGAACCGCCCTCACCTGGGTTTACCCGGTTGGACTTTTTTTAGATTCTCAAAATTCCAAACGAAAAAAAAAGTTATGGCCAACAGAAGAATTTTTCCAGCAAAATCAAAAAAAAATAAAAAAGACAATTCTGTGGCGCATGTCTAGCCCATGCGCCACAGAATTGTTGGGCGGGATTCCAAATTTTGAATCCCGCCAGCCCCTTCTCCCTCTCTTTTCTCCTTCTCTCCTCCACTTCTCCCTCCACTTCTCCTCTCCTCCTCTCCCCTTCTCCTCCACTTCTCCCTCCACTTCTCCTCCACTTCTCCCTCCACTTCTCCTCTCCCCTTCTCCTCCACATCTTCTCCCCTCCTCCTCTCCTCTCCTCCTCCTCCACCTCCACCTCCGGCGACCTCCTCCATCTCCGGCGACCTCCTCCACCACCACCACCCCGGCGACCTCCTCCTCCACCCGGCGACCTCCTCCGCCCCGGCGACCTCCACCACCTCCGGCGACCTCCTCCTCCATCCCGGCGACCTCCGGCGACCTCATCCACCACCCCGGCGACCTCCTTCTCCCCCTCCACCTCCGGCGACCTCCTCCGGCGACATCCTTCTCCTCCTCCACCATTTTCGGCGACCCCCATCCTCCACCCACGGCAACACGGCCTCCGAACGAGCTCCGACAAAATTCCGGCGAAATTCCGGCGGCCAGATCTGGATCTAGATCTGGCCGCCCTTTTTTTGAAATTCAAAAAAAAATCTGTGGCGCACGGTAGTGGGATGCGCCACTAAAATATTTCTGTGGCGCACGGTAGTGGGATGCGCCACAGAATCTTGACATTTCTGTGGCGCACCACCGGCGTGCGCCACAGAAATATAATTTAGTGGCGAGAATTCTGTGGCGCATCCCACTTTTTCCAGGATGCGCCACAGAATTCCAAAAAGGTGCGCCACTAATAGGCCTTTCCCTGGTAGTGCCTCCGTGAAGATGGATGGCGACCTTCCGCTCCTCCCGGGTGACGACGACACCACATCGGTCGCCTTTCTCCTGCCGGAGACGGCACAATGTGCAGCGGTGGTCCGAGCGGTGGCCGGTGCTGCTCCTGGCGATGGCAATGATGGGAGCTCGTCCTGAGGAGGGATTGGCAG
Source organism: Puccinellia tenuiflora (assembly GCA_012064385.1). NCBI lineage: Eukaryota > Viridiplantae > Streptophyta > Magnoliopsida > Poales > Poaceae > Puccinellia > Puccinellia tenuiflora. The sequence goes on from QRDG01002057.1 coordinate 302,002, forward strand.
CAGGTGGGGGAGGAGGCGGATGCTCCTGGTGATGGATGGCGGTGGCGGCGCGAGAGGGTGTGCGCCGCGTCCCCGCGCGTGCTCGCCGTGCTGCACCTACCGGGATTGGAAGCAGAGGCCGCGGCGGAGAGGGCAGACCTGGCCGACGGCAAGGTAATGGATGGTGGCGGCGGCCGAGAGGGCACGGCGAGGCGGGTAGCGGCCGCGCGCTCCCTAGCGTCCCTGCTTCTCCAGGGGTTGTTCGTGGAGGCGGCGGATTGGGGGAGGAGGAGAGGAAGCGGGGATTGGGAGAGGAGGCGGATGAGGGGATTGGGTGCGGGGAGGACAAGGTGATTGGTGGTGATGGGAGCTGGGCTGGCGGCTAGGGTTTTGACCGCGACCGCATTATATACCATACGCGGGTAAGAAATGAACGGCCTAGATCAAATCTGAATCCTATAGAACGGTCAAGAATCACTAAGCTCTGAGAAGGGCGGTGGCTCTCCCCAAGGATGTTATCTTTAGATAATAACAATAGGACGTGACGAAAGCGGACTTCGACTTCCCCACCAACTCGAATACGCACCGGCATGTTTGTGTCTCGGCCCGTTGAAATTTTCCGCTTTTGAGCAGAGGCCTTCTGCTCCTTGTGTTATTTCTGTTTGCGGTTGAGTCTGCTTGGTTGTTATGATTTAGTTCGACTATTTTCTTTTCTTTTCCTTTCTTTTGGATGGGCTTTTGCCATCAAAGTGTTGTGCATCCATGATCTTTTGTCACTGGCGGTGCCTTCGTATCGTGTTTGCTATTTCTCGGTTCATTAGTTAATTGCCCGTGCGGTTGCAACTCATGCTCTACTTATAAAACACAAACTGTGTCTAGCATATACTTATCCCCTCTCTTTTGTCATACACAATGATTGAGGAAAAATAATAAAATAAAAATGTAACCGTCAAACCTTCTTTCATTGAATAGATATGCAACATCGTTTAGAAACCAGTTGATACATTTTAGTTGTCAATCCAAGTATATTAGGCAATATATCATGTTCACATAGGCACCAAACTATCATAAATCCATAGACCTTAACACCAAGGTCACAAAGAAGGTAGTACCTTGACTGAAATGTATCCACAATTTGTAGAATTCCATAGATCTTACTTGCAATTTGTTCTATTTTATACATCAAACTGGAAATGCAAGCACTATTACCCCTATACCCTCACATGGTGTAGCATTAGCTCGGGGCGATGTCTTTTTAATCGACACCTTTCATTATATATGGTCCATCAGTCATCAGGGCTCTGCAAAACTACCAATACACATGGTATTCATATTTAGAACGTGAATTGAAATGTAGACAAGAAAATTCCAAAACAAGTTCTTTCAACAGAATTCTTAGCAACTGAATGTACATCCACTACAAGAAATTGGCTGACTGGTGACCCTACATTTTGGTCACTAAAAGGCCACAAAATTCCATTCATGACCCCTCTATGACCAAAAACCGATGGTCACATAACGAGCGACTAAAACGATCGATCGTGACCTTTTTAGTGAAATGGTCATAACCGTCTAAGACCAAATTAGAGGGTCATAATATTTATGACCAATTATTTTGGTCATACGCTGCCAGTCGTTGACATGTCATATCCTGCGTGGCCAATCCGATGTGGCAATATTGTGACCAAACGAGAAGGTCGTTGGTCGGAATCAGCCCAACCCAGATTAGTCCAAGCCCAACAATTTGGGCTATTTATTTATTTTTCCTATTTGATACGGGCCAAACCCAACATTTCAACCTTTTTATTTCATGGTTTGTGGCCTTTATAGCTCCAGATGTCAGGTGGGTCGCAATTGTCAGGTTTATAAGGTGGGTCCTAGTTGTCATGGTCATTTTCTTCAATTTACAATTTTCCAGCAACAAAATAACAATATTTAAATCAGAACATAGAGTGAACATTATTTCAGACAGAGCAAACCACCAAACTTGGCACATTACAATCAACATATTTCACACCAGGCTTACAATTAAACATAGTTCGCATCAAGTAACACAACTTAAGATCAACAAAAATAACTAGCTATCGAAGTATAACTAGCTACAATGAGCTAGAACTCTATGCTTCTTCTGACTTCTTCATCCTGGAGCTTGCAACGAAACACGAATGAAGGCCAGCATCTGCAAGTTATAAAACAAAATGGTTAGTAATGAAATAAAAGCAAATCTAACAGCATCTGCACATGGAGAATGAACAGTACATGTCATTAGCAGCAATGCTTGCTAACTTTATATTTTACTTCTTTAATACAACAACACCATGGGAAACAGGCGATAAATATACAACACTAAATAGACTATCACATGTTGGCTCCATAAGGAGGAGCACCATCAGTTCAATCTCCCACTGTGAAGCAAGAGTACATCAAGAAACCCCAAAACAAAACCCTAAGCAACGAGATATCGAGCACGCCATGCTTTTCTATGTTGCCAACCAATGTAGTTATACTGTAATTTTCAACCTACTGCATCTTGAACCTTCTATATTAACCATACATAATAGAATAGATCATGGTGTGCAATCAAGAATGCATGTTCACCATGTGATACTTAGCGTGTGGCAAGAAATAGTTTCTGGCTGGGGAGTATATATGCAAGCAAATCTCAAACATATATTGGTATAGCCATATGCAAGTCCTATGACAGCCAATTTCAAAACATAACATGGAGTTACAAGCGCTATGTTAGTATTTGACATTCAAATGAAAGGCATGGATGATACTTTGGACCTAAAGAATAATGCTATTCTACTACCACGAACATCCATTCAGCTGACAGGACAACACACGCAGAAAAACATAACAAGGCAGGAGAGAATAAAGGGAACCAGGACCTGATGATGATAGTGCCTCACCAAGTGTGGCAGGAACATGTAGAGCTTCGTCGACATCACCGTCAGGTAGTTGTTCAGCAAGATGCTCACCTGCGCCCAAAAGAAACACCCCGGCTGCAGCTGAACATCTCGTTCGCATTAGACCAGACCATATATGTTCAACAAGGTAAATACCTAACTTCGTGTTGCATGGTCAAGCATATCATAGTGAGCTTGGGTTAAGTGGGACCAGAAGAAAAATGAGCATGATTTCCTGGTGCCGTACATGATCGCGGAGGTTGTTGTTGGGGTTATGCCGAATAGGTACCATCACAGATGTAAGTAAAGCCAGCGTACCAGGGTGGCCCATAGTGGTGGTAAGCCGAAATCCGGCTTACCAGGCGGCCCAGTACGATGAAGCGCAGGAGGCCCATCCGGCTGAGGGAAGGTTCCAGAAGGGGGCCTGCATTGCGGAAGACTTAGCCCTCAAGGCAAGGCCCAAACCGGATTAGAGTAGAACTCTATAACTTAGTCGGTTAGGTTTCCTCCTATAAGCCCTAGGTCCGGACGCCTTTACAAGCCGGCCTACGGGACGCCTTAGGCCAAGAAGACACATATCCTCTACCTTTCACTGTAATCGGCGCATATTGCCTTATAGTGAATTATAGCAGCACATAGGGTTTCGCCACCGTTGCAAGATCCGAAGCTGGGTAAACTCTTACTCATCCCGACACCGGAATCGCCCTCATCTCTAAAACCCACCTCTCTACCTAGCTCGATGGCACCCCAGCCGCGGCTAGATTCGACAATACCACGACAGTTGGCGCCCACCGTGGGGCAAGAGATGTCTGGGGTTACGTTCCAGCCGGGATCTACTGGCGGCATTGGCGACACCATCGCGGTCGGCTTGGTCAGCTACTTCGACGAGACTGGAGCTGGCCACGTCCTCAACGACGGCTTCTGGATGCCGGCAAAGGAGGATCCCGTCGGTTGGTCCACGGTCTCCATCGGCGGCATCGACATCTTCGTCGGCTTCACCGCCAAGGCTCTGGAAGATCTCGGCTTCACCTCGAGCTTGCCCGCCACCCACCCTTACAACTCTGAAGACAGATCGGATCTGGACTCTGAGGAGATTGCCGATCTAGATCTAGCTTTCGATGCTGATGATGAAGATTCCGAAGACGACGCAACCTCTGATATGACGGTACCGGAAGTCCACTTCGTCGACATCCTAGGAGAATCCGGCTCAAACGAGTCGATGACAGAACCTGAGTCTCCTTCCTACTCTGTAGGCTAGGGCCAATTCAGAAGCCGGATCAGGGGACACCGCTCCTATGGAGCAAGACCTCGAATCTGAAGGAGAATCCGACGATTTCAGTCGGAAAGTTGCGTCCTGCTTGGGACGCCCTGTCGAGGTTTTAATGGGTGATGTCATCTCTAATCCAAAAGATGACCCCAATGCCTCGAAAACCGGCAATGGCGAAGAAAAAACTCCAGAAGCCAGAAACCAAAAGGTGGATTTTATGCCACCGCTGGCTCCAATGAAGGGAACCAGTAAATTACCGGCTGACGGAGACAACATTAACGCTACAGCCGGCGAGGCAATAGACAAGGAGTTGGAGGACAAGATGGCAAAGTACCAGGAACTACTAACCCCACTCCCGCCTAATGCATCGCTGGAAGACATTGAGAGGCGTCGCGCTCTACTAGTAGAGCAGGCCACCAAGATAACGGAGCGAGAAGTTGACCTCATAACCAAGAAAATGGATTTCATCCAGAAGCAAAGGGAAAAGGGGGCCGACGATGTTTTCTGTCCGGCTCGCGACAAGAACCTGCACATGAAGCTGGATTTCCGCAGCAAGTGGGAAGCCGACCATGTTAACTCGGTCTGGAGAAGGTACCACCACGTACGTGACCCGGTGTCCAAGCTGTGTTACTTTCACACCCCAGCCAAAAACATGGAAGCAACTCAGGAGGTCATGTTCGACAAATCATTGGATCGCGACGCTCGCCTTAAATATGTGGCTTATCTACTGGAGGTTGCACTGCAGTAGAACGACTCACAGGTCAAGTCGGGACGGCTATTTGAAGATTCTCGTCTTTGCAACTCGACGGCCAAGAAGCCGATGGCTCACTAGTGGAAAACGGGGCAGTAGTCCCGGTTCCAGACGGCCTCTAGTCCCGGCTAGGTAACCCGGACTACCAAATCGGGACTAGAGCCCCCCCCCCCCTATAGTCCCGGTTGGCTACGAACCGGGATTAGAGTGCCTCCCACGTGGCCACGGGCGAGCCCGCGGGCTGGATGTCTTTAGTCCCGGTCCGTGTTACGGACCGGGACTACCGTTAGGCCTTTTTTTTTTCTTTTATAATTTTTTTCAGAATTGCACGGACCGGGTGTCGTGTACTGTGTTTAATTAGTGCCGGGGTTTTGGATAGTTTCGGAAACACGTCGATACGTCGATATAAATTATATTGTACTATGATCACACGTTGATGCATATATATAACACACTTACAAATTAATTGTAACACATGAATTTGTCGTCACGTTTCCGTACACAAAGTACTCAAATGCATTAATTATACATGCATGAAATCATAGTACATTTATATATGTAGATAATAGTGCTCTGAATTTTCAGGTATGACATCATCAAGAAGAAATCCCGCCAGCTCCTCCCCAATTGCTCTTATACGGTCATCTGGTAGGAGGCCGGCCCGCTTCCTTACAATCTTTAAAAGAAGGAGAAAATTAAACAATTATGAATGAAACTCCACACAATTGATATGCATATTATTTTGTCAAAAAAAATTTGTGAACAATGTATAATTACGTACCTCTGCGTTTCTTCGATTTTCGAATTTTTCATAAGTCATCCTATGAATGTACTCGCAAACGTAGTACCCACATAAGAGGGTCCCTTTTGGCTGTTCCAGACACCACTGTTCGAGAATAGAATTCAACACATTAAGTTTGGTAATGGTATTGCAAACTACATTAATTCATGGATATAGGTATAGTACTACTTACTTGGTTCAGAGTCCATACCAGCTTCTCGTGCCATTTACCGGGTACTTCCTTGACGAATGTCTGCCATGCTCTACTCGACAAAGAAAGAACAAAACATCTGTTATTAATTAATTACTTGATATCACGAAATGAATGAAAGAGAGGTCGGTATAGTAATGTGATAAGAATTTAAATTACTCTTTCATGACATCAAACAAGCTCTTGTACTCTCTAGGGTCTCTCCTTAATGAGTCGTAGACTTCAATTATTCCCTGGTGATATCTAATGACCACGAGAATAAAGTGGTAGCTGCAAATTTACATACAGAGGCATGCGCATATAACTCATCAATTAGACTTAAGATACCGGGTGAGCAAAAATAGAATGTGTACAAGCAATTAGTAACACTTACCTGAAGTTGTAAGGAAGAAATATTTCTTTTTGTCTTGGTGTCGCTTGAAAGCCTCTATCATTACTCCCTTTACAACTTGTGGTTTCTCCCTTATGCTCACTTCATGAATAACATTAGGGTCCATGAAACCAATCTCCACCGGTTTTATTATTTCCCTTTTGTAGTCGATCATCTTCTTTCTGCACAAATAGCGTACCAAAATTAGAATGTGCTGTGAGCTATATATATATATAAAGACTTAATTAAATTACAAAAATAAATAACTTACAGACAAAAGATACTGATGATTGCTTTATCGAGGGGTAAACCATTGTATAATTGGAAAAGTTCGGAGAAATCAATTTGCACACCGTAGTCATCGTAGAAGTGTTCCTCCTTTCTAACTTTTGCCATGATACATATTATACCTTTCTTTGCGACTTTCATGTACCATGAATTCAACTGACGCATCCTTGTTGGTAGTAACTTGACCACCTCAGTTGTGACCAAAGACTTGCCTTGAACATATTGATAAGGCACCCTATAAGGTTCCTCAGGGAAGTGGCGGACACTTCCCTGAGGTACCATACGGTGGGCGTCTTTGTCGGTAAGTACCTTAAGCGGAGGGAGCGATTGCGTAGCTTGTTGTCCCAGCTGGGCTATCTGTTTCCCGCATTTCCGGTTCTCCAACACCGAGTCGTATGACTTTTCAATAGAGCGCTCATAGTCTGATGACGGCCTTGGTGGAGGGTTGTATAAGCACCTAATAGTGTGATGTAGTTTGTCACGAGGAAGCCCTTTGATGCTGGGTAGTTCTTCCGGGGGTGGTTTCTTTGTAAAATGGGCTGTAACCTCGGCCCTCCTGATGGCTTCGGATTCCTCGATAGTCCTCTCGTAAGGTAACTTCTCAGGAGTCTTCACTTTTCGCGGCTTTTTCTGTCTCTTCTTAGGAGGCGAACCATTAACGGCCCTCTTCGCATCAAACCACTTATAAGGCGGAGACCGCTGGACTAGCTCTGGAGATGGAGACCGCTGGACTGGCTTTGGAGATGGAGACCGCTGGACTGGCTCTGAAGATGGAGACCGTGCTGGTGTAGCTGGAGATGGAGACCATACTGGTGTAGCTGGAGATGGAGACGGACTCGCGCTGGGGTCCCTCTGGGGTAGGAAGGGTGGACTTGTAGGTGGTGGACTTCTACTTGGAGGAGTCGGTGGCCTTGGTGCTGAGCCTGGAAGCACGATGTATTTCTTGTTCCATAGAACGAAACCGTGCTTGACTTGTCCCAGTGTCGTCTCATCGTCACCTCCAGGATAGTCAAGCTCAAGTGCCTCAAATCCCGGTATAATAGCATCCACCCCGACACGAGCATAGCCAGCTGGAATCTGACCAAGATGGTAGCTTGCTCCAGGTTCGTTTGGTAACGCATAGCCGACCGCCACCTTGAAGGATATGTTCTTCATTAACATATGAAGCTCACACTCCGTCTTCTCCGTGATATCATCCACGGGGTAGTGAGCCGCCGCCGGACAACTGGCACCTGAATCCGCCTCCCGGACAACTGGCACCTGAATCCGCAGCGGATTCCGGTGCCGCCGATCCCGACCGACCCCACGGCCAGGGCGGTGGAGATCGCACGCCGGCGCAGCCTCCTCCCCAATTACCTCCTCGACGACCCGGCGTACGCGCCGGGCTCCCCCTACTGGGACCAATGGTTCCGGGAGGAGCACGACGAGCGCCGCCGGAGCTACTTCGCGCCGGCCCCGGTGCCGCCGGTGGAGCGCACGGAGTACCCGGTGCTCCCGGAGGGGATGGACGACGTCGACCAATGGTTGGAGGTCGACTCCGACGGCGAGGCCGCCCCCATGGACGAGGACGACGACATCGACGACGCCTTGAAGGCAGCCATGGCGGCGTCCCGGCAGGCCTTCGTCGACGACGAGCGCCGCCGCTGGGAGATGGTGGTGCAGGACGCACTGCCGCCGCCGCCGCCGCACGGCCTGCTGCCGCAGGGACCGCCTCCACCCCCGCCTCCACCACAGGGACAGCCGGGGCTGGACTGGGTGCAGGCCCTCGTCCAGGAGGAGGAGGCCTACGAGCCGCCGGAGGAGGAGTACCAGGAGCCGGTGAGATTCCCACCGGAGCTGTTCGGGCAGTCGTGGGTATTCACGACTGTGCCCCAGCTGCCGCTGCCACCGCCGCCGCCGCCGCCCCAGGACGCCATCCTCCAGGAGCCAGGGACGCCGCCGCGGGACGTCCCCATGGAGCAGCAGCAGCAGCCGCCGGCGCATCTGTGGGAGGCGCCACCGTACGTCGTCCTATCCGACAAGGAGGGCGACGAGGACTAGCTAGGACCTCCCCCTCCCCCCTCTAAGTAAATGTAATGAACCCCTACCAATGTAATAAAGTTTATTTCCGATCTACGAACTGTCCCCGCCGCCGATTTAAGGTCACCGGACCGCCGCCGCCGCCGATTCTAGCTAGGGTTCGTGCCATCGGACCACCGCCGCCGCCGATTCTAGCTAGGGTTCGTGCCATCGGACCACCGCCGCCGCCGATCTAGAGTTTGAGAGGGCCGTACCTTAGGCGGAGCGCGCGGGGGACGGCGGCGAGGAAGAGGGACGCGAGCGACGGCGGCGGCCAGATTTTGGCAGCCTGGCGGCGTCGTCGCGTGAGAGGAGCCCGGAGGCGTCTGCGTCTTGGGCCTGGCGGCAAAAATGGGGAAGAAATCCGCGGAGAGGGACCAAGTAGGCTCAAATCGGCCTTTAGTCCCGGTCCGTGACAGCAACCGGGACTAAAGACCCCTATAGTCCCGGTTGGTGTCACGGACCGGGACTAAAGGTGGGCTTTTTGGCGCGCTAAGTTTCGCAGCGGCCCGAAAATGGCCTTTAGTCCCGGTTGTAGCCACGGACCGGGACTAAACGGCCGTTTGTATTTTTTTCTTCATTTTCAAATGTTCATATTTTATAAACTTTACATGTTTCCAAATGTAAATATGAATATGTTATACATATAAACATTTAAATAGATGAGTTGAGTAAAACCGTTGTACTAATAAAATCCGAGGTTAGGATAAATATATTTAATATTTTAAATATTTAATGAAAAACCCTCAACTTTTTAACAGTCAAAACAAAATTCTACCAATTATTCTACCAATCAACATCATTCAACACTTCTTCGTGTCTGTCATTTTTTCTTCTTATCGCGTCGTATCCATGGACAATCTTCATCATTCAACGCGATGGTTGGGTCAATTTTCACTGTGAAGGGGGGAATTTCATCAAACTTATTGTAATCTTCTGACATGTCTGTCTTGTCCTCCACTCCCACGATGTTTCTTTTCCCTGAAAGAACTATGTGGCGCTTTGGCTCGACGTCGTACGATGCATTCACTGCTTGCTTATCTTTTCTTTTCTTCGGTCTGCTAGACATGTCCTTCACATAGAAAACCTGAGCCACTTCACTGGCTAGGACGAATGGTTCGGTGTCGTATCCAAGATTCTGCATATCCACTGTAGTTATTCCGTACTTCGGGTCTACATGTACCCCGCCTGTCAGGTTGAACCATTTGCACTTGAACAATGGGACTTTAAAAAATGGTCCATATTCAAGTTCCCATATCTCCTCTATGTAACCATAATATGTGTCCTTTTGCCCATTGCTGTTTGTTGCATCAAAGCGGATACCACTGTTTTGGTTGGTGCTCTTTTTATCTTGATTGGCCGTGTAAAATGTATTTCCATTTATCTCATACCCTTGATAAGTCAATATAGTCGAAGATGGTGCATTGGCCAACAAGTATAGCTGTTCTCCAACAGTGCTGTCATTAAAGAGACGTGTTCGCAACCAACCTCCGAAATTCTTCACGTGTTCTTCATCAATCCAATATTTAGATTGCTCTGGGAAGTTCAAACGTAGAATATTCTTATGTTCCTCGATATACGGAGCCACCAAGCTGGAATTATGTAGAACCGTGTAGTGTGCTTGACTATAAGAATGCCCGTCCATACATATTATTGCTTTCTTTCCCAGCGTGCCTTTTCCCCGCAGTCTCCCCTCATAGCGTGATTGAGGAACCCCGATTGCCTTGAGGTCAGGAATAAAATCAACACAAAACTCAATGACCTCCTCTGTTCCATAGCCCTTGGATATGCTTCCTTCTGGCCTAGCACGGTTATGAACGTACTTCTTTAGGACTCCCATGAACCTCTCAAAGGGGAACATGTTGTGTAGAAATACGGGACCGAGAACGAAAATCTCTTCGACTAGATGAACTATGAGGTGCGTCATAATATTGAAGAAGGAGGGTGGGAACACCAACTCGAAGCTGACAAGACATAGGACCACTTCCTTCTGTAAATCCGGCAGAGTTACTGGATTGATGACCTTCTGAGAAATTGCATTGAGGAATGCACATAGCTTAACAATGGGTACTCGAACATTTTCCGGCAGGAGCCCCCTCAGTGCAATCGGAAGTAATTGTGTCATAATCACGTGGCAGTCATGAGACTTTAGGTTCTGAAACTTCAACTCTGTCATGTTAATTATTCCCTTTATATTCGACGAGAAGCCTGACGGGACCTTGATACTGTTTAGTACTTCAAAAAAGATCTTCTTCTCTTCTTTGGTAAGAGCGTAGCTGGCAGGACCTTGATACTTCTCTGCATTCAGGTTGTCTCGTTCGTGCATATGTTGCTGGTCCAGCCGTGATTCCGGTGTATTTTTCGTCTTCCCATACACGCCCAAGAAGTTTAGTAGGTTCACGCAGAGATTTTTCGTCACGTGCATCACGTCGATTGCAGACTGAACCTCTAGGATTTTCCAATAGGGTAACTCCCAGAATATAGATTTCTTCTTCCACATCGGCACGTGTCCGTCAGCATCATTTGGAACAGATTGTCCGCCAAGACCCTTTCCAAAGATTACTTTTAAATCCTTTACCATATCATATATAACATCCCCAGTAGGCCGTCTAGGCTTTGGCCGGTGATCTGGCAAACCTTTGAAATGCTTGCCTTTCCTTCTTACGATGTGCCTTTCCGTAAGAAACCGACGATGCCCCAGGTACACATTCTTGTTTCCCAGATATATACTTTCAGTATCACCTAAACAGTGTGTGCATGCATTGTATCCCTTGTTTGACTGTCCTGATATGTTACTAAGAGCTGGCCAATCATTGATGGTCACGAACAGCAATGCTCGTAGGTCAAATTCATCTTGTTTGTGCTCATCCCAAACACGTATACCTTCTTCGCGCCACAATTGTAAAAGTTCTTCAACTAATGGCCTCAGGTACACATCAATGTCGTTGCCGGGTTGCTTCGGGCCTTGGATGAGTACTGGCATCATAATGAACTTCCGCTTCATGCACAACCAAGGAGGAAGGTTATAGATGCATAGAGTCACAGGCCAGGTGCTATGACTGGAGCTCTGCTCTCCAAAGGGATTAAAGCCATCTGTACTTAGACCAAATCTTAAGTTTCTTGCGTCATCTGCAAATGTCGGAAACTCTCTGTCAATTTTTCTCCACTGCGACCCATCAGCAGGGTGTCTGAGCATCACGTCTTTCTTACGGTCTTCCTTGTGCCATCGCAACAACTTGGCATGCTCTTTGTTTTGGAACAAACGTTTCAACCGTGGTATTATAGGAGCATACCACATCACCTTCGCAGGAACTCTCTTCCTGGGGCGCGCCTCGTCCTCAACTTCACCAGGGTCATCTCGCCTGATCTTATACCTCAATGCACCGCATACCGGACATGCATTCAAATTCTCGTACTCCTCGCCGCGGTAGAGGATACAGTCATTGATGCACGCATGTATCTTCTGCACCTCTAATCCTAGTGGGCAGACAACCTTCTTTGCTTCGTACGTACTGGGGGGCAATACGTTATCTTTTGGAAGTATCTTCTTTATTATTTTCAGCAATTTTTCAAATCCCTTGTCAGAAGTACCTTCCTCTGCCTTCCATTGCAGCAATTCCAGTGTGGTGCCCAGCTTTTTCTGCCCATCTTCACAATTTGGGTACAACAATTTGTTGTGATCCTCTAACATTCTCTCCAACTTCAACCTCTCGTTTTGACTTCCACAGTTTATCTTCGCATCAAGAATGGCCCGACGAAGATCGTCATCGGGCTCATCAACAATGGGCTCTTTTTCAGCTTCATCTTCCCCCATTGATGTACCACCGTGATCAGTGAACATAGGATAGTTGTCATTATCCTCTTCTTCCTCATTGTCTTCCATTATAACTCCTCTTTCTCCATGCTTGGTCCAACAATTATAACCGGTCATGAAACCGGACTTCAACAGGTGGACGTGAATGGTTTGTGAGGTAGAGTAGTCCTGAGTATTCTTGCAGACACTACATGGACATGAAATAAAACCATTTGGCGGCTTGTTTTTCTCAGCCACTTGGAGAAAATAATGCATGCCATTAATAAAGTCGGGATAACGTCGGTCACTGTACATCCATTGCCGACTCATCTGACTCATCTGCATTATATAAATAAAATATAAAAAACCATTAACACTATTTCTTCAATATATAACAGTGATAAAGTGAATTAATATATAAGTTCATCACATTCAAACCAAAGTAGAGCAAATAACCAAATGTAATACATATAGTCTCACAAACATACATTGGTTCAAACTAACATACAACTATCTAAAGAATTTAAGCCCAACAACAAATGCGATAAAAATCACAACTATGGTAACTATCGAACCAACACCATAATGATACCAAGCCTCTTTATGAATGGCATAATTTCTAATTTTTCTAATCTTCAAGCGCATTGCATCCATCTTGATCTTGTGCTCATCGACGATGTCGGCAATATGGAGCTCCAATTTCATCTTCTCTTCTAGGGTTTGGAGACGGAGATTTTCACTTCTTTCCAGTTTTGCTTTCAAATCATTAATTTCATTTTCAAAAAACTCGATGATAGGGTCGGTTGGAATTTCCGGTTCAACAACGACATCCGGATCGTTATAGACCGGACGAGGACCGACGGGGACGGATATCAAAACCATGACACACTATACATATAAAAAAAGTAAGATAATATACATGCATCTAAAGTATATCAATAAGTTAAAAAGGGATAAAAACAAGACTCACCGAGGAGGTGCCGGCGACGGGATGGCGCGGGCGATCGACGATGGTAAAGATGGTCACCGGACAACTGTAAACCCAATACATTATACTTTAATTTGAGCTAAAATTGCATGTAAAAAAAATGAAATCTCTTACTTAGGCATTTCATCAAACACCTTGCTAGCACTAGAAAAATAAAATTTGCTAAGTAGCACCAAAATGAGCTAAAAAAGGAACACCGGAGTGCTAACCGTCGGGTAGATGAGGTGCCGCCAAACTTGACAAATGGTGGAGAAAATAGGGGCCGAACTCGTGGTTGGGAGGAGCAAGGGTTAAGAAAATGGAGATGAACCCGGAGCTAAAAAATGGCCACGGCCTGGCCACGGCCGGGTCGGGGGGTGGAAGATGATATAGAATATATTTAGTCCCGGTCCGTAACAAGGACCGGTACTAAAGTCCCTCCATTAGTCCCGGTCTGTAAATAGAACCGGGACAGTGCATTGTCCGGGCTGGTCCCACCTCTGTCGCCTCCTCCCGCATCCCTTTGTCACCGGTTCGTAACACGAACCGGGACGGTAGGTCCCCTACGAACCGGGACTGGTCCTGGCGGGCGCACTGGGACCAATGACCGGGACTAGTGCCACGATTGGTACCGGTCCGTAAGGGAACCGGGACGGAAGGGCCAAACCGAAGCCCCTGTTTCCACTAGTGGCTGCTGCTCCAGCAGACCCAGACGATGATCCGGCCGGCTCAAGCAGCCACAACAAAGACGGCGATAAGAACCCGAAGGACAAGCAACCGGAGGGTGCGGATTCCCGGACAGGTTTGTCTCGCCATCGTGAAACTGGCAACAGCCGAGGAGGACATCGAAGCCGGGAGAGAAAGGAGGACCCTTGCAAGGAGAAGGCGGCAGCACCTCGTCAGGAACGACTCTGGCGAGTGTGGGCATCACGTGGCGGCAAAGGCGTTGGTCGACAAGGCGTTTCGGTACGGTTTTTTCTGGCTGACGGCTAAGGAGGATGTTATCAACATCGTCAAAACTTGTGAAGGATGTCAACGCTACGCAAAGAAGGCTCACTTGCCAGCTCAAGAGCTCCGGACGATCCCTATAACTTGGCCGTTCGCGGTCTGGGGGCTCGACATGGTGGGACCTTTCAAGACTGCAAGAGGAGGCTTAACTCATCTGCTAGTGGCGGTCGACAAATTCACAAAGTGGGTGGAGGCAAAACCCATCAAGAAACTCGACGGAACTACAGCTACAAAGTTCATCGTCGAGATAACAAATCGATTCGGCATACCACATAGCATAATCACTGACAATGGCACAAACTTTGCCGTCGGTGAGCTATCGAAGTTTTGCAGCCGATCAAAAATCCGGCTCGAGGTGGCATCGGTGGCGCATCCGCAATCCAATGGACAGGTAGAGCGCACTAACGACATTATTCTGCAGGGTATTAAGACAAGGCTTGAAACCCCATTACATCGAGCAGCCGGCGCTTGGGTTGATGAATTGCCGGGTGTCCTATGGAGTATTCGTACTACCACAAACAGGTCAACCGGCTTCACCCCTTTCTTCCTTGTTTATGGAGCCGAAGCAGTATTGCCAACCGACATGATCCATGATTCGCCTCGAGTCGTGTCGGCATAGTGGAAACCAGGGTACCACGGGCCGGCCTGCCAGGGCCCACAAGATCCTTTGGATGATTTTTGCTAAGGACCAGGCTCTCCAAGCCTGGCGAGCTTCGCGAGGATTTTTCCCTCACGAAGGGTTTTTCTCCTCGCCAAGGATTCTCTCCCTTGGCGAGGGATCGCTCCTCGACAAGGCGTCTCCAACGTCGCCCGCAATTCTGCTAAGGACCAAGCCGAGGGGCTCGGTGAGACCTTTTTGCCTCGCCGGGCTCCTTCCTCGCGAAGCCATCTCTGCCCCCGCGGCAGAGCGCACATGGGCTCTGCGCCATGTGCAGAATGATGCGCGTGCCTACGCGCGATGACGACGACGCCGCAGTTGCTGTTTCCATGTATAAAGCGGTCAACAAAGCGGAGCCAAGCAAAGCGGACAACGAGTATTGCCTCTTTGGTGATAAGGGGACCGTCTGCAGCTACGCTCCAAGGACGACGTCACCGTGGGTCACCTCCCACCTCGGCAAGCGCCAGCCCACCGTCCAGCTGGTCGGTGCCCCCTTTTCAGCTTTGGTGACGCCGCTCCCCTGTCGTGGACCGCGTCCACGAGCTTTACCTTTATGGTAGACTTCACCTTTACGGTGCACCGCGCCTCCTCCTTCGTCGCCATGTGGTAGCCCTTCCCGCCCAAATGTTTGGGCAGAAGAGGTCCGAGACGCCTATAAAAGGAGGGGGAGCACGCCCAAGCAAAGGGTTCGACTCTGGACTAGGTTCGGTTCTAAGATTCTAGAGCCAAAAACCCTAGATCTGAAGACTAGCAAGTAGCCATTGTTAGTCACCTCGAGCTCGACAAGCTCCACCTTGTACTGTGAACTCTTCAAGCAGTGCAATACCCCAAAGCAGGACGTAGGGGTTTTACCTCCACAAGAGGGCCCTGAACCTGGGTAAGACCGAGCGTTCCTTTTCTGCAGTGCTGTCCCGCAGCGAGTCCGACGAGCACCGTCACCGGAGCACGTTGAGGGTTGTTTGATTCCGTGTTCAGCCCCTTACTCGATCCTTCTCGAGACACCCCCAGTTCCTGGGACAGATCTCCGACAAGTCGCAGCCTACGTCGAAGAAGACATAGAAGAAGCACGTCAAGACGGCTTAGACATCCTTGAAGAAGAAAGAGAGTTAGCTCTCCAACGATCCGCCATCTATCAGCAAGATCTACGTCGCTATCAGAGCCGTAGAGTGTGGAATCAATCTTTTTGAGAAGGCGACTTAGTGCTTCAGCTTGTGCAAAGCCGGCAGCACAATTTATCCCTTCCATGGGAAGGACCTTTCGTTATCAGCAAAGCACTGAAGAACGGGTCATACTATCTCCTCGACTTAAGGGATTCAAAGAAAGATCCCAGGAAGAAAGGTCGCAAGAGGAAAAGGCATGTAGATGACGACATAGATGAGACGAAACGTCCGTGGAATATCACTCAGCTACGTCCCTTTTACACTTAGCAAATTCTATTGTAACCATGTCAATGTGATCATGAAATAAAAATCAGTTTCTCTCATGTGAAATTCGAGAATCTGTACCATCCTTTATTTCCCAATGATCTTATTGCTATTATCTGTTTACCCGAAATTTCCTGTGTTGCTGGTTCATAAACTGTCTTTCATGTTGAATCCGCCTTGAGGTGATGAAAAAACAAAGTTTTGCCAAAATAATGTTTATCTGATAGCTTTTTGCGCCGGGTTGCTTCAAAGCGTTTCGGCACCGAAAGGCGGCACTTGTTCTGGGTCTAAACAGATTGGTCACTGCGTACCCTGTTACTCAGCAAGTTTGTTTCGCAATAGGTTTGCCGGCGCTTAAAGGCTAAGGTGTCCAGGCCAGAATAAACTGAGGCATAAAAATTGCAAATTCGCAAATAAAAAAGCTGAATTAATACGGCAAAAGACTTAGTTGTTTATACAGACCTGCTTAATGTTTATACAGTCAGTCCATACCCAGAATGACATCTATATCATCTGACTTCAGGGCTATCAACTGGAAAGGAAAAGACCAATAGCCTATGGAAATCTGGACCTCCGGAGCAATCCAGTTAGTTTGCCAACTAGAGCCTACTGTTTTAACCACTAGAGGGGAGTCCATGACCACAAACGGTAATTGGTGGCTATGTGCGAAAGCTATGGATATGAATGAATGCGATGCTCCAGAATCGAACAAGACTGAAGCTGGATATTCATTAATTCGAAGCGTACCCATGAGAACATCGGGGGTCCTCTGCAGCTTCTTCAGCAGAGACGTGGTTCAGACGAACACGGCTGATAGTCATAGCCTTGGCTGTTGGTGTAGAGGGAGCTGGTGCAGGTGTTGCGGTAGCAGGTGCCTTCTGAGGACACTCCCTTGAGAAGTGACCCAGCTGGCCACAACTGTAGCAAGTGGGCCTCGGTGGTGCAGGCAGCTGAGGACGAAACCCACTTCCAGCCGCACCCAAGGTCGAAGTAGCTGGGCGAGGCGGAGGTGGCCTGTATCCTGAGGGCCATGCCATGAAAGGAGCACGGGGCACATCGCTGAAAGGCACAAAGACCCCGCGCTTCTTGGCTTCAGAAGAAGAGGAGCCCTGATTGTCCACTGGGGCTAGCCTCTTGAAAGACTCCAGCTCCTTCATACCTTGCTCCAGAGTGAGAGCCTGGTTGTACAGGTCCTGGTAGGACTGGAACTTGAAGGGCAACAGCTCATATCGGAGCCGCGGTGCAAGCCCCTTGCGGAACAACTCCTGCTTGTCCTCATCATTGGTCACGTCCCGAGGGGCGTAACGAGACAGGTGGTCGAACTCACGCCCATAAGCCTGGACGTCAATACGTCCCTGGTTCAGATCCAGGAACTCCCTCCTCTTCAAGTCCATGATGGGCTTCGGGATGTAAGCTGCACGGAAGGCTGTGCGGAATTCAGCCCAAGTGAAGACATGACCCGCAGCAAACATTGACACATGACTCTCCCACCAAGAACCAGCGGCTCCATTCAGCAGGTATGTCGAGAAGTTTACTTGTTCAGCAGCAGGAACATGTAAGGCCGCAAATTTGCGCTCGAGAGCGTGCAGCCAATCATCAGCATCCAGCGACTCTCTAGCTTCAGAGAAAGTCAGTGGCTGAGAGCGCAAGAACTCAGTGAGGGTGTTGCAGTCATTGTTCCTGCGTGCACCCTGCTGCACCAACTGCTCGAGCAGACGCTCATTGCGCAGTCGGTTCTCTTCGATGGCCATCAGAACCTCCGCCATTGAGGGTGGCGGCGGTGGCTTAGGATCACCTGGGTTACCACGACGGGTAGGAGCCATTCTGAAGATTTGAACAATGACACGGTTAGTATCCATCTCCGAATATTTAGGATAGAGCATTAACGTCCTTCCTGGTACAGAGATTTAAGGTGGCACTAACACAAATGAACAGAACAAGACAACCACGTGTGACATCACCACTACCACAGAAATGGCTATCAGTGGCGCACCAAATTGGAATTCTGTGGCGCACCCCCAGGTTTGCTGGGTGCGCCACAGAATTCTCGCCACAAAAATATTTTCTGTGGCGCACCTTGCTTGGTGCGCCACAGAAATGTGAGAATTCTATGGCGCACCAAGCAAGGTGCGCCACAGAATTCTGAAAAAATTCAAAAAAGGCAAAAAAAAAGTTTCAAAAAAATTCAGAAAAATCAAAATATGAAATAATATGAAAAATCTTAATTATTTGAATTTTTTCAGATTTTTTGCACATTTTGAACTGATACCTTCCCGCTAGGTCACCCATCCTCAAATTGCTCCAACCCTAGCACGCTTAACTTCTAAGTTCCACCCACTTCACCTACCCTTGTGCTACTCAAGTTCTTATCGATATATATATCATATGAATCCTCTTAAGTCTTGTATGTGTATATGTTATGTATGTGTTATAAATGTGTGTTTTTAAATTTCAGATTTTTCAAAAACTTCTAAACTTTCAAAAGGAGATTCAAAAGTTTCAAAAGATCCAAAAAAATTCAAAAAACTTAAATTTTTTAAAAAAAACTTTAAAAAATTCAAAAATCTAAAAAACTTATTTAAAAAAAACTTTAAAAAAATCAAAAAATTCAAAAAACTTATTTTTTAAAAAAACTTTAAAAAATCCAAAAAATCCAAAATTTTCAAAAAACTTATTTTTTAAAAAAAACTTTAAAAAATCCAAAATTTTCAACAATCTTCTTTGTTATAACTTTCTTTGGAATTTTCGATTTTTTTTTTTATTTTTTTATTTTTTTTTGAATTTTTGAATTTTTTTTATTTTGTAGAAAAAAATCGTCTGTTTGAAATTCTGTGGCGCATCCTTGGCATTGGTGCGCCATAGAATTATTGGGCGGGATTCAAAATTTCGAATCCCGCCCAATAATTCTGTGGCGCATCCTTGGCATTGGTGCGCCACAGAATTTTTTCCCTTTTTTTGAATTTTTTTATTTTGCTGGGAAAATTCTTCTGTTGGACATAACTTTTTTTTGGTTTGGAATTTGAGGATTCTGTGAATTGCTGACCGGGTAAACCCGGGTGCCATCGAATCCGAATTTTTCTCTAGTTTTTTTTAAGGTATTATTCGCATTTTTTCGACGCCGTATGCAAAAGTTATGCCCGTTTTACATTTTTTAACGGGTTTTTGCAAAAAAGGTCAAAATTCATATTTCAAAATTTCTATACCTACTAGACACTCAAACCTAACTACATGTCAAAGGATTTTATTTATTGAAATTTTATCATTTTCTTTTACTTCCTGCAAAACTAAAAAGGCGATCCACGGGGGGGGGGGTGGGATTTGAAAAAAAAAATCTGTGGCGCACCAGCCACAGAAAGTTTGGTGCGCCACAGAAAGTCAGCTTTCTGTGGCGCACCAGCCACGGTGCGCCACAGAATGTCACTTTTCTGTGGCGCACCAGCCACGGTGCGCCACAGAATGTCCCCAGATGGACCCTAGCACAATGATTGTATGTGGGACCCAGAAAAATTCTGTGGCGCATGGGTGGGCATGCGCCACAGAAATCTAGCTTTCTGTGGCGCATGGGTGTGCATGCGCCACAGAATCCTGACTTTCTGTGGCGCATGGCCAAAAGATGCGCCACAGAAAGTCGAAAATTTCTGTGGCGCACCAGCATCCATGCGCCACAGAAATAATTCTGTGGCGCACCAATTAACGGTGCGCCACAGAATGCCAACCTCCCTATAGCCCTTTCTGTGGTAGTGCACGTCCACACGGCGGTAGCAAACAGAAGCAAAGGACTCGAGACACACACTGGACGGTAAGAACCCAACCCCGAGAACCTTAAATGTTAACACAACGGTTAAAACAAATAGAGGTAAGATAACTCAGAGATGAAGCGAATTGGGTAAGGAGTAGAAAGAATCCTAAGAGGGTTTTCACAACTCATTTTTAGGTTATAAATAATTTTCACAACACTAGACTCAAAATCGACCAATAGAAGGGTTTCCTACAGGTAGTCCTGCTCTGATACCAATTTGTAACGCCCCGACCCCGGAATTATACAGAGAGGCTATGTAACCCACATGCTATGCTACACAATCGAAGGGCATGGGGTTACCGCTCCCACGCAACACCTCGATCATGCCATAAACACTGGCATAGCTATCAATGCATAATAAGGAGATCAAGACTGTGGAACAACTGGCTCATCATAGACTCTACGACACAAGAGATCATAGTTCAACTCGTATAGCGAGAAAGTTAGCAAAATACACAACAGAGGTCATAGACCCAACATTACTGAAACAGCTCACGGTCGGTACTTCCGGCTAACTGCCCGATAGTACCGGTCATGTCGGTACTTCCGACTCAACTTCCGGGCTACTTCCGGAAATTGACAGAAACATCCAGTACCGATTCAGCTGACGGTCGGTACTTCCGACTCAACTTCCGGGCTACTTCCGGAAATTGACAGAAACATCCAGTACCGATTAGCCTCACGGTCGGTACTATCGGTTAATTGCCCGGTAGTACCGGTCAAGTGTTTTGACTGGCCGAGGCCAGAACGGGCACGGCGCGCGGCGGTGGCCACCGGCGGCGGAGCGCCCAGGTACGCGCGCTCGATCTAATTGGCCCTACGGAGACTACGTGTCGCGGGCTACCAGGTGGTGGCGGCGCCGCCCGATTAGGGTCACTGGAGCATGGCCGGCAGCGATCTGGCATGGCGGACAGCGGCGGTCTACGGCGGGACGAGGCTACGGAGAGAGAGAGAGAGAGAGACAGAGATACAGAGAGAGAGAGAGAGAGAAGGAAAAGATGTCCAGGAGAACCAGCGGCTCACCCTTGTTTCGTGGACGTGCCCGTCAGGGTCGGAGGAGGTCGGAGACGACGGCGAGGTGCTCAACACGCGGAGGCCGGAGGCGGAGAATACCAAGACGGCGGTGTCGATCCCCGGCACCCTGTGCCGATTCCTTCGGCGTGGAGGAGCAGCACGATGAGGCGGTCCCGATGGCGCACTCCGATTTGCTCGGCGAGGCTTCTAGCAGCGGCGATGTGCGAGTGACGGTGGCGGTTCCATGGCGGCCAGTGCGAGCTAGGGTTAGGTTTCCTCACGGGAAAACGGGGAGGGAGCAGGCGAGGTGAGAGAGAGCGACGCATCGGGGGCCTTATCCACGGAAGGAGCACGGCGGCATGGAGCAAACAGTCGGCATGGCGGCACAGTGATGCCACTGTCGCCATAGGGAAGACGACATCCCGGTACTACCGGAGATAAACAGCCGGTAGTACCGGTCAACTCAGCAAACCAAAACCACTTAATTGGGGTATTTAAACAACCCCAAAAATTCTATAAAAATTCATGGAGACTCATAATATTATAGGGAAGCTCCCCATATTTTTATTTTGAATTTTTGAACAGTTTAACATGGTTTCAAAAATAGGAATTGATTTGAACCAATTTTGAATTCTCAAATTTTATTTCTTTGCTCGCCAAGAATGTGCTTTTGACAAATATTTATAAAATGTATTCTTGGAACTTCCTGGACAATTTGGAAGTTCAAAATAATTTGTTTACCAATTTGAGCAATGCATTTGGTTTGAATATTTGGGAAGGGTTTTGCTTCCTTTTTAAAGTTCTCCATTTGTTGCTTTGTTAAATTTAGCAATGTAGAATGTATGCCATGATGCAAACATGAAATGCAAAAGTGGAAAATTTATTCATATTTTCAGGTACCAAACTGGGGCTGTTACAGTTTTCCACTGATAGCTCATGGCCGTAACCCACCGGAGCTGGTAAAAAGCGAAGTTCAGTTATAAAATGGCTAACACAAAAAGCAATGAATATGGGCTTTTAAGTAAAACTTACTCAAAAGCTGGTTGTCGATAGCCAACGACTCATCGAGGCATTTGTCAAGCCGATCCTGGACTTCACGGAGGGCATCCTTGTTTTCTGCCTCTCCGTCTCCCGGGCTTGTTCGGATTGAGCGAGGCTTTTCTTGGCCGTCTCCAGCTCCGCCGCCATGGATTGATTAAGCTTATTCGGCTCAATGTTATCCTTGCGGAGCCGGTCGAGGCTGCCTACGTTCTCGGTGAACTCCTTGGCTTTGTTGATGGCGTCTGCGTTAGACAAAATGTCAGTAGTATAAAAATAAGCCTGATACAAAAAGCTAAGGTTTTCGGCATTCACACCTTGGTACGCGATGCGATCCGCCTCAAAGCCGGTGATGATGGCGTCCTTGTTCGCCAGCTCAGTTTTTAACCGGCGCATCTCCTGATTTCGCACACCCAAAAAGTTGATGGTTTCAGCACCAATTTTTCGATGGATCTGCATAAGGAGGTGCTAAAAGCCTAAATCTATATTGACGAGTAAATGTGACTACACGATGGCATTTCATCGCTAGGGGGCTAAGCATATGCATTCGCATTAACTCGGACCACTATATCGGCTAGTTCGTAAACTTAACCCGGCATAGTGCTCGGGGGCTACTGGGGAAGTTATTTACCTGGTAGTGCTCGCGGAGAAGGGTCATGCCGGGCTCAAAGCTTTCAACAAAGTAGTTCTGCTGATCTTCGAGGATTTCTATGACATCAAATGTGTCATAGGCCTTGGTATCGTCTAGCTCGTCATCTCGGATGGTCGTTCCTTTCTTCCGGGGCAGCCGAGGAGCACGCATGAACCGGCTCGTGAACTCCGGCTTGATGCGCCCTTCATCGTCGAAGGCCTCTGCCTTAATCAGAGGAAAGGACGGGGCATCATCAGCCGGAGCTTCAGCCCTTGGTGGAGAGGAAGGTTCTGCTACCTTCCCCGTCATCTCCTTCCATTTGGTGGGAGGTGTAATCCCGGCTCTCCCGAGAGTCAGACCTACCGCCATGGCGCGGGTGGAGCTCTCCTCCACTGTTGTTGGCTTCAAAGCCGAAGGAGTTGGGGGAGGAATAGCGGGAGAGGTCTTCTTTCGTGTGGCGCACACTTTTTGCTTCAGAAGAGCACTTTCTTTATCCTGCAAAGACAAAGGAGTAAGAATAGCAAATCCGGCAATACTGCAAAGCAAGGAAGAGATGTTTCAGCCGACTTACTTCTTGCTGGGGATGTTGAGCCCTGCGAGAGCGTCATCATCTTCGGATGACTTGGCGCCAATCGTAATAGATTGACTCTTCCTCTTCTGGCTCTCTACAGAAGCCGAAGAAAAGGAGATAGGCCGCTTGGTCGCCTTGATGGACGACGATGTACTAGCAGGACAACCGGTGGAGACTATGGGAATCTGAAGAATAACACGAGTTAGTTTGTTAAACACAAAGCCGAATCCCTTGAAGAATTGAGCTTTGATCCGACAAAGTACCTTTGGGGGAGGGTTGGCCGCCGTAAACATTGGCAACGATTCTTCATATTGCCGGCCTTCGTTGGGCCGGGCTTTGATAAGTTTGTTGAAGCGAGCCTCAAAGAGGCCCTGCTCCAAATCCTTCTCGCTGATCCGCATGGGATCAGAGTTGTCTGTGTACTCGCACAAAAGGCAAGCATGATGTTGGAGGGGCTGGATCCGACTCTTCATCCAGCAGATTATCGTGTCCTCCCTAGTGAGGGGAGGAGAGTTGGAGGTCAACTCCGTGATCCTTGCCTTAATGGCGGCAAGGTCAACCAGCATCTTCGCTGCCGGCTTCTTCTTCCACGGGGGCAGGGGAGTGCCGGCCCTATCTTCAAAGGGGGCGAGCCCCTGCAGCCGGTTTGGAGGCGCCACGTCCTTGCAATAGAAAAAGCTGGACGCCCACCCCTTAGCCGAATCCACAATTGGCACCTGAGGGTACCAATCTATGTCCCGACGGCTGTTGAAGCTGATGGAGCCGGCAACCAGCAGCCCCATTTGGACTGTTTCCTTCTTGACTCCGAAGAACCTAGGAGCTATTCCTAAGTAGCCTTCGAATAGTGCTACGAAGCCGGATATGTAGAGGAGGCTATTGGGGTGATGTTGTGGAGTTGGAGACCATAGTGGTCCAGAATCTCGATCAGAAAAGCCGAAGGCAGCAGAGAGAACCCCCTGGAAATGTGGGAAGAGAGAAGTACCCGTTCATCCTTAATGGGAGTCGGAGACGGGTCGCCAAAGGTGGATCGCCAAGACGGCGCAGCCTCGGAAGATGGAGGGATGGCTCCATCAGCCCCCATTCCCATCAACTCGCCGTCGCCCACAGCTGAGCAAACCCAGTTGTGGGTAGGATTGATGGGGGCGCCTTCGTTGTCGTCGGCTTCCTCTTCTTCTTCCTCTTCCGTGGCCCGAGTTTCCTCGGCCACATCGGTAGCGGTTGCAGAAGCCGATGCTTCTACGGTTGCGGCTTCGGCTGCGGCTTCGGCCAAGGCGATTTCATCGCGGTTGGTTGCAGCAGAGGAGATCACCGGAGTGGAGGAAGGAGAAGCACTGGGAGCGGCGGGTGGTGCAGAGTCGGCGGCGGCGGCCGTCGAAGCAGTCCCTCCCATCGGTGGCACCGAGTCAAGAGGCGTCGTGTCGATGATGGGGGAGTTGGGAACGCTGGACGCCATGAACGGAGGAGAGAAGAGCTCGGAGGAGATGAGATCTGGAGGAGCTGTGCGCTAGGGTTGCGAATGGGACGGTGGCCGTGAAGAAGACGAAGCGGCCCGCTTTTATAGCGGAAGTGCCGAGGTTCGTGCAACGGTCCGGAACGAGATTTCCGCCACGCATCACGGGATCGAGCCGTTGCGAGAAGATCCTTCCCTCCGACGTCTCGGTTCTTGCGCGGGAAAAACTGAAACTAGCCCCTACATTCAAAGATGCCACTCCACTCACTCTGCCGGGTCTGACGAATCCATCAAATCGACGGACGCGTGTCAAAGCATACTCAAGTGCTTTTCCGGCATGGTAAGCCGGCACACAGAGATCGACAAAGATGTTTGGCATGACTGCAGGTTTCTGGGAATGCTCCAAGACTGACGACGGATGAAGAATTTCCCGGACAACACCTTGTCGGAAGACTGAAGCCAACCGTTGAAGTACTTGAAGCTTTCCAGGGGCTACTGTTGGGGTTATGCCGAACAGGTACCATCACAGATGTAAGTAAAGCCAGCGTACCAGGGTGGCCCATAGTGGTGGTAAGCCAAAATCTGGCTTACCGGGCGGCCCAGTACGATGAAGCGCATGAGGCCCATCCGGCTGAGGGAAGGTTCCAGAAGGCAGCCTGCATTGCAGAAGACTTAGCCCTCAAGGCAAAGCCCAAGCCGGATTAGAGTAGAACTTTGTAACTTAGTCGGTTAGGTTTCCTCCTGTAAGCCCTAGGTCCGGACGCCTTTATAAGCCGGCCTACGGGACGCCTTAGGGCAAGAAGACACATATCCTCTACCTTTCACTGTAATCGGCGCATATTGCCTTATAGTGAATTATAGCAGCACGTAGGGTTTCGCCACCGTTGCGAGATCCAAAGCTGGGTAAAGTCTTGCTCATCCTGACACCGGAATCACCCTCATCTCTAAAACCCACCTATCTACCTAGCTCGATGGCACCCCTGCCGCGGCTAGATTCGACAATACCACGACAGTTGGGTTCAGCAGGATCGCCTTGTGAGGTGCTCGATAGCTTCCTCCAGCTTCCCTGCCAAGCAAACACCCCAAACACAAACATGCAGATCAGAGCGAGAAATTGAGTGAATAATTGAGGCCAGAGTGTAACAAAACAGGACTATTAGAAGATTGGATACCTTATGACATGGCTTCCATGGCCATGCCCTTTGCTTCTTGGGACTATTAGAAGATTGGATACCTTATGACATGGCTTCCATGTCATCCCCATCCATGTGTGAGTAGTTCCCTGCTGTAGGCAAGGGGATGGAAGGATTGAATAAGATTGCTCATGTAATTCGATGCCAAATTGTTAGGGCATGATGCCTAGTATCCTCTATTTGTGTTAATCATTGTTGGTACAATTAGTTATGCTTAATGCTTGTCACTTTGGGCCCGGGTGCCATGATTTACATGAATATAATTGATGTTTTGGGTCCTATCTACTAATTGTATGCACTTGTTGTCAACCGGAACCGGAGACCCCGAGTGACAGAAACGGGGACATCGATGGGAATGGTTGGCAACTCGAGGGTTACATGTATTCATTGTGTGTTAATGATTTGCTCCGATGTTCTATTAAAAGGAACACCTTAATTGCCATTTGTTCCTTAATTGGCCCGGCTGAAACCGGATGGAAGGACAAAAGATGCCATGCAAGTTCTTATTGCAAGCACATATAGCTAAATTAGGAATACATGCCTATGATTGTTTGATACTTGGATGCTATATTTATTTATCTTGCTTTGTCCCTAGTTATGTTTATTTCATGAGCTATCTTATTCATGCAACGCCCGTATATCTGTCCCTATGTATACGGTACTTTTAATCCTGCTGTTTACAATCAATATTTCTGCCGTCACCATTGCTGTCTTTATTATATTACTTCTGTTACTGTTCTACTGCTGCTATCAAATTACTGTTACTACTCATAAATTGCTTCGAGAGAAATCCTTTTCAGGTGTGGTTGAATTGACAACTCAACTGGTAAGGCTTATAAATATTCTTTGTCTCCCCTTGTATCGAATCAATAAATTAGGGTTATACTACCCGCGAAGACTGTTGCGATCCCCTACACTTGTGGGTCATTAGGACGCGTTCCCGGCTCTCCTCGGCCACCTCTACCGATGGGTCTCCCATCTGCCAGAAGAAAATCCGCCACATTTCAGTCCAATCAGGTATGTGAACTGGCTACGAACATGAATTCTAGGTCGGGGAACAAGGGCGACCTAGCGGTAGAGCTACTTGGCAGCTAGATCAATTGCGATAAACTAGACAAGAGCGCAGCAAAACAAGGAGAGGACCTGTTGGGAATATGCCCAAGAGGCAATAATAAAGGTTATTAATTATCATATTTCCCCGTTCATGATAAATGTTTATATCCATGCTAGAATTGTATTAAAGCAGAAACAAATACATGTGTGGAATATAAACGGTAATGTGTCCCTAGTCTTTCCTCTTGTGACTAGTTCGTTTAATCAAGTGATGGTTAGACGTTTCCTAACCATGGATTTATGAATCACTTGATAAACGAAGTTTGTATCATGGGGATGATATGATGGACAAGACTCAAATTAAATAGATGTCAAATATAGTTTCCTTAGACCATGAGATTATGTCACTCCCGCTTATCGAAGGAGTGCTTTGTGGACATCAAACGTCACTTCGTAACTGGGTGATTATAAAGGTGGCTTTCAGGTTCTCCGATGATAGGTTGTTGGGCGACATGAATCAAGACTGGGATTTGTTCGTCCAACAGTTGGATAGATATCTCTAGGCCCTCTCGGTAGTATAGCATCCAAACGCTTGCAAGCATATGACTAAGTAGCTAGTCATAAGGGATCCTATTCTATGGGAACGAGTAAAGAGAACTTGTCGGGAACGAGATTAATCAGATATGGAGATATCGGTGGATTGAATCTCGGACAAGTAATATATCGTGAAACAAAAGGAATCGTATATGGATTAATTGAATCCCAGACATTGTGGTTCGACTGGTAAAGTACTTCGTCGAATATGTAGGAATTAATATGGGCATCCCGGTCCCGCTATTAATATGACATATTCGCAAACCCGTAGAGTCACACACTTAACGTTCGATGTAGTTAGGGTTCGAGATAAATGATGGTGAGAAAGAATATTTATTCGGAGTCCCGGATAGGACCCCGGACGTCACGAGGAGTTCCGGAGTGGTCCGGAGAATAAGATTCATATAAGGAAAGTGGTTTCCGGAGGTTTCGAAAAGGTTCAGGAATTTATCGGTAAAGTACCGGAATATTCTAGAAGGTTCTAGAGGGGTCTAGAAGTGGGGCCCATAGGAGTATGGGGCCCACATGGAATTAAAGGGGTGGTGGACTAGCCTCATGGGCTAGCCGCACCATGCCCTAAGGGGCCCATGCGGGCAAGGGCTAAAAGCCCAAGAAGGGGGGGGCGACCGGCCAGCCAAACCCTAACCCTAGGGCGGCTGGCTTGGGGGCCAAGCCTCCCCTAGCCGCAGCCCCTAGGAGGGGGTGGCGCGCAGCCCCCTGGCCTCCTATAGGAGGGGGTAGGGGAGGGCTGCCGCACCCTTTAGCTCCACCCCAAGGTGCCCTAGCCGCCGGCCCCCTCCTCCCATAGCCGCACCACCTCCTCCTCTCCTCCTCCTCCGCAGCTGCTTGGCGAAGCCTTGTCGGATCTCCACCACGCCACCGTCGTTGTGCTTCTGATCTCGCCAGCCTCTCCACCAACTCTTGCGGGATCAAGATCGTGGAGTCTTCATCGAGCTGTACGTGTGGATCTCTCAGAGGTGTTGCTCGTGCGACGCTTGGATAATACATCTCCTCGCGACTAGACGAGTCTAGTTCCGGGGATCGACTAGCCAACCCCTGCCTCGACAAAATGCTCACGGTTTTCTTCGAGGGTGAGATTCGATCTCCTTCTTGCTACCAA
This sequence comes from Puccinellia tenuiflora, assembly GCA_012064385.1. Lineage (NCBI taxonomy): Eukaryota > Viridiplantae > Streptophyta > Magnoliopsida > Poales > Poaceae > Puccinellia > Puccinellia tenuiflora. Next base: position 330,929 of record QRDG01002057.1, read on the forward strand.
CCTCTCGAAGATCAGATCTCGTGTTTGGGTTTATTCCGCTATCTTTGTGTAGGAAATTTTTTTGTTTTCTATGCTGCGACCCTTCAGGACCATCTTGGCTATAACGGGGGTACCTTTTGAGGGGTGTCGTCGTGGTCAGGCTCGACAACGTCACCCTCGAGCTCGAGGTCTGACTCGACGATGTCCTCTTCGAGCTCGTTGGGCATTGGATGTCCATGGGTGTAACGTCCAGCGGTTTTTCCCCAAATTAGATTTGTTTGTTATTTTATTTTTGCATCATTGCACATCATGCATCATCGCATCGCATGTTTTTGATCGGAAAACAATATATCCATCCAAGTTGAAAACAATATATCCATCCCAGTTGAAAACAAAACACAAATATCAAGTTATCATTCCTTATCTATGATCATTTCAATACACCATTCACACAAAATATCCTCTCATCATACATCATCACTACTTATCTATGATAATACAAAATATCCTCTCAATTCATCATCTTATTCATGATCATTTACAAATTTCTCATCCCATACATATATTATCTCATCTCATCAAACATCAACACTCATCCATGATCTCACAAGTATGTTTACGCTACCAGATCATCAATTCTTACACACATCATCTCAAATCCATCTCACAAAACTCTTTACATGAACATTTGGAATCATAATGTCCAAGTCCATTGAATACAAATATGATCTTATACGAATCTTCTAAATTCCCCATACTGAAAGAATAAGTAATATTACATCAATTATCAAATAAGTACATCTTAATTACGACTTCAAATATAAATGTCCAAAGTAAATTTGGATACAACAAATACAAATGGAATCATATACAAACTTTACAAATTTAAATTGAAAGAATAATTATTACTACATTTACAGAATATGTAATTATCTCAACTAAAAGAAAAGAGATTGCAAAAGCATAAAAGAAAATCCTATAACTAAATCTTTAACTAGATCTTCTTATTTTGATCTTATCAACTTATCTTGTTCTTCTTATTTCCCAATCTTTTCAAATCCTTTCTGTCGGGACTATGGGACCCGGGGTCCCTCGTCCCCGCTGTCAGTGTCTCCGACGGCACCACATCAACACAAGGACTAGGAAGGCACCTCGCAAGGGACCTCGCTCCGTCGCGGGATCAAGACCGCGGGGTCTTCTCGAGCCCGCCTTGCAGAGTTCCCACGCGAGAGAACACCACGCCCCTGCATCGCGTGGGGCAGGATGACGCCAAAAGCCCGCTGCAGAGCAGGGCCAGCGTGGTCTGCCCATTTTGGTGATTAAAGATATGGATAGTGTGAAGACCAGGTGGAGGACGAGAGGACCATTCCTCTTTGGTGATAAAGCGTCCGCTGACACCCCCACGTCATACGATCACGTCAGCGTGCTGTGTACCGCGATTTGTCCCCTTCCGACCACTTGTGGTTGCCCTTCCCGCTCGCGGAAGAGGCTCGGGTCGATATAAAAGGGAGACCATGGACTTCATTGTAAAGGGTTCCGCATCTTGATACCTCCACAAGCAATACAGACAGACAAGCCGGAGTAGGGTTTTACACCTCACGGTGGCCTGAACCTGGGTAAACCGAGTGTGTGTTCTTGCTCAATTCGTCTTGGCTCTCACGGAGATCTTGTCGAAAGATAGGCTTTCAAACCGGTGGGAGAACTCGGGTCCATCGGAACCAAACCGAATCCAACATTTGGCGCGCCAAGTAGGGGTTGAAGCTCGTTCTTCCCCGACAAGTCTCCATCAACATGACCGGAGAGCACGAGCCCATGGACGAGCGCGCGTTGCGCCTCCACCGCAGGTGGAGCGCGGTGCGCGGCGCAACCGCAACCAAGCCCGACCCGCGGACCGGCGACCACCGCTCCGAGCACCGCACCAGTGCCGACACCCATGATGCCATCAACCGCGCCCGGCAGCGCGCGGACAAGCAAGTCGAGGAGCCGGCGGTGTCAGTCGCTCCTCACCCGCACCGGTCGAGGCCCGTCACTCCGCCTTCCCAGCAACCTGCTCGACCTCCATTGCCTCCTCCTCACCGCCAGCTGTCCCAGCGTGCCGAATCAGAAAGGCGTGACGTCGAGCTGCCCGAGACCGCTTCGTTGCGCCTGGCACACGAGTTGCTACAGTTCCGTCCCGCGCCCAACGCCATGGACGCGTGGCTGGACCGCATCGCCGAGCTCATTCACGGCGTGGCTCCCGCGGTTTCCCAGTAGCAGCGCCAGCCGTCACGCGTCCGCCAGCCCTCGCACGAGCAGGAACACCCACGTGGAGCAGCGCCTCCACCCCCGCAAGGGGGAACCTCGCTGGCCGCCTTTCCGCTGAGCCGCCTCCGCCGCTCCTGCACCGGCGGGAGAACCCTACCGGCCGAGCCGCCGCGCCCCCTCCTCCGCCACATCAGCCACAACCTTCCCACGCGTCCTTGCCCCACGACTGCGTCATCATCCACCGTGCTCCAGAGGACGCCCGCGTCAGCATCGAGCAACAGCGCGAGCGGGAGAACCGCACCATACAGCAGGTCGTCAACACCGGCAACACCAACCGTCCTCCCCCGGCTATCGCGGAAAAAGCCACCATCTATGGCGGAAGCTGCCTCGCCCTCTCTCGCGAGCTACGTCGGGTCATCTAGCCCAGCAAGTTTTGCCCCGAGCTGCCGTCACGATATTACGGGACCCACAACCTAGTGGAGTTCCTCACGCTCTACACCATCGGCATACAGGCCGCGGGTGGAGATGACAAGGTCATGGCTAACTAGTTCCCCATGGCCCTCAAGGACGCCGCGCGCTCGTGGATCATGAACCTCCCCGAAGGCTCTATCGCGTCGTGGGGAGACCTCTGCGACGCGTTCATCGCCAACTTCAGGGGGACTTACGAGCGCCCCCTCACCAAGAACGATCTGAAGGCGGTCCGCCAGGCCCTTGGGGAGACGCTGCGTAAGTTCATCCATCGTTTCAGCCAGGTCTGCAACAAGGTCCCCCGCATCTCGGATGCAGACATCATCTCTGCCTTTGCCGGCGGTGTCACGGACGTCCGCATGCGCGAAAAGCTCGGTGTCCATGACGAACTCTCCTCAGTCGTCAAGCTCTTCGAAATGGCGGACAAGTGTGCCAAGGCCGAAGAGGGCTGCCTTTTCGCGCACAACGACCCGGACCTAAAGAAGGGAGAAGCCACTACGCAAAGCCTGATCAAGGCTCCACCCAAGCGCAATCCGTAGGCCGTCCTTGCGGCCGAGCCCGAGCACAAGTAGCCTCGCGCGGCAGACAATGCCGCCCGGCATGACGACAGGCCTTATTGCATCTTCCACGACATGCACGTCCACGACACGGACAACTGCCACAAGCTCAGGCGGTACCAGGAATACCGCCAGCAGCGTGGGTGTGGCCAGGGCCGCGGTCGGGACAATTACGACCATGGCTACAACAACCGCGACGACCAAGGCAACCGCTACAACAACCCGCCACAGGCCAACGCCGTACAGCACCCTCTGGAGGCCCACCACGGCCGGCTGGATGAGGAGGACGACGCTGGGGGCTACCTGGAACCTTGTAGGCTAGCGGCCTGCATTCTCGGAGGGGCACAGGCCCCGCGGTCCAATCGCCACCTCAAGCAGCTCTCCCGCGGGGTCAACGCTGCCCTCCCCGAGCCCGAGGCCGTGAGGTCCCTCAAGTGGTCACATCACGCCATCGTCTTCGACAAGCAGGATCATCCCCCCACGACCCGGATGGTGGGCCTTGTGCCCCTCGTCTGCACACCGACCATCAACAACGTCGCCGTATCAAGGATGCTCATCGACAGGGAGTCGGCCTGAACGTCCTCTCCATCGCGATGTTCGACCAGATGCAGGTGCCCTACGAGCGACTCATTTCAACAAAGCCCCTCACCGGGGTCACGGCAGGCACCACAACGCCGATTTTCCAGGTGTCGCTCCCCGTGACCTTCGGCACCCGCAACAACTACCGCACTGAGCTTATCGACTTCGATGTCGCCGACTTGGGTCTACCCTACAATGCCATCCTCGGTTAATTACCCCGCCCTCGCCAAGTTCATGATGGTCACCTACCACGCCTACAACATCGTCAAGCTCCCAGGCAGTGGTGGCACCATTGTCGTCCGCGGCGACGAAAAGGACGCGGTGCGCTCCCTTGAGAGAGCCTACAAGGACGCCTCCGCCGCGAGCCCTGACGAGGAGGATGATGCCGTGCCTTTAGCGGCACCCATGAAGAAGAAGAAGTTGTTCTCCGAGGAGCGCACGGCCACGACGCGGGTGTCGCTCGGTGCCGAAGGCACGGGGGCTACCATCGTTATCGGTGGCAGCCTCACCCGCAAAATAGGAAGACACGCTCGTCGCGTTCCTTCGGGCAAACTCTGACATGTTCGCATAGACACCGTCGGATATGCCCGATGTACCGAGGGAGGTGATCGAGCACCACTTAGCTGCGTGCCCAAGCGCACGACCCGTCAAGCAGAAGGTTCGACGTCAAGCACCAGAGAAGCAGGACTACATCGTCAAGGAAGTAGAGAAGCTCAAGAAGGCCAAGTTCATTCGCGAAGTGACCCACGCCGATTGGGTCGCCAACCCCGTCATCGTACCAAAGGCCAACGGCAAGAAGCGCCTATGCGTGGACTTCACAGACCTTAACAAGGCTTGCCCCAAGAACCCGTATCCATTGCCCCGCATCGACCAAATAGTCGATTCCACGGCCGGATGCGATCTCCTTTGTTTTTTGGACGCTTTTTCGGGCTACCACCAGATCAAGATGGCGAGAGAGGATGAGGAGAAGACGGAGTTCATTACGCCATGCAGAGTGTTCTGCTACGTATGCATGCCCTCCGGCCTCAAGAATGCAGGCACTACTTTCCACAGGCTCATGCAGAAGGCCCTCGGCCCTCAGATGGGGCGGAACACCGAAGCATATGTCGACGACATCGTCGTGAAGATTCGCGAGGAGCATACGCTCATCACCGATCTCAAGGAGACTTTTGACAACCTGCACAAGGTCAACATCAAGCTAAACCCCGAGAAGTGCGTCTTCGGAGTCCCCTCCGGGAAACTCCTGGGTTTTCTGGTTTCACACCGCGGCATCGAGGCCAACCCGGAAAAGATCAGGGTCATCGAGGAGATGCGGCCACCCCAACGCCTCAAGGACATGCAACAACTGGCAGGGTGTATGGCCGCACTCGGCCGCTTCATCTCCAGGCTCGGAGAAAGGGCACTGCCGTTTTTCAAGATCATGAAGCAGTCGGGCTCCTTCGAGTGGACATCAGAGGCTGCCGTCGCCTTTGAGGAGCTCAAGCGCTACCTCGCTAGCCCACCAATCATGGTGGCCCCGCGGGCCCATGAGCCGTTGTTGTTGTACTTGGCAGCCACCCCGCAGACGGGAAGCTCCGTCCTCGTGGCCGAGTGGGAGGAGCCCGTTCCTGCCAACAAGGACGCCCCAGCGCCGCCAGGCCTGAAGCCCGCCAGCGTGGACCCCGGCGAAACGGTTCAGGGGCTCCCTAACAAGGACCCACCCCAGGCGGGTCCCCAGGAAGAGGGCCAAACGACATCGCCCATCAAGCCGCCGATCAGCCTCGACGCTACCCTGACATCCGCCAGGCTACAGCTCGTACAACGCCCCGTCTACTTCATCATCACAGTGCTCCGAGATGCACGCGTACGTTACAGCCTGTAGCAGAAGCTCCTCTTCACTCTCCTCGTCGCCTCCCGGAAGCTCCGCCACTACTTCCAAGGTCACCCCATCAAGGTGGTCACTGCGTACCCCCTCGAGAAGATCCTGCGCAACCCCAACGCCACTGGCCGCGTGGCCGAATGGGCAATCGAGCTTCAAGCATTCGAGTTGGAATTCCACACCACGAAGACAATCAAGAGCAAGGCCCTAGCAGACTTCGTCGCGGAATGGACCGATCCGACCCTGGAGGAGCCCCCGGAGGAGTCGTCCACGCTGCCGGGCAGCATGCCCACCGACGTCTGGTCGATACACTTCGACGGTGCTTGCGGGGGCGGGGGCGCCGGCGCCGGCGTTGTCTTAACCTCACCTACGGGCGACAAGCTCTGCTACACGGTTCAGCTCTGCTTCGGCACCCGCGGCAAGATCTCCAAAAACATCGCGGAGTACGAAGGGCTCGTCTGCGGCCTCAAGGCTGCCATCGTGCTCGGCATCAAGCACATCGTCGTCAAAGGAGATTCTCAGCTCATCGTCAACTTCTGCAACAAAACGTACAAGGCCAAGGATCCACATATGGACGCATACCTTGCCGAGGTGCACAGGCTCCAGAAGCGTTTCCTCGAGGTAGGATTGGAGCACATCCCCCGCCTCGACAGCAAGGAGGCCGACGACATCGCCCGGCGCGCCTCACGAAGGGAGCCTCAGCGCCCCGGCGTCTTCGAAGAGCGGCTGTTAAGCCCGTCCGCCTCGCCACCATCAGCCGAAGATGAAGACCGGGGCGAACATTTCCCTTTTCATCTTATTCACTAAGATTTAGTGAGAATAATATGCAAATGCCTTATTTCTAGATAGAGGAATCATGGATATACATAACAGTAAACTCAGTGCCATGTTCTTATTACTCCCTCCGATCCATAAAAAGTGTCGCCCACTCAGTACAAAATGAGCGACACTTTTTATGGTCGGAGGGAGTATCATTTGTTTTGTTTGTACTTTGTACTGATAGTGAAAGTTCTAGAGCACATAATGCTGATAAGATATTGCAAATTTTGAATTTGCTTGGTCACTCTTTTTTTTTAGATGATTTGCTTGGTCACTCTTGAGTGTGCTGTTGTATGATCGAGTTGGTACTGTTTTATATACCGAGCATATTCTGCTCTCTAGACTTTCCGTCCACTCTTTAGGTCGTCAATGACTATTAACCACCAAAAATGGGACAGTATTTCTTCAATTTTCTTAATAAGTTCCTCTTATTCTTCCATATGCTTAACTGCTATTGGTACATAGCAACTCATATGAGAGCAGGCTCTGTATGTGCAGAAACTTGAATTGGACAGAATATTAGTTCAAGTAAACTATCTGAAATAAAATTGGGACTCTATCAACTGCCATTTTATCATGTTTGCTCGGGAAAAGATGATACTGTGCTACTACAGGGAAAACTCGTGAGAAAAACATGATTAGAAAAGGCAATTAACAAGGGGCTATTCGGAAACCAGTTTAATTCCTGCAGCTATAAGTTTCTACGCTTATGCTTCCTCATTGTTGGTTTCAGGGTCAGAGTTTTCAGAAGATACATTCATTGCCAAGGTCAAAATGGAAATAGTAGTGCGCAGAGAGCAGGTACAAGCTTGTTTACTAGTTCATTGATCCAATAAAAGGGGCACTTGAGTTCTTTCGTACCCTCTAGTCGAGATAGCTGATCATAGTGCCGAAACTGAACATGCAAATTGTTAGCCTCTTTCCTTATGATACGATTTGCTTTCTGGTTCACTTCTATAGTATTGTTAAGGTATTAGTGCTGTCCATTCTGTGTGATTCTGTCAAGGCTTTGTCTTGCATTGTGTTGATGTGTTTTCTCTATTGTCCTCCGCTGCCGGCTCGCGTTCATATGAATCCATGATCTCTATCATCAGGCCTGACCTGTCGTTTGTTTCCCTTTTTTCTCTCCCAGTGATACCCGTCTCGGACGTGGTGAGGATACGCACTGGCGAGCGCGGTGAGCACGGCGAGAGGATGACCGGCGGCCTGTCGGACAGGCTGACCCCGGTGATAACGATCTCATGAGTACCATTTCGCCTGTCTCTGCTGCCTTTGCACGCGCCTCTGATTATGGTCGTGTGTGGCGTGATGTTCTTGGTGGCAAATAATGTGCCAACTCTGTGCGCCACTGAACGTGTGGTTGTTGGAAACCTCTGGTGGTGAGAAAATAAAACCCTTCCGTGTGGGTAAGTGAGTCCACTCTCTGATTTAAAAAAAAAAAGCGAGTCCATTCTCATTTTGATACGCGTTTGTGTTGTTCTCGTCCTTGCGTGTGTACGGTGTACATGTGTGGGCTAGGTGTAACATCCCAAGATTTTCAAATTTTTGAAAATTCAGAGGGATCAAAAAACTTTTTGTTGTTTTGTTGCAAAACTCAAAATCATGCATGTCATTCATAAGCATCATGTGTTTGTTGCATTTAAATTGCTTGAAATATTAAAAGATTTCAAAATTAAAAATATATTTTGTTAAGTGACATAAAGGGTGCAAAGTAACCCTAGTCAATATTTCAAATATTTTGATTTTATTTGATGGCAGTAAACAGTGCCAAAATACCCTATTATGGATAAGTTTTCCTAAAAGGTGTTTTCCCAAGTTTCTCTGAAAAAGATTTTAATCGGTGTCTTGTATATATATATATATATATATATATATATAATAAGCACACAACTACTTTCCTATTTTTCCTACTTGAGAAAACTGTGACTCTATTTTATAAACTATAAGTCACAGGATTTTTTCTGTATTTTATTTTACTCATTTTGGAGTTGTGTTGATACCTCAAGAAAAGAAAACAGAAAATAGAAAAAAAAAAAGGATCGGACCGGCCGGCCGGCCAGCCACGGAAAGGGCAAGCCAATCAGCCAGCCACGGCCCAAGAAGATGGCCAGCCCAGCACCATGGACAACACGTGACCATCGTCTCCCAGCTCGGATCGATTTCCAGGAAGAACACGCGTTGTGCTCGTACCGAACTGCCTCTCCGAAAAATCCTCCGATTCGTTCCGATTTCTTCTCCTTTCGCTACCAAATCCCGGGTATAAATACCCAGCAACCCCGCACTCCATCTCCCCCCAAAATCCCCAAATATCCGCCGCCAGGATGCCCTAATTTTGAGCTCGATTGGATCTCATCGCCGGCCGCCATTGATGAGCTTCGGAGGTTGGCATCGTCGCCTCGGACCACCCGAGCATCTACCAATTTATCCTTTCAGTTGCCCACTCTTTTTATCACCCGCCGGTCTTCTCCGATTTGAAAACGATGAAGCAGGGAGCTCGTGCTCGTCACCGGACCGTCGCCGGAGCTGGAGCTCGGGAAGCCGCCGTCGCCGTCGTTCGGGACACCTTGACCCGCCATCAAGCATACCGTCGCCTTCACCACACCGAGGGGAGCACGAAGGACGTCACCGATGAATCATTGGAGCATCAGAACCACCGGAGTCTCGACGTCCGCCGCCATCCGCCGTCGTTCCGGTGAGTCTCGCCGGCGTCCCGGACGAACTCGTGCACGACCGTCCGATCTCCGATCAAGGGTCACGATTAAATCCCTATATCGAATCGGTACTGACCATTCCCGTCGCGCCATGTGGCTGCTGCATCAGCCGCACGGTCAGCGCACAGTCAGCGCCACATCGTCAGCCCAGTCAGCTCGGGTCAACACAGTCAACCCGAATTTTCAGAAAAAGGCACAATCTTGCAAAAATCATATCTTTTCAACCGTTTGGCCAAATTTTACAAAATTTATATTTTTGAAAACCTCTTGACCTGTAGAATATTTGGGAACTATTAGTTCTCTATTTTTCCTATTTCAAATTATTCGAATTTCAAATGGGAGATTTGAGTAATTTTGGCATATCTTTAAATCTATACATTATTTTAAATTGATTTCTTCTGCGAAAGTGTGTATTTTAGTGTCCTCTGTCCATTAGGTATTTTAGTTTGCACTTTTTCATCATGCATTTTTAATGTTTTTGTAAAAACTCAAATAGTGGTATTTTGACCATAGTAATTGTTTTAAAATTATTTAAATCACTAAAATTATGTATCATGAGCATCATGCATATAGTAAATAACAGAAAGTAATAACTTTATTAATTGTTTAACTTTGACTTGTGTTGTTAGCAAATCATCATGCATTCATATTTTATTGTAATGCCATTTATTGCTTATGTATTGATTGTATGCAATTTGTTTGTTTAGATTGTGTGGAGTGCCAAGAGTGCTGTGAGTGCTGCAACAACCTGAACAACTGTCAAGGCAAGTACACACCAATTCATGAAGGACCTACTATTTTGTTATATTATGCACTGCAGATTATTTCAGTAGCTTTGCATGATAGGCTTACCACTACTATTATATATATGCTATGCAAACCTGTTAGGATAGCCACATGACTAGTTGACTAGTGACCTATTTAATTTAGTGGAATTGCTTGCTGCAAAAATGAAGTGTTTTATTGTAGTTGAGTTAAGGAAAATTCTACTAAATTAATGAACTACCTAGGTGGTATTGGTTTGTATGATGGAGGCGAGTTGAGTGGCTATTCAGGCCCATTTCTATGGTGTGAACCTGAATATTGTGCACTTGTGAAAGGCCACCTAGGGTTTGAGATTAATGTCACACCGTGTTTGTTTGCCCGACCGTGCAACCACTAGTCATATGGGCTCTGTCTTGATGGAGTACGTTGTGTGGACCTGGGTCAGTGAGATCTGATGATGTAGAGGGGTATGACGGCAGTGATCTCGCTAGAGTACCATGGGAAAACACTTCTGAAAAGTCTCGTCTTGATCTTCTCCTTTCCTTTTCACTAAATGAGGGTTAAGGATAGAATGGGTTGATCGAGTCTAGTGGGAAAGTGCCACAAACTCTTGAGAGTTATTTAAAACTATGATCATAGCCGTGTCCCAGGTAACGGACAATTCACGAGTGACCAAATGAGGATGTTGACAGAAGATCTCACTCATTCCAATTTCAGTAATAAAACTTGTTGGGTGAACTCGGGTAAATGAGACGTTGGATGCGTTCCATGGGAGTGTCTCATAATGTTAAGTCAAAATTGAAAAAAGTTTTATGAAAAGTAGGATAAAATTTGCTTTCTGCAATAGCCTTGAACACCACCAGCCAAATAAGCATGTAGTGGTAGTCCTTGCCATTTATATACCACCATAGTGTGATACTTGCCAGCCTGTCACAAGGTATTGACCCAAATTCCCTGGGCTGCAACGTTAATGTTGCAGGTTGTTCAGATGAGGAGTAAGGACGTATGTTATTTTGAGCTTACAACCAACATGGTCGCCGGTGGCACATGAAGATGATGGAGCTCAGTGCTACTTTACTATGCTGATTGAACTCTGAATAATATTTGTGGAACTTTATTTTTTTTAAGCTAGCTTCGGCTATGCAAAGTTGTAATAATGTACTTTATTTCTGGATCATTCGTAAGTGCGATGTAATAACGTTTAACATTATGCATGATATTACATCCTGTTGGTGAATGCTAGCCATACTCGATCCAGGGCCTAGCATATTCACAATGTATTCTTGCTTTTCAAAGTGAGGGTGCTACACTAGGATATATGCCTCTGTGGTGGGCACTGAAGCGAGGCTATATGGGCCGCGCTCTCACAAAATGTCTACTTTTTATCTAGGCCGAAACAAACAGCACGGTCCATATGGTGGGTATGGGCCTTGTACGGTTCTATCGACGGACTCGCGCCGGAAAAGAAAAAGAGAAGCGTAATGTACGGAGGGCGTGTCTAGTTTACGCTCGCGATGATTCCAGACAGCTCCGCGACGGAGGTTTCGACAGCAAGAAGATAAGCCGCCGGTGGAGGAAGAAGAATGCGTACCCCGCCGCCATCGCCGGCTGAACCGTCTATCCCCACCACCCGCGGCCGTCTTGCCGTCCCGCCCTTCCGCCGCCGTCCCCTACCATCCCTCTAACCCCCTCCCCCCCGCAGCACCTTCGGATCTCGTCGCCGGCTACACCCCCACCCCCATCGTTAAGTCCAAGTGGCACCGTCTCGCTCGGTTGGGGAGAGAGAAAGAGGAAGGGGCACGGGCGTATTCATGGGCAGGGGCGGATCCAGGCCTCGGGCCACCCTGGCCATGGCGACGCTGCACAAGCTATACTGTAGCGTACTGTAGCACTGTAGTATAATGTATCACACTGTAGCGCTGCCTGTGGCCCGGGTCATTGTGCTATCCTGCCTCCACCACTGTTCGTGGGGAAGAAAGAATAGGAGGAAGATGAGCAAGTGGGTTGTACCACGCATTCGCTGCGCGAACCGCGCGACCCGTCACGCACTCGAAACAAAACAGTTTCGATGCATGAGACAGGTAGACCGACACTTGTGCATGAGGCACAATAGTATAAGTTTTTGCTACAAGGTCTCCGACGAGGTCTTCGTCTGTCCGTTTTGCTTCAGAACAAATATTTGATTTGCTTCATTGAAGCATTTGCGCCGGAGGAAATTTGATTTGGTACAATAGCACAAAAATCTTATTACGGACGAAGCGTTTTTTTTGTTTTGCTACATTTAAGCATTTGCGTGATTTGAGAGGGAATTGGACATTTGCTATAATGGTTCAAATTTCTTATTAGAGACGAACCTTTTTTTGGTGCTTTAGAAGCATTTGCAGGTTTTTTTTTAAGCGCTGGATGGACACCTGTCAGCTCCTTGACCTGGACCCGGAGGATTTTTGCCACAAATCCTCGAGCACGCCTAGCACTCCCCTTTCGTGTTTATGGTGTACATGTGTGGGCTAGGACATGACTCTGTGGTGGGCACGGAAGCGAGTCTATATGGGTTGCGCCCTTAGAAACATCCCACTTTCTCTAGGCCGAAACAAACTGAAGCGTCGAAATTCAAAAAGAAAAAAAAAACTGAATCGATGGCTCTCTCGACGGACTCGCGCCGCGAAAGAAAAAGAGAAGCGTGATGTATGAGACGGGTAGACCGGCACTTGTGCGTGAGGCGGCCGTACGCCTGTGGCCCGGGTCATTGTGCTATCCTGCCTCCACCACTGTTCGTGGGGAAGAAAGAATAGGAGGAAGATGAGCAAGTGGGTGGTACCACGCATTCGCTGCGCGAACCGCGCGACCCGTCACGCACTCGAAACAAAACAGTTTCGATGCATGAGACAGGTAGACCGACACTTGTGCATGAGGCACAATAGTATAAGTTTTTGCTACAAGGTCTCCGACGAGGTCTTCGTCTGTCCGTTTTGCTTTAGAACAAATATTTGATTTGCTTCATTGAAGCATTTGCGCCGGAGGAAATTTGATTTGGTACAATAGCACAAAAATCTTATTACGGACGAAGCGTTTTTTTTTGTTTTGCTACATTTAAGCATTTGTGTGATTTGAGAGGGAATTGGACATTTGCTATAATGGTTCAAATTTCTTATTAGAGACGAACCGTTTTTTTTTTTTTGGTGCTTTAGAAGCATTTGCAGGTTTTTTTAAGCGCTGGATGGACACCTGTCAGCTCCTTGACCTGGACCCGGAGGATTTTTGCCACAAATCCTCGAGCACGCCTAGCACTCCCCTTTCGTGTTTATGGTGTACATGTGTGGGCTAGGACATGACTCTGTGGTGGGCACGGAAGCGAGTCTATAGCCCCCTTCTTTTCAGCTTATTTTTCAGATTCTCCCAGAAGCTATCCTCCATCAGCTTCTCCCAGAATCTCGTTTTTAAAATTTGTTTAAACTTCTAAATAAGTATTGGGAAGACAAATTTAGAAGTTTAAACAAATTTAAAAACGAGATTCTGGGAGAATCTGATGGAGGGTAGCTTCTGAGAGAATCTGGAAAATAAGCTGAAAAGAGGGGGCCATATATGGGTTGCGCCCTCAGAAACATCCCACTTTCTCTAGGCCGAAACAAACTGAAGCGTCGAAATTCAAAAAGAAAAAAAAAACTGAATCGATGGCTCTCTCGACGGACTCGCGCCGCAAAAGAAAAAGAGAAGCGTGATGTATGAGACAGGTAGATCAGCACTTGTGCGTGAGCCAGCCGTACGCGGCAGCGTCGCCGTCTGAGGTTGCCTGCGCACGTGTACGTGAGCGTGCTCACCTCTTCGTTGACTTTGCCCCGTGGATATGAAGTTATGAACAACAACTCAAATAGTCAACCGACTAATCGATCCATCAATCATGGATCCATGACGCACGCAGACCATCCAGGAGTGGCTCTGCGCCGACCCGTACGCGGAGACTCTGCCACCGGTTTCAAACCGGAAAAGCTGCATCGCGTTGCAGTCAACCAAGCAAGCCAAGCGGCCAATATACTCAGCAGCCAAAATAGCACATCACTTTGCTTGACCAGTCCACAACATATCGCTTCGTCTCTGATCGCCAGGAGAGAGGCGATCGGATCTCCTCTTCTCCCGTCGGCGGTGCCGCAGGTCTGTCCTGTCTCCGTGGCCTTCGGGCCATGAAGGCGCGGTGGATCTCGGTTCTTATCGGCGGCAGGGTTTTGTTTTTCTTGTTTTAATGTTCAGATTTGCTGGGCGGCTTTTTTGGTGGCGGCGATCCTTCTTACAATAATGTGTCCCCTTCAGTCTCATCCTTCTTTTTCGGCTCTGGGACAGATGTGTTCTTCTTGACCTGTTCGGCGACTTTCTGTCCGCAATCAACAACGTCAGGCTGGCTCTAGGTGGAGCGGTAGCGGCGACGCGCCGTCGACACGGTATGGAGGTTGACAACGAAGTGCATCTCAAGGGCCTCGTTATAATTTTTGTTTTTATTAAGGTGTTCTGTATTGTTCGGTGTTTTTTTATGCCATAGTCTTCTATTTCTATTATCGATTAATCTACTTGAGGGACGTGCCCCAGAAAAAAGTCTCATACGGCACTACTAGTAAAGCATCCGGCCCTATATAAGGGCGGAGAAGACCTTCGCATGCAGGGAATCTTTTCCAAATGCGAAATTTCAAAATTACTTATCTCTTTAACCGTTGATCGAATTGACAATCCGCTTTCACCATTGGGTTCGTTTCGACGAGTACTTTAAAACAAGATCCCATCTTAATATGTTTTGATGAACTTTTTTTTTATCGTCAGTTGCCAGTTTACTAGGTGACAAGTTACCATCCAAATAACACACAGTCACCAAGATAATTTTACATATTTTATCTCATAGCAATGATGAACATGTCCAGAAAATAAGTATTTGATCCGCTCTAAACACGTAAAAGATCACGCTAATATCAGTAAAGGCCTACATTTGTGAGTAACAAAGTTCAAAAAACCTGGTAACCATTTGATTTTAACTTGGTGACCAACGTGACTATACCTGGTGACCAAGTGACTATAATCTGGCAACTAAGGCCGGGAAAAAAAGGTTGTCAAAACATATCAACATGTGATCTATTTTCGAAGATCTCGATGCGACAAATCTAACCGTGGAAACGGATCTGTGTTTGACTTACGGTTTAAGAGATAAAATATATTAAAAATCGGAACGTAATGAGAATCTACATGTCAGCATTCATGCAAAACTAAGTTTCTATATGTTGAACCGTGCCCACGGAAGACTAATTTGAGGCACGTGCCCTATGTAGCACGGTCCTTCTATTCTATTATTATAATATACTAAAAGCACAATACCAGATCTAAAATAGAGCCACCACGTTAATCCACATCATCATAATTATTTTTGGCAGTCAGATCTGAAAGTTGTGGTTGCGATTTAATCAGAGAACGTAAACCTATATTACGCCACCTTTTAGCTAACACAATCATATCTCACGTCTCACGTGATTCTCTTTTAATCTAGATGGAGATAAGGGAGTAGTTAACAGAGGCGAACAAAATATGTGGACTCTTTCGTACGAACCAAAGAGAGAAGTGCCGGTAATCAGATTCGCCTCCTTGCTCTGTATTGGTGTCGATCAAGAACAGGCCAGATGTCGCCGCTGATGTCCCGGCGACATCGTACACGCAGCACAAACAGCAACCTTGCCGCCGCCCGGCCTTTCCCCGTTTATCCGACTGCTAATCATCTCCATTGCCGGTGTGCAGTCTTGATGTTGACATGCACGCCTACTCATAGGTAATCAACACTATTTTTTCTAGATTGATAGATGACCATGGCCAGAATTTGATTATAATTTTGTGGGGTATAACTGTATGATTCTGTTTGATAGTTTCCTTGGAATATCTGCTGAACACCATAACACGGGCGCATGCAAAGCTAACACCCAAACTGATCAATCAATCTTACTTGAAGCTAACTCCAAAACAGATAAATTTTGTCTCTTCTGTTAAGTTCCATGAGTTCAAGTGATTAGATTCATTGTCCGACCGCACGCTGCCGGGCGACGGAAGTGTCAACCATATGTACTTTCTGACCGCACGCTGCCGGGCGACGGAAGTGTCAATCATATGTACTTTCTCGATCTGCATATTCATGCATTACGCTAACATTAGTGGGGACTGGCCCTATTGTCCCGGGTTGTGAGGACCTTTTGTCGCGGTTGGCCAACCGTGATAGCGGAGGCGGGACTAATGGTCCAACTATTAGTCGCGGACCTGTCACCAGCCGGGATAAATGGTCCTCAACCTGCTGTGCTGGGGGCAGAACCTTTAGTCGCGGTTCGTATAACGGGTCGCGACTAATAATCCTCTGCCGCGGTAGAAATTTGGGAACTTTCTATGCGCGGCAGAGAATTCATTTTGTTTAGGGTTTACTAATGATTCTCTGTCGCGGCAGAAAATTGGACACTTTCTGTGCCGCGGCAGAGAATTCATTTTGTTTTATTTTATTCATTTCTTTTCTTCATTTCAAAATAATTTTCGTATATTTCTACGCTACCACATACCGTACACGATCGTGCATACAAATATATACAACTTTGATAGTTACATGGAGATCACAATTATATTATATACTAAAATCACAATATGAGATCTAAAATAGAGCCACCACGTTAATCCACATCATCATAATTATTTTTGGCAGTCAGATCTGAAAGTTGTGGTTGCGATTTAATCAGAGAACGTAAACCTATATTACGCCACCTTTTAGCTAACACAATCATATGTCACGTCTCACGTGATTCTGTTTTAATCTAGATGGAGATAAGTAGTTAACAGAGGCGAACAAAAAAATATGTGGACTCTTTCGTACGAACCAAAGAGAGAAGTGCCGGTAATCAGATTCGCCTCCTTGCTCTGTATTGGTGTCGATCAAGAACAGGCCAGATGTCGCCGCTGATGTCCCGGCGACATCGTACACGCAGCACAAACAGCAACCTTGCCGCCGCCCGGCCTTTCCCCGTTTATCCGACTGCTAATCATCTCCATTGCCGGTGTGCAGTCTTGATGTTGACATGCACGCCTACTCATAGGTAATCAACACTATTTTTTCTAGATTGATAGATGACCATGGCCAGAATTTGATTATAATTTTGTGGGGTATAACTGTATGATTCTGTTTGATAGTTTCCTTGGAATATCTGCTGAACACCATAACACGGGCGCATGCAAAGCTAACACCCAAACTGATCAATCAATCTTACTTGAAGCTAACTCCAAAACAGATAAATTTTGTCTCTTCTGTTAAGTTCCATGAGTTCAAGTGATTAGATTCATTGTCCGACCGCACGCTGCCGGGCGACGGAAGTGTCAACCATATGTACTTTCTCGATCTGCATATTCATGCATTATGCTAACACTAGTGGGGACTGGCCCTATTGTCCCGGGCCGTGAGGGCCTTTTGTCGCGGTTGGCCAACCGTGATAGCGGAGGCGGGACTAATGGTCCAACTATTAGTCGCGGACCTGTCACCAGCCGGGATAAATGGTCCTCAACCTGCTGTGCTGGGGGCAGAACCTTTAGTCGCGGTTCGTATAACGGGTCGCGACTAATAATCCTCTGCCGCGGCAGAAATTTGGGAACTTTCTATGCCGCGACAGAGAATTCATTCTGTTTAGGATTTACTAATGATTCTCTGCCGCGGCAGAAAATTAGGCACTTTCTGTGCCGCGGCAGAGAATTCATTTTGTTTTATTTTATTCATTTCTTTTTTTCATTTCAAAATAATTTTCGTATATTTCTACGCTACCACATACCGTACACGATCGTGCATACAAATATATACAACTTTGATAGTTACATGGAGATCACAATTACCGGGAATAAGCCCGTCTATTCGATTACATGGCCCGGGATCATCGGTTGCGCCTATTATTCACACTAAATTCTCCGGCGTCGTCTACCATCTCTTTCAGCAAAAATCCCGCCAGTTCCTCTGCAATTTCTATTACGCGTTGCTCCGGTAGGACCTTTTCCCGCATTCTCTCGAACTATATAAGAAAACGATATCAATATGAACATCAATCATGATAACAAAAAGTGAGGTAATAAAATAATGTTGTGAATGTATTTCTTACGTCGACTCTATAATCTTTGTGCTCAGTGATAAACGTGCGAATAAACTCGCAAACGTAGTATCCACATAGATGCGTCCCCGATGGCTGCCTCGCGCACTTTACGAGAATAGAATTCAATCAAAATAATAATCTAGCATCAAAATAATAATTGTATTGAAACTAGAAGTAAAGAGATGCGCGGTCATATCTCGTACTACTTATCGAGACCGGAGTAAACGTTAGCTTCTCACTAAAGGAACCCGTCACCACACTCTTGAACCGGTTCCAAACCCTGCCCGGTAAAGAAAATGAATTAATGAATGAGTTAATTCATTACCTGATATCTCATGAAATCAACGAAAGAGACCGATATAGCGCGAATATTACCTCTGGAGCATGTCCTGCATGTTGCGGAACTCTTCCAGGTTTCTCTTTAATGGGTCCATGACATCAACTATTCCCTTATCAACTCGTATGTCTAGCAGAATCCAGTGAAAGCTGCACACGTTTATATATACGTCAGTAACTCATCAATTACACTTAACATCGAGTAAGCAAAAGTGAATGTGTACAATAGAGTAAGACCCTCACTTGAAGTTATAAGGAAACAATATGTGGTCACAGAAATGTTGCTCCGTTAGAAACCTTAGAAGGTTTCCCGCCATCTCATCAGGTTTCGTCGTTAGCGTTTCTGCATGTACTTTATCTGGGTCAATGAACCCAACACTATAGATCTTTCTTTTACAAGCCTGCATCTTCATTCTGCATAATATAGAGTACAAAAGGATATATATAATGAGAATAATTACAAATGCAATGAACTGAACAAGTTATATGTAGACAATGAATTCAACAACTTACAGACAATAGCAACTCATGAGAGATTTGTCGAGGGCGTCGAAATTGTATAACTGGTAGAGTTCTAAAAACTCAACATGGACCTCTTCGGGTCGGAAGAAGTACTCTTGTGGGACTTTCGCCACGATCATTATTCTGTCCCCCTTTACCTCTCTCAAGTACCATTCATGCAAATTTCGCATGCGTGTTGGCAGTTGTTTCAACTTCTGTTCGCTGACCAAAGGCTTCCCTGGGATATATGTAGGGACTACATCAGCCGTGGGTAACTTGTCGTCTTGGGAACCTAGTAGTTCAGCAACAGTCACACCCATAGCGGCCGCCAACTTTGCAGCTTCTCTCAAATCCTGCTGCTGCGCCTGGGGAACGTCTTTGGATAACACCTTGAGGGGTGGGATCGATTGTTTGGCCTGTTCTCCGAGCTGGGGAACGTCCCTTCTTTTCCCGCTTGCACTTTACTTGCTTTGCTCCCGCTTGCACTTTCACTTGCTTTGCTCCCGCTTGCACTTTTACTTGAATTGTTCTTCGCCGCTTCCTTCTTAAGTTGACGTGCATAGTCATCTGGCTTATGGTGCAACTCATATTGCGATTTTGTGTTCAGAAAATCAACTGCCCACGCTTTTTGCTTCTCGGTGTATACCGGGGCGGGCTCTGTTTTCTTTTTTGCAAAATGCGCATCTTTTTCAGGCTTTGCAATCGCTGCGATTTCCTCATCAGTACGATCGTAAGGTCTGATGGGAAGATTCTTATGAGGTACTCTTGGGAGGGGCGACCTTTTTCGTTTTGGGCTGCTGCGTCGTTTAGTACTCGGCGACGAAGCACGCTTCCGCTTATTGTCTTTAGCTGGCAAAGGCGGCGGCGAAGACAGCCGACCCAAGTCCGGCGGCGGAGATCGAGTTGGACTCGCGTTGTGGTGGTCGTAGTCTTGGGGTGGGCTTCTTGTAGGTGATGGTGAACTGCGACGACTCGGAGGCGGTGTTGGCCTTGGCGCCGAGCCTGGAAGCTTGATGTTGTTCTTGTCCCGTAGAATAATACCACCCTTTACTTATCCGAGTGTCCTCTCACCTTCAGGTCCAGCGATGTCAAGCTCCATTGAGTCAAACCCCATTACGATTTCATCCACCGTGACTTTAGCATAGCCAGCTGGAATCTCACGGCCATGCCAACGTGCCTCAGGTGGACAAGGTAAAGCACTTCCGACCGCCACCTTCAGGGGTATGTTCTTCACCTTCTGATGGAGCTCACAAGATTTCTGCTCCTTGATTCCATCCATGGGGTAGCCGGGACCGCCATCTATCATCCGTGCACCGTCAGACGGGACCTCCGATTCAGCCACGCTGCTTCTCCGCAGAGATGGGCCAGTGGTAATATCGAGTGCAGGATCTTGAAGGCGCTCTCCTCTAAGTTCGTCGATCTGCTGCTGCTGCTTGTCAATTCTTGCTAGCAACTGGTTGAACCTGTCTCCCTCCTCCTCCTCCCGTCGCTTCTTTGCTCTCGATCGGCTTCTATAAGTAACTTTGTCTTTGGGAAACCCAATCTCCCAGGGATAACTAGGGCCAAGGCCTCGTGTTCGTCCTCCATGTTCTGGATTCCCGAGGACCTTTGCCGGCAAGTCTTTCTCTCTATCGGGATGGAACTTTATTTTCCCCTCTTTAATTTCTTTCACCACTTTCAGCCATGTCTCCCTGGGTACCTTAATCCCGTCACTGCAAACAAGGTCCCCTGTCTCATTGTCATACTCACTCCCATGCGCAAGGAAAAAATTTCTTGCCCTCAATTCCCATTCGTCGCGAATTGGTTCTGGAATGATCCCTTTAGCAAGCAGCACTTCCTCTATTTTATCCCACTTTGGCATGGCAGTCACGTAGCCCCCTGTCCCGAGGCGATGGTGATATTTCTTTTTCGCAGCATTTGTCTTGTTTCGTGTTGACTTTTCTGTAGCATCTGATGACTGCTTGTACTTCACAAATGCATCCCAGTAAGCCTTCTGCTTCGCTAGATAGCCTTCGAATTTTGGAGCACTATTGGTCTTCTGATACTGTTGCCATAATGTTTTCTTCCACTGCCGGAATAGTTCGGCCATCTTCTTAAGAGTAAACACCTTGACTTTGTCCCTCAATGCAGCTGTGTCTTCCTCTTTCTCACATTCTGGGAGGGTGAAATGCGCCATGAGGTCATTCCAAAGACCATCTTTGTCCCTTTCGGCGACATACTCATTATCTTCCACCCCTTTGGGCTTATTCCACTCTCGAACGGTGATCGGGACGCGATCTCTAACCATAACTCCGCATTGTCTTACAAATTTCTTTGCAACCTTTATGGGTTCCAACGGTTCGCCAGTGGTGATATCTCTGTAATTGTATAATGCGCAGATGCGGCCAACTTTTTGGCCGGGCCTCGTTTGGAACATTGGTCGATGTGGAGGCCTAAGAGAAAAACATTCGTCAATTCATATATATACAACTCAATTAATGCATCTACTGATCATCAGACTTCATATATATACCTCGCCGGACTTCGTTAAGGGTCCATCATCGGAGCCGTCGCCTTCTCCATCATCAGAGTCGTCGGCTTCCCCCTCATTTTGGTCGACCTCTTCACCCTCACCGGATGGGTTCAGATACATCGAGGGAGATTCGGGTGGATCAGCACCGGTGGCGTTGTGGATTATGTCCTCGAGAATTTCTTCTTGTGTTAGGTCTCTGCGGATCGGACTAGGTGGATCCATAGTTCTACAAAATGCACACAATATCATTATCGCATACAATATTGCTACTAGTACATAAAAATACTACTAAAATAATACTACATACAAATAGTACATAAAATACACCACGAATAATATCACAAATACATCTAGAATAATCCAGTTACATAGCTCGGGTCCATTATTTTTTAAACCTAAAACATCGTGAATAATATCACTAATACATCTCCCATGCATGAACCNCTCAAACTAACTTCGACCGGTTCCTGAGCCGCGGGGCTGAGCCGCCGGCGCTATGCATCCAAAGAGAAGGAACCCTCACAGGGTCATAGTTCACATGATAAGGAACCCTCTGAAGAAACGACCAGCTATTGCTATAATGCCTATCCTATAGATACATGTAGCGACGGACGTGCTCGTCCTCCTCTCTGATACGGCGACGGACCACCTCCTCGGGTGCCGGCTCCCTCTGCACCGAGCGTGGCCCACGCGACTGCCACCAAAGAAGATCCGGGTCGACGACATCACCCGGATTCCTCACCAAGCCGCGCGTCCCGGAAGGTAGCACCTCCCAGTGCCAGCCCGGCGGAGCCCAGTCCCGCACATAACCCGTCTGATCCAACAGGGACATCGTCGCCGAGAACAATAAACTAAAAACACCTAAGTCAAAATTTCTATTTCTACACTAAAAAATAATACCAATTTAACTTAGCAAATTTCTATTTCTACACTAAAAAAGTAATACCAATTTAACTTAGCAAAATTTCTATTTCTACACTAAAAAAGTAATACCAATTTAACTTAGCAAAATTTCTAAAGTACCAATTTAAGTTAGCAAAATTTGTAAAGTACCAATTTAACTTAGCAAAATTTCTAAATACCTAAAATTAAACTAATCTAAACTTTAACCTAAAATTAAACTACCCTAAAAATCTACCTAAAATTTAACCTAAAATTAAACTAATCTAAAATTTAACCTAAAATTAAACTACCCTAAAAATTAACCTAAATGCCACCGGCGAGAAGGACGTACGGCTGCGTGCTTGGGCGCGGAGGAAGGCTCGAGCGGCGGGCGCGGAGGACGGCGGGCTCGGGCGGCAGAGGAGGCGACGGCCGTGGGCGCGGAGGACGGTGGGCTCAGGCGGCGGAGGAGGCGATGACGGCGGCCGTGGAGAGGAACTTGGGCGGCGGCAGCTCGGGCGATGGGCGCGTGAGGAGGGAGGCGATGGGCGCGTGGCGGCGGAGGCGAAGGGCGCGCGGCGGAGGAGAGCGGCGGGCGCGGCGGAGGAGAGCGGCCGGCGGCAGGAGGCGACGGTGGCGGAAAATTTTGGCAGCCTGACGGCGCTATGTCAACAATGGCCTCCGGTGTCGCGGTCTGAGCCACGCACCGGGGAGACGGCAACTTATATACACCCCCCCTTTAGTCGCGGGGCGTGGCTCCGGCCGGGACAAAAGGGGGGTCTTTAGTCGCGGGTTGAGCCACGCCCCGCGACTAAAGGGGGGCAGCGGTTTCAGATCCCGCGCGCATCACAGGCTTTAGTCGCGGCTGGTGGTACGGGCCGCGACTAATGGGCCCAAATTTTGCGCGCGCTGGGCCAAAAAGTGTGCTTGCGCGCCGTTTTCTTTGTTTTTTTCAAATACTTATTCACAAATGGTTTAACTCTACAAACATTTGAATATTTCAAAGAATTTGAGAAAACTTTCAACATGAAAAGTACTTGAATTTGAATAAGTAATCCCAAACCATTTTCTGTTTTATAAAATATTTATTGTAACTCTACAAACTATTAACAATTTTGCCATTTTCAATTAAAAAATGGATTAACTAATATTTTTTTGCATATTTTTGAATCTTGGAGCCAATGACAACAGTGGATCATTTGAGAATAACTAGTTCATCAACCGAATACAAATCATTTGTCCTAACCAATGACAAAAGTACGGAATGACAACAGTGGATCATTTGTCCTAACAATCTTAGTCATACTCCTGCTTAGGCCTATAATACTTGTCCTCGTAATCGTCGTCGTCGCTGTCATCGGACGGCGCTTGTGGCTCCAACCTTGACGGGTGAGCACGCCTGGATTGGATGTGAGGGTAGCGCAGGTGGGGGTTATCGCCGGCCATGATGTAGTCCATGACGCTATGGAGAGTCCGGCCACCCCACCACAGCTCACGGCCAGCCTCATTGAAGTTCGAAGGAGGCAGGACGTCCTCCTCGTACCTAGCGAGTGCCCTCTCATGCCGATTCATGAAGAAGATGTCCCAAGTTGGGCGGTAGTCGGGATGCCAGTGGGGATCCATCCGCTGCTCCGGCATGAGCTCGAGGTAGTAGTGGTTCGTGATGGCCGCCCAGCACGCCACACCTTGAGGGATAGGAGAGACCGGCATGCCTCCGGCGCTCAGCCACCAGCCGGCGGGGATGCGGTAGCCGGGCGGGCAGGGGTAGTTATAGGCGCAAAGCGCCTCCGCCTTAGGGTAGGTTAGAGTGGGTATGTGGAAGCCATGGGAGAGTGATGAGGTTGCAGATATGAGAGTTTAGATGTGATATGGCAATGGCGGCCAAGCCTACATATATATAGTGAGAAATGGCGGGAAGACGAAGGCGGGAAGCGGTGGAAGAAGCACACGGATCGTGTGTTTCCTTCGAGCGCTTGTGAGCCGGTGGATCAGAAGCACACGGATCGTGTGTTTCCTTGTAGCGCTTGTGAGCTGTTGGATCAGCTGTGTCATTGGTTAGGTACGAAAAAGGTGAATATAAGGCACACATATCAATGCTCTTTTAGTCTCGGTTCTAGCTACCAACCGGGACTAAAAGGTGAAGAGTTGCCCTATATAAGTACCCACCATGAGGAGGAAGAGGAAGAACAAGAGCACGGCAACAACAGAGAGAGAAGACAGAGGACTCCTCTATGCACGAGCTTCTCAAAGATGTCGTTGGGCAGTGACCTATGACATCTTCGAGGGGCTCGTCATAGAAGCGTTCTCTCAGTGCTAAGAGGGTTCTATCTAGAAATCATTCAGTTCATCGACCGAATACAAATCAAATGGTTTCACCTACATACGCCCTACCGTGCATTTGATATGCGGGCACTCTCTAGCCACAGTAGGGTTGTATGCAGGTGATACCGTGTGTTTTGTTCTATCTAGAAATCCTTCAGTTCATCGACCGAATACAAATCATTCGGATTCTCTGCATACATCCTGACGGTGCATATAGTCAAAACATACAGTTTGTATTCGCATATAGCCATTATTACAACTCACCAACATCCCTATCTAGTGTTGTGGTTTTCTTCTGCGCCGTAGCCATGGAGCATCTTCATCATTTAACAGGATACATGGGTCACTTTTCACTGTGAATGGCGGAATTTCATGAAACTTATTATAATCTTCTGACATGTCTGTCTTGTCATCCACTCCCGCGATGTTTCTTTTCCCTGAAAGAACTATGTGGTGCTTTGGCTCATCGAACGATGTATTCTTTTTCTGATTTTTTTTCTCGATTTGGTAGACATGTCCTTCACATAGAAAACCTGAGCCACATCGTTGGCTAGGACGAATGGTTCGTCCATGCATGCAAGATTTTTGAGATCCACTGTTGTCATGCCGTACTTTTGGTCTACATGTACCCCCGCCTCCTGTCAGCTTGACCCATTTGCACCGAAACAAAGGGACCTTAAAAGTAGGTCCATAGTCAAGTTCTCATATCTCCTCAATGTACCCATAATATGTTTCCTTCTACCCATTGTCGTCTATTGCATCAAAGCGGACACCACTATTTTGGTTGGTGCTATTCTTACCTTCGGAGATCGTGTAAAATGTATTCCCATTTATCTCGTACCCTTGGAAAGTACATATAGTCGAAGATGGTAACCTGTCCAACAAGTACAGCTGATCTCCAACAGTGTTGTTATTCATGAGATGTGTCTGCAACCAACTGCCGAAAGTCTCCTCGTGTTCCCCTTTAATCCAGGAGTCAGGCTCCCCCGGGTTTTCGGCGCATAGAATAATCTTATGTTTCTCGATATACGGAGCAACCACGGTGGAATTGTGTAGAACTGTGTAGTGTGCTTGAGTGAAAGAAAGTGCGTCCCTACATACTGTTGTTTTCCTTCCTAGTGTGCCTTTTCCAGTCAGCCTCCCCTCATACCGAGATTCAGGAACACCAATCGTCTTAAGGTTAGGAAGAAAGTCAACACAAAACTCAATGACCTCCTCTGTTCCATAGCCCTTGGAGATGCTTCCTTCTGGCCTAGCACGGTTATGAACATATTTCTTTAAGACTCCCATGAACCTCTCGAAGGGGAACATATTGTGTAGAAACACAGGACCGAGAATTCTAATCTCTTCGAGTAGGTGAACTAGGAGGTGCGTCATAATATTGAAGAAGGATGGTGGGAACAACAACTCGAAGCTGACCATACATTGGACCACACCAATCTGTAACCCTGATAGACTTTCTGGATCGATTACCTTCTGAGAAATTGCATTGAGGAATGCACATACCTTCACAATGGCTAGTCGAAAATTTTCAGGCCCTTGAAACTGCCCTGCATGCATGCCGTCTCGTCCTTTTTGACGTTGCTGGTCCTCCCGTGCTTCCGGTGTATCTTTTGACTTTCCATACAAGCCCAGGAAGCCTAGAATAGTCACGCAAAGATTCTTCGTCAGGTGCATCACGTCGATTGCAGAGCAGACCTCATGGACTTTCCAATATTCTAGCTCCCAAAATATAGATTTCTTCTTCCACATGGGTGCGTGTCCGTCAGCGTCATTCGGAACAGGTTCTCTGCCAGGACCCTTTCCAAAGATTACATTTAAATCCTTGACCATACCAAATACATCAGCACCACTACGGGGGACAGGCTTTGTCCGGGTTTCTGCCTTGCCATTGAAATGCTTGCCTTTTTTCCTTAAGTGATGCCTGGGCGGAAGAAAACGACGATTGTATGGGTACACATTCGTCCTACATTTATCCAGATATATACTTTCAGTCTCATCTAAATAGTGTGTGCATGCACTGTATCCTTTGTTCGTCTATCTTGAAATGTTACTAAGAGCAGGCCAATCATTGATGGTTACGAACAGCAACGCTCGTAGGTCAAATTCCTCCTGTTTGTGCTCATCCCACATACGTACACCAGGTTCGGCCCACAACTGTAAAAGTTCATCAACTAATGGCCTTAGATACACATCAATGTCGTTGCCGGGTTGCGTCGGGCCTTGGATCAGCACTGACATCATAATGAACTTCCGCTTCATGCACAACCAAGGAGGAAGGTTGTAGATACATAGAGTCACGGTCCAAGTGCTGTGACTGCAGCTCTGCTCCCCAAAAGGATTCATGCCATCTGTACTTAGACCAACCATAAGTTCCTTGCGTCCCCTGTAAATTCTGGGAACTCTCTCTCGAATTTTCTCCACTGCCGACCATCAGCGGGGTGCCTCGACATCCCGTCTTCTTACGGTCTTCCATATGCCATCGCAACAACTTGGCATGCTCTTTATTTCTGAACAAACGTTTCAACCGTGGTATTATAGGAGCATACCACATCACCTTGGCAGGAACCCTCTTCCTGGGTGGCTCGCCCTCAACATCACCAGGGTCATCTTTTCTGATCTTATACCGCAATGCAGTGCATACCGGACATTTATCCATATTCTCATACTTCTCACCACGGTAGAGGATGCAGTCATTAGGGCATGCATGTATCTTCTGCACGTCTAATCCTAGAGGGCAGACAAGCTTCTTTGCTTCGTACGTACTGGCGGGCAATTCGTTATTTCTTGGAAGCATCTTCTTCATTAGTACCAGCAACTTTTCAAATCCTGAGTCAGTCACACCGGTCTCTGCCTTCCACTTCAGCAATTCCAGTGTGCTACCCAGCTTCTTCTGGCCATCTTCACAAGTTGGGTACAACAATTTGTTGTGGTCCTGTAACATCTGCTCGAACTACAACCTCTCCTTTTCTGTCTCGCAGTCTCGCTTTGCATCAGAAATGAACCGACCAAGATCACTAGCGGTCTCATATGCTGCCCGTTCTTCACCTCCTTCTTCTTCATTATCTGCCATTGCGGTATCAGCGTATTCATGGAACATAGATCGGTAGTTGTCATCATCGTTCTCTTCTTCATCGCCGTCTTCCATCATAACCACTCTTTCTCCGTGAAAGGTCCAAACATTATAGCCGGACATGAAACTGGACCGAAGCAGGTGGCTCTGAATGACTCTTGAGGAAGTGTAATCCTTCTCATTCCGACATTCAACACACGGACAACACATAAAACCATCCCGCCACTTGTTCGCCTCGGCCACAATGATAAAAGAATGCACGCCTTGTCTATAAGCGCCAGAGCGTCGGTCACCATACATCCATGGATGGCCCATCTGCATCATGCAACTATATATCAAACGCAATCACGATGCTAAAATTAGTACCGTGTGGTTTAAACGAGAAAGTAGTTGCTAACCTTTTAGGAAACATGGAAACAAAGAGGAGGAAGCTTAAGTGTGGCTCGGGCACCTCATATAATGTTTGTCTTCTGCGAACTCAAGTGGCATCGCTCTAACAGGCATTTCACCAAACACCTCTGGTGCATATGTAGAAAAAAAAACTAGCAAAACCTACACCACCTCCCACCAGGAAAAAAACAAGAGAGGGGGTAGAGGGGCTGCATATATGTAGGGCCAGAACTTTTGTCCCGGTTTGAGATACAAACCAGGACAAAAAGCCCCGAAACATGGCCGCGCGCTGGGCCACACGCATTAGTCGCGGCTCGTATACCAGGCCGCGACTAATGATCGCGGCAGAAATTTGGGCAGTTTTCTTTGCCGCGGCAGAGAATTCATTTTCTTTTCTTCATTTCAAAATAGTTTTCGTATATTTGGACGCTACCACACATACAGTACGTTTTGCATAAATATTAATGATTAAGTAATAATAATTGTTAACAAATAATAATCGTTGATCCACTTGGGCAAATTCAACAAATTTGTAGTCATTTAAATCCTTAGAATGTGTAGAACACTTTATAATAATAAAAAATTCATACGAGCACAAACCTGCTATTGCTGAATATTAGTACGGACCAGAGATAATTAATAATATAAAGGGAAAACAAGGCTAAATAAATCCAAAGAACACATAACTTTTTATTTCAATCAAACATCTCACATATGACAATTATTGTTGAGACGATCTAGATCAACGCATTGAGACATACAATCACATAGGACTGAAACACTTCGTAGCAATCTCGTAGCCTAGGCGAGCATCCAGAGCGGCATACTTGATGCGATAAAAGCTCAATGGAAAGTTGCCCCAACCTCTCGTGAGATCCTCTTCTTCCTCCTTCTTCTCGTCCTCCTTCTTCCTCTTCTTCAGGTTGATCTTCTTCTTCTTCTCAAGCGATGTGCCAATAGTAAAATTGGCTAGAGTATAGAGACTAGGAAGATTAGGGTGTGATGGGTTAGGGCGAACGGCCCGCTGGAGGTCGACGGCGGACGGAATATGAATTCCGTAAGGCTCCAACATACATTGATCGTTGTTGATAGCCGCGCCGCAGAATTTGATGGTTTTGTCCATCAAGAAGTCCTTGAGGGCCTGCGGCACCCGATTAGCGTGGCAAATATGGAACACGAACGTGTCGGTCGCCATGGAGAGTTGCAGGACGGCGGCACGCTGCCTCTCCTCGGGTGCGGCGTCGGTGAACTCGCAGTCGAGGCCCACTATCTTCATCGGTTCGGCGTTGAGGTAGTGCCTCTTGACATCGCAGATCCATCTCTCCATGGTTGATGCACGGAGAGTGACCACGACCTTGAAGTTCATGTTGACGGCGTCGTTCTTGTAGTGGAACACCTGGGATCGAGGTGTCTCCATGGCGCGCGGCAGCGATTCGAGAGAGGACTTTAGAGTAGATAGATTAGAGAGAGGAGATGGTGCATTTGGCAAATGGCACTGTAGCTCTCTTATATAGAGATAGCAGGGGAGATGAGGAGGCCGTGGTAATTAATCCAACTTGTGTTCCAAAATACATTAATTTGATTGATCAACCTCTTCGTTTCCCCGTGTGATCAACCTCTTCGTTTCCCCGTGTGATCAATGACCAGCGCGGGAACTCAAAGGCCTTCGAATCACGAAACGTCGCGGGCATTAGTCGCGGTTCGATACACGAACCGGGACAAAGGGGGAGGCACCTGCTCGCAGCAGCCGCAGACACCTTTTGTCCCGGTTTGTATCTCAATCCGCGACAAATAGGTCCTAACGAACCGCGATAGAAAAGCCGCCGATTTCGGGGCGACGTGGCCGGTCTATTAGTCGCGGGTTGAGACACATCCGCAACTAATGGCCCGGGCGAAAGGGCTGTTTTCGACTAGTGGCCACGATTGCCCTTGATGACGTGTGGTGTTCGCATTCGCCTTGATGAATCTCTCTGAGAATCTTGATCCCTTCCTCTTGACTTACGCAGCGCTGGAATATGCCTGAAACACTGCGCTTGTACAATTCGTTGTTGATGATGGTGTAGGCACTTGCTCGGCGTTTGATTTGCCTGGCGATGAGCTCGTCCGCTGGGAGTTAGTCGTTGGCGAGGTAAGCGAAGAAAGGCTGGGTCCATGGCGGAGCTTCTTCGATGACAAGGACCTCGACGGCTTCCGGCTTGCTTGAAGCCGGCCCATCCGGCTCCACGCCCGGTGATATCCGGATGGAATCAGAGCCTGGGCATGGCGTGATAGATGGTTTGTACAGCTTCTCGAGGGCGACGCCGGGTGGAATTTCCTCCCGAAGAGAACCAATGTTCGCCAAGGTGTCAGCTGCTTCGTTGTTGGAATGGTGGATGTGGTGGAATTCACATCCGTCGAAGCATCCCGCGAGTTGTTGGACGAAGAAGCGGTAGGCGGCCATGTTTGGGTCCTTGGCATCCCAATGACCAGTGGTCTACTGGACCACCAAGTTGGAGTCGCCGTAGCAGAGGATCCGCTTGATGTTCATGGCTTTTGCAAGCTTGAGGCCATGCGCGAGTGCTTCGTATTCAGCTAGATTGTTGGACGCCGTGAAGTGGATTTGTAGCACGTACTCGAGCCGACACCCTTTGGGAGAGGTGAGGACGATTCCGGCGCTGAGTCCCCAGTATCTTTTGGAGCCATGGAAGTGCATGAGCCAATGTTGGCCAGAATCGAGAGGTGGTGGTATGTGGTCTGTCTCCGTCCAGTCGACGAAGAAATCAGCAAGCACTTGTGACTTGATCGCCGTTCTCTTGTCATATTCGACTCCGTGCACCATCAGGTTGATCGCCCATTTCGCAACTCTGTCGGTTGCGTCCTTGTTGCCTATGATCTCGGCGGGTGGGGCATCGCTTATCACCTTTATCGGATGCTCTTGAAAGTAATGCTTCAGCTTCTTTGTCGCCATGTACACGCCGTATACGAGCTTCTGGTAATGCGGGTAGTTTTTCTTTGATTGCGAGAGCACTTCGCTGAGGTAGTAGACAGGCCGCTGCACCAGCTGCTGCTTGCCGGCTTCCTCTCGTTCCACCACCAAGACGACGCTGACGACCCGGTTGGAGGCGGCAATGTACAAGAGCATGGGCTCCTTCGGAGCCGGAGGTGCGAGGACCGGGGTGGTGACCATTGCGCGCTGGAGTAAGTGGTATAGCGGGAGAGCCTTCACTCCAAGCCGGCTGATGAAACGGCTGAGGGACGCCAGGCAGCCGGTGAACTTTTGGATGTCCTTAACGTTTCTTGGCTATCGCATGTTGTCGATGGCGGTGATTTTCTCTGGGTTGGCCTCGATTCCTCGTGCTGACACCAGGTAACCGAGCAGCTGTCCGGCTGGAACGCCGAACACGCATTTCTCCGGGTTGAGCTTCATCTGGAAGCGGCGCAGGTTGTCAAAGGTTTCCTTGAGGTCGGCAAGCAGGGTGTGCTTCTCCTTGGTCTTGATGACGATGTCGTCAACGTAGGCGTGCGCGTTGCGACCAATTTGGTCGTGCAAGCATTTCTGCATGCAACGCTGGTATGTCGCCCCCGCGTTCTTCAAGCCGAACGGCATGGTGGTATAGCAGAACAGGCCGTAGGGGTTGATGAAGGCGATCTTGAGCTGATCGTCCGGGTTCAGCGGAATTTGGTGGTAGCCGGAGTAGGCGTCGAGGAGGGAGAGGAGGTCGCAGCCGGCCGTGGAGTCGATCACTTGGTCGATTCGCGGCAAGGCGAAGGGATCCTTGGGGCAGGCCTTGTTGAGGTTGGTGTAATCGATACACATTCTCCATTTCTTGTTCTTCTTGACCACGAGGACTGGATTAGCCAGCCATTCGGGATGTTGCACTTCCATGATAAAACCGGCTACGAGCAGCCGGGCTATTTCTTCTCCTATTATCTTTCTTCTTTCCTCTGGGAAGTGGCGTAGCGACTGTTTTACCGGCTTGGCGTCTAGCCGGACATGTAGAGAGTGGTCGGCGAGTTCCCTCGGTACACCAGGCATGTCCTTGGGAGACAATGCGAAAATGTCCCGATTCTCACGGAGGAACTCGACGAGCTCACTTTCCTATTTGCGATCCAGGTTCGCCCCTACGGCGACGAACTTGGTCTTGTCGTTCTCATCGAAGTAGATCTTCTTAGTGTCCCGTGCCGACTGGAAGCTTGATTCGCCATCCGCCTTGACTGATTCTGGCAGCCCTTGTTGCTCCTCGCTAGCTTTGCGCTTGAACTGCTTCATTTCCTCACTGCAGATCATGGTCTCGGCCACCTTCGCTCTATCAGTGGCACAGGTGATGGAGCGCTTGTAGTCTCTGGAGATGGTGATGATCCCGCGTGGACCTGGTAGCTTCATCTTGAGGTAAGCGTAATGTGGCACCGCCATGAACTTGGCGAGCACTGCTCTTCCTAGGATAGTGTGGTAAGCGCTGGTGTGGTCAACCACCTCGAACTAGACTGATTCGCGGTGATGGTTGTCCTTGGTGCCGAACAGGACGTCAAGACGGATATGTCCTATGGAAGAGCCGGCATGCCCTGGAACGATGTCGTGGAAGACCGTCCGGCTTGGTTGTAGGCTGGTCTCGGAGACACCCAGCTTTCCCAGCGTGTCGTGGTAGAGGATGTTGATGCTACTGCCTCCGTCGATGAGGAAGCGTGAAAATGTATATGCCCGCTTGGGGGAGATGAGCATGGGCTCTAGGACTAGAGCGTAGCCGCCTGGGTTGGGCATCAGCTCCGGGTGGTCGCTGCGATCCCAGGTAATTGCTTCCTCTGACCAGTTGAGGTACTGGGGGATAGGTGGGACCACAGCATTCACCTCCTTGAATCGTTCGCGCCGGCTTCGCTTGTCGTCGCGCTCGCTGACGAACATGATATAAGCGGCATCCAGGTTCTGGTATTCATCCCTTGGCGGTGGAGATGGAACACATTCCCTCCTTTGGTCCTCGCGCTGCCGGTCATCGCGATTCTGGTCCTCGCGCCACCTGTTGTCTCACCTCCGGTCGTCTCATCCGGCTTCATCTTGAGGTGGAGGCGGATCTCGGCGCTCGTACGGTGGCGGTCTTGGGCGGCCGAGGTTGCACTGCCTGACAGTGTGATTTGCCGGCCGGTCGCCATGGTTCCGGCATGGCCGGTCGAGCAACGACTCGTAGTTGTTCCTTGCCCTTGCCCAGCGCATGTCGCTGCTTGTCCTCATGCGGCATTTGTCGAAGCCACCCGCTGGTCTTCCTTCGGTGGTAGCGACGACCTTGGATTCGATGCGGTCATCGGTTGACTTCCGCTTGCCGGATGCGTCAGAGTCACACCGGCTTGATCTTCCTCCCTCCTGAGTTTCCGTCTAGCCTCTGTGCGTTGCAGGGCCGTCCGTGACGATCCTGCCAGCTTCATCAATCCGGATTGGGTTTGCCATGGCTGCATCTGCGGTTGCGTATTCGTCTGTGATGGCCATGAGGTGTGCCAAGGTTTGCGGGCGCTTCCTTAGGAGCTTGTGCTTGAGCAGCATCTGCTCTTTGCAGCCCTGAATGAAGTACTGGACGGCTTGGGACTCCAGTATTCCCTCGCAAGAATTGCGTAGACTGGTCCATCGGGTGAGGCAAGCGCGGTCCGACTCGTCGTCCTTCTGCTTGCACATCGCGAGCAACTGTGCATTGCCGGGATGCAAGTAGGAGCCGTTGTACTTGGGTGTGTCCCTTGGAAGCGTGAACCCCTTCGGGAATTGCTTGGTCCGGATGCGGGGTCCGAAGCAGCGATGGGCGGCGATATCCTCCTCATCAATGATGCTCGATGCCTTGAGCGCATCGATGCAATGGTGCGCGTTGTTGCAGGTTTCGGGTCCCAGCGGCCCCAGGCGGTGGTCGATGGTGACCTTGTGGCCGACTCGCTCCTTGACACTGCGTCCGGCTCGAGTCTCGTTCCGGTTGCCGTCTTCATACCGCCCAGTTGGATCGCGGCCGTGATCACGAGGATGTGAGCTTGTGCTTCTCTCGCGATGAGCTCGTGGCTGCTTGTCCTTTGCCCTGCCGCGGCTTGTGGATGACGCCTTGATGCCTTGCTTGGACTTGCCGGATGCGTCGTAGCCTGGAGGTGGGTCGTGAAGCGCCAAGGCCCTGCTCGCCGCAGGCTCGGTTTCGCGTTGCTGCCGGTTTGCTACGGCGATGAGCTCTTGAACCCGGCGCATCTGTTGACGTAGATCCTCGCCTTGAAGATGAGGTAGGTCCGCTGCAGCCACCTCCGCGGCCTTCATGTTTTGAGCGGGGCAGCTGTACTCGGGCAAGATGATGTCCGAATGCTCATGCGGCTGGCCAGCACGGTTCAAGGCACCGCCGAGATCTCCTCCTTTGCGCCTGACTTCATTCAGATCTCCGTGTTGCCCCTTGCCAGCTCGAAACCATGGACGGCGTTGTACTCGCGCATCGTGGCATTGAGTCGGCGTTGCATCGATGCCAAGTGGAGCGCCTTGTCATACATTTGTTGACGCATCCTATCGAGATCAGCCGCCGTCTTGGTTGGGTCTACACCCGGCGCGATGGGAGTGCTCAGCAACTCGAAGTCCGCCTCGAGGTTGCGCTGGAAATGAGAGGGCTCGCCGGTCTCGTGAACGGTTGTGGCGACGCCGCCTCCTGCCGCCACGTGCTCAACCATGTGCACCTCGGCGTAGACATTGAGCTTGGTGTCATTGCAGTCTGCGTCGCCAGGCCCGAGGTAGCCGAAGGAGGAGTTGCTGTCACAGATGCTGGCGTCGAAGACCGAAGGAGCCAAGCACGAGTAGACCTCCTCCGGGTACTCCTTGGTGGCGACGGTGACGTAGACGTGGAAGTCGCCGAAGGTGACGACGGTGCCTCCGCTGGTGAAGCCCACGTCGGCGAAGCTCTTGGTGTTGTCGATGACGCACCCGATGGAGCCGATGGAGAGCACGAGGCCAGAGACGACCTGCCGATCATCTATGGTCCGGGACCCACACAGAACGTGATTCCGCTCATCGCTAGCCCCACGGTGGGCGCCAAATGTCGTGGTGGATAGCATGGCATATCCATCGAGGATGGAGAAGAAGTGTGGGACAAGGCAATGATGGTGCTCGCGTGGGATTGGGTAACAAGCACGCAAACACACGCAATGTACCCAGGTTCAGGGCCCTCTTGTGAAGGTAAAACCCCTACGTCCTGCTCTTCTTGATTCTTATTGCTAGATCATGAAATCGGGTTACAAATGGTGCTCCTGGAGCTGTTGTTTGGAGGAGCCGGCTTGAGCTACTAAGCCGGCTTGAGGATGAAGATGAAGGTGATCGTGGGTTTTGGACGTGCCCCTCGTAGTAGGCTCTAGCCCGCCTTATATAGGCAACGGGCTAGCGTTTTGGGGTTACAGGGAAGTTACAAGTTCACCTCTGTGACATCACTAGTACGATGCCGGCTTGAGCTGGCTCATCATTGCGCTGTAGACGTAATGCCCGACAGGGGGCACTGTTCATCAATGGCGGTTGTGTGAAGCTGGCCCACCAGTACGGATCGGTCGGTGGGTAGGTCTGGCTGCCCCAAACCGGACGAAGATGCCTTCAAGCCGGATCATCGGGTCCGCCTTGAACTGGCCCACTTGAATCCTTTGTAGAATTTGCATCCTTTTGGGTATCTGGAGTTTTATCCCCCCAACAGTCGCAGTATCAGGGAGGAGGACGAGCACGTCCGTCGCTACATGTATCAATTGGATAGGCATTATAGCAATAGCTGGTCGTTTCTTCAGAGGGTTCCTTATCATGTGAGCTATGACCCTGTGAGGGTTCCTTCTCTTTGGATGCGCAGCGTCGGCGGCTCAGCACTCCGCGGCTCAGGAACCGGTCGAAGTTAGTCTGAGAGGTTCATGCATGGGAGATGTATTTGTGATATTATTCATGATGTATTAGGGTTAAATAAAAATGGACCCGAGCTATGTAACTGGATTATTCTAGATGTATTTGTGATATTATTCGTGGTGTATTTTTATGTACTATTTTTAGGTGTATTTTTATGTAGTAGTAGAAATATTGTATGCGATAATGATATTGTGTGCATTTTGCAAAATATGGATCCACCTAGTCCAATCCGCAGAGACCTAACACAAGAAGAAATTCTTGAGGATATAATCCACTACGCCCCCGGTGCTGATCCACCCGAATCTCCCTCGATGTATCTGAACCCATCCAGTGAGGGTGAGGAGGTCAACCGAAATGAGGGGGAAGCCGACGGCTCTGATGATGGAGAAGGCGACAGCTCCGATGATGGACCCTTAACGAAGTCCGGCGAGGTATATATATGAAGTTTGGTGATCAGTAGATGCATTAATTGTGTTGTATATATATGAATTGATGAATGTTTATTCTCTTAGGCCTCCCCATCAAGCAAATGTTCCAAATGAGGCCCGGCCAAAAAGTTGGCCGCATCTGCGCATTATACAATTACAAAGATATCACCACTGGGCGAACCGTTGGAACCCATAAAGGTTGCAAAGAAATTTCTAAAACAATGCGGAGTTATGGTTAGGGATCGCGTCCTGATCACCATTTGAGAGTGGAATAAGCCCAAAGGGGTGGAAGATAATGAGTATGTCGTACAAAGATGGTCTTTGGAATGACCTCATGGCACATTTCACCCTCCCAGAATGTGAGGAAGAGGTCGACACAACTGTATTGATGGAGAAAGTCAAGGAGTTTACTCTAAAGAAGATGACCGACCTATTCCGGCAGCGGAGGAAAACATTATGGCAAGAGTATCAGAAGAACAAAATTGCTCCAAAATTCGAAGGCTATCTAGTGAAGCAGAAGGCTTACTGGGATGTATTTGTGAAGTACAAGCAGTCAGAAGATGCTGCGGAAAAGTCAAAATGAAACAAGACAAATGTTGTGAAAAAGAAATATCACCATCACCTCGGGACAGGGGGCTACGTGACTGCCATGCCAAAGTGGGATAAAAAGAGGAAGCGCTGCTTGCTAAAGGGATCATTCCAGAACCAATTCGTGACGAATGGGAATTGAGGGCAAGAAATTGGTTCCTTGCGCATGGGAGTGAGTATGACGATGAGACAGGGGACCTTGTTTGCAGTGACGGGATTAAGATACCCAGAGAGACATGGCTGAAAGTTGTGAAAGAAATTAAAGAGGGGAAAACAAAGTTCCGTCCCGATAGAGAGAAAGACTTGCTGACAAAGGTCCTCGGGAATGACGAACACGGAGGACGAACACAAGGCCTTGGCCCTAGTTATCCCTGGGAGATTGGGTTTCCCAAAGACAAAGATCTTATAGAAGCCGATCGAGAGCAAATAAGCGACGCGAGGAGGAGGAGGGAGACAGGTTCAACCAGTTGCTAGCAAGAATTGACAAGCAGCAGCAGCAGATTGACAAACTTAGAGGAGAGCGCCTGCAAGATCCTGCACTCGATATTACCTCTGGCCCATCTCTACTAAGAAGCAGCGTGGCTGAATCGGAGGTCCCATCTGACGGTGCACGGATGATAGATGGCGGTCCCGGCTACCCCGTCGATGGAATTAAGGAGCAGATATCTTGTGAGCTCGATCAGAAGGTGAAGAACATATCCCTGAAGGTGGCAGTCAGATGTGCTTTATCTTGTCCACCTGAGGGGCATGGCCGTGAGATTCCAGCTGGCTATGCTAAAGTCGGGTCGATGAAATCGTAATGGGGTTTGACTCAATGGAGCTTGACATCCCTGGACCTGAAGGTGAGAGGACACTCGGAGAAGTACTGGGTGGTATCATTCCATGGGACAAGAACAACATCAAGCTTCCAGGCTCGGCGCCAAGGCCAACACCGCCTCTGAGTCGTCGCAGGTCACCATCACCTCCAAGAATCCCACCCCAAGACTACGACCACCACAGTGCGAGTCCATCTCGATCTCCGCCGCCCGACTTGGGTCGGCCGTCTTCGCTGCCGCCTTTGCCCGCTAAGGACAATAAGCGGAAGTGTGCTCTGTCACTGAGTACTAACCGATGCAGCAGCCCAAAACGACAAATGTCGCCCCTTCCAAGAGTACCTCATAAGAATCTTCCCATTAGAGCCTACGATCGTACTGACGAGGAAACCACAGCGATGGCAAATGCGGAAAAAGATGAGCATTTTGCAAAGAAGAAACCCGAGCCCGCCCCGGTATACACCAAGAAGGAAAAAGCATGGGTACTTCATTTTCTGAACACAAAATTGCAATATGAGTTGCACCATAAGCCAGATGACTACCTACGCACACTTCAGAAGGAAGTGGAGAAGAGCAAATCAAGTAAAAGTGCAAGCGGGAGCAAATCATGCAAAAGTGCAAGCGGGAAAAGAAGGGACGTTCTCCAGCTCAGAGAATAGTCCAAACAATTGATCCCACCCCTCAAGGTGTTATCCAAAGACGTTCCCCTGGTGCTGCAGCAGGATATGGAAGAAGCTACGAAGTTGGCAGCCGCTATGGCTGTGACTGTTGCTGAATTGCTGGGTTCCCAAGACGACAAGTTACCCAACGCTGATGTAGTCCCTACATATGTCCCATGGAAGCCTTTAGTCAGCAAAGAGAAGTTGAAACAAATGCCAACACACATGCGTAATTTGCATGAATGGTACTTGAGAGAGGTAAAGAGGGACAAAACAATGATCGTGGTGGAATTTCCAGAAGAGTCGAAGAGATCCATGTTGAGTTTTCAGAACTCTTCCAGTTATACAATTTCAATGCCCTCGACAAATCTCTCATGAGTTGCTATTGTCTGTAAGTTATTGAATTCATTGTCTACATATAATTTGTTTAGTTTTTCAGTTGTTCAGTTCATTGCATGTAATTATCCTCATTATATCCTTTTGCACTCTATTATGCAGAATGAAGATGCAGTCTTGTAAAAGAAATATCTATAATATTGGGTTCATTGACTCAGATAAAGTACATATAGGTACGCTAATGACGAAACCCGACGAGACGGCGGAAAATATTCTAAGGTTTCTAACGGAGCAAAATTTCTATGACCACATACTGTTTCATTACAACTTCAAGTGAGGGTCTTATTCTGGTGTACACATTCACTTTTCCATACTCGATGTTAAGTGTAATTGATGAGTGTTACTGACGTATATATAAATGTGTGTAGCTTCCACTGGATTCTGCTAGACATTCGAGTTGATAAGGCAATAGTTGAACTCATGGACCCATTAAAGAGAAACCTTGAAGAGTTCCGCAACATGCAGGACATGCTCCAGAGGTAATATTCGCGCTATATCGGTTTCTTTCATTGATTTCATGAGATATCAGGTAATGAATTAACTCATTCATTAATTCATTTTCTTTGCCGGGCAACGTTTGGATCCTGTTCAGGAGTGTGGTGACGGGTTCCTTCAGTGAGAAGCTGACGTTTATCCCGGTCTCGGTAAGTAGTACGAGATATGTCCGCGCATCTCTTTACTTCTAGTTTCAATACAGTTATGATGCTAGATTGTTATTTTGATTGAATTCTATTCTCGTAAAGTGCGCGACCCAGCCATCGGGGACGCATATATGTGGATACTACCGTTGCGAGTTCATTCGCACATTTACCACTGAGCACACATATTATAGAGTCGACGTAACCAATACATTCACAACATTATTTTATTACCGTCACTTTTTGTTATCATGATTGATGTTCATATTGATCTCCTTTTCTTATATAGTTCGAGAGAATGCGGGATCGGCTCCTACCAGAGCAACGCGTACTAGGAATTGCAGAGGAACTGGCGGGATTTTTGATGAAAGAGATGGTAGACGACACCGGAGAATTTAGTGTGAATAGGCGCTACCGATGATCCCGGCCGTGTAATCGAATAGACGGGCTTAGTCCCGGTAATTGTGATCTCCATGTAACTATCAAAATTGTATATATTTGTATGCTCGATCGTAAGACAAGTTATCTTATATATGCACGAACGTGTACGGTATGTGGTAGCGTAGAAATATATGAAAACTATTTGAAATGAAGAAAAGAAATAAATAAAAGAAAACAAAATGAATTCTCTGCCGCGGCACAGAAAGTGCCTAAATTATCTGCCGCGGCAGACAATCATTAGTCGGGCCCCATTATACGGACCGTGACTAAAGGCGTGCCCCTAGAGCGCTCCGCGGCGGCCAGGTCGCGGGCATTTGTCCCGGCTGGTAACAGGGCCGGGTCTAAAGGTTGGACCTTTTGTCCCGCCTGGCCT
Source organism: Puccinellia tenuiflora (assembly GCA_012064385.1). Lineage (NCBI taxonomy): Eukaryota > Viridiplantae > Streptophyta > Magnoliopsida > Poales > Poaceae > Puccinellia > Puccinellia tenuiflora. Next base: position 371,238 of record QRDG01002057.1, read on the forward strand.
GTCCCGGTTGGCCAACCGGGACAAAAGGGCCTCACGGCCCGGGACAAAAGGTCCCGTCCCCACTAGTGTGTATGAACATTCAGAAGAATCCTCGAGGAGGCCGACCAAACAACATAGAAAGCCAGTCACAGCTACAAGGTCCAAATCCAAGTTTCTTATGCAACTCCAAAATGTATGCCACAATCCACCGAATCAAAGGCACCAGCAATATCAAGCTTGAGGAAGAGAGACTCGGTTCTTTAACGATGGAGGTCCGGATTAGATTTTGCGCATATAGAAAATTGTCCTAGATGCAACATGTTTTATGAAGGAACTTTGACTAAAGAAAGCCAGAGCATCAAGCTCGGGAGCCAAACCGTTAGCGGGGAGTTTACAGAAGATTTTGGCCATACTATGAATTAAGCTAATGAGGCGGAAGTCACTGACACGGGTGGAAGCGTCTATATAAGCCGAGTTGAGCTTATTGAAGCCAAGGTAGCGATGTTCATGAATTTGACTAAAAGCTGCAAAAATGTTGACTTTAATAATATCCCATTAAACTCTAAATAACGCCTCGTGAGTTGTGATAGAACGTGAGGCCATGTTCTGTGTCAAGAGAGTGAATGTAGTTTTTCCGATGCCTGACAGCGGCTGTCAAGTGAAAAAACTTCATGTTAGCATCCTAAGTATGATCCAGTTTAGGAGGGAATGCTAGCTACTTGATCTTGGCTTGCAAGGGCACGGGAGAGGAGATGGAGACACAAGGCGGCGTGCAAAGCGCGCTCCTCCACCAAGAAAGGGCGAAATTTTTGCGCCTCATCTAACATGAGTATAGCCTCTCTGGTAATCACGAAATGCAAGCGCGTGTTACCAATGAAGTTTCTGCTCCATATCTTCAAAGCCTTGGTCAATGGAGAGAGTTCAATGTGCAATTTTTTAATATGATGTGTGGTGCTGGTTGGAGGCTCCCAGATTTCTGCAAATATTTTCTTTAAATCCAAGCAATGCCAACCCAAAAGTTTTCAAAGTGGAACCTACGGGTGGGCGGAGCATCTAGGGCGTGTTTGGTAGCCCATGGGCTCCTCAACCAGGCCCTGCGGCTGCAAAAAATGGGCTGCAAAAAACGGGTGTTTGGTGGCCTGACACAGTCCGCGTTCCTACATACGCACGAACCTTAAAGCACGCTCGACCTGGCTGACGGGGAACGGCTGAATCGGCCGTTTTACCAGGGGCAGGTTCTGGAGAGCCACGCGTGCCTCTACTTCGCACGCGTTGGGAAGCGCGGGAGACGGGACGTTTTGGCATAACTCCCAACTCCCCACTCCCCTCACCGCCCAACCCCATTAGCTCCACCGCTCTTAACCGCCGCACCGCCGAAGCGCATGGTTAGTCCTAGTCTACCGCCGCGCCCACCCCCGGCAACAGACCACACTCCCGCTGGGTGTCCAGCATTCTTGCCAAGGACATCTCAACGTCGGAGCTTAGCGCATCTTCAACTCCCCTTCGCCCATCTGCTGTCATCGACCATCATCGTCGTCGGCAACGACGACTGCTTCCATGGCCGGGCCATCAATGCCCGGTCCTACGGCCCCGGCGATGCGGGCGGCGGCGCCGATTGGCCTAATGGGGCCGATGGCCGCGCCCTTTGTGGGGATTTCGTTCCCCAGTTCATCCAGCGGGCGGCCTTCGTCTTCAAGCCCGGCGCCGCCTCCACCTCCTTCGCTGCCTCCAGGACCTCCACCGCCGCCACCGCCTCCACCTCCTTCAGCGCCGGCCTGAGCTCCTCCGGTAAGATTATTATCCCAGATTTGGTTAGGGTTTCGTGTGACGTGTCTTGATTAGCATGCTCTACTCTTGGATTAGCGTAGTAGATGGTAGATTCGCCTATACAAATGTAGTAATTCCTCCGATTTGTAGTTTAGATTCGCATGCAATGCTTGATTTGGGATATTTTGCCCCCAAATGCACATATCCTCGATTTGGGGGTTTTCTTGCTTGTTCATTCTTTGTCCATGCAGTGCTACATTTGGGGTAGTTTTTCCTGAAATGCACATATCCACTGCCTCCATGCAATGATTTGGGTTATTTGTCCATGCTATGCATGTTCATTCTTATCTTGCTTCATCGTCCATTGCTTATAAACGTCACCCTTCATGACAGGGTACCCAAGGCTGAGCAAGATATTCCCGACGTGCCTCTTGGGTTTGAGCCACTGGTGCCCAAGCCCGGGATCATTCCATTCAACAGCAGGCTTCAGAAGCCACTACTGCGTGGGAGAGACGAGGAGGCTTTCGAGCTCTTGAGGACGACGAAGGGGAAGAGGCCGAGGATCGGCCATGCCAAGACCTGCCCTGCCGCACCGCTTCTACACGTAGCTGGACCGGGTGACCTGAAGATGCTCATCATCCCAAGGTCCTTCCATGCTGCGTTGAAGGCGTGGCTGGCGATCCCTCTTCCCCGATGCATTCCGATCGGCGCCTACAAGTTCTGCGACGAGCATGTTCAGGTAAGCTACTACAAAAACACTGACAAGATAGTGCTGGGGAGGCACTGGCTAGAGGTCGTCTGCTGCTACGATCTGAAGTAGGACGACGTTGTAGTCTTCAAGCTCACGGGAACATGCTTCAAGATCGACATCTACAAGATCATGGAGTCGACTGCCAGGGGGTACGCTTGTCCTGAGCACGGCTAGTACCAGCGTGCTCGTCAGTGTTTAGTAGCTGCATTTTTATCAGGGGCATGGAATGCCCATGTTGAGTGTTCATCGGGGGCATGGGATGCCCCTGCTAGATGTTAACCAGGGCTTAGAATGCCCAAAAACTTGTTTTAATCATGGTGTTTACCTTTCCCTGCTTATTTTGATCAGGGTGTGTGCTTTTCTCTGATGTGATATAGTTAAGTCCACTGATCCTACTTAAGTACTTTCAGCTTATAATCCCGTATTGTGTGTGATCGTGATTGTGTTTGATCCTGATTGTGTTTGATTCTGATTGTGTGCATGTGTGTTATGAGATGGTAAGATCACTATGTTTGAAAGTGGTGAGAACATCTCTAAACCAAGCCGGCATCTAAACATGTGTGTTTTGCATGCAAACAGCCACAACTCTAGTTTGTAGGACACTAAACACGAAAATACAAAATAAACAAGTTAAAAAGATAAACAATATGCAAGGAACCAAACGGGCTGCAGATCATGGCTTTGGCCTCGTTTCCCTCAGGCCAGACCCGTTAGGGAAAAGGAGACGCGAAGTCCGATTTTGATCCGAGCAACCAAACACGCAACCTTGTAGAACGAGCGGGAATGATTAGAGATGTCGGCAGGGAGGGTATGCAGGAACAAGCGGGGGAATAAAAATTCCCAACTCGTGGTGCAGATGAGCTTACCCTCCTCTTCTCGCGTCTTCCCCTCTCTCTACAGTGTCCCGAGGCGAAACCGAAGGCGACTTTGTTTTCCCCCAGCGTCCGCCGGCGCAACTGTGGGTTCCTTCACCCTCCGCCGGCCGCTTCGGTGGCGGGAGGGTGGGGGAACCCCAGATCTGCGGTTCGGCGTTGTAGATAGGTGGTGGTTGAGGCAGTTTCGGCCCGGCGGCGCCATGGAGGTGGAGGTGTTGCTGTTGCAAATAAAGGTGCCGTCACTCCTTCCCCTCTTCGCCGTTGCCCTCTTGGTCATCGGTGCTGTGAGTGTGGCCGTTTGTGCTCCTAGGTCTTCGGATCTGGTGGGCTTTTGTGCTTTGCGTGTGGCCGGTGAGGCGATGGTGCTGGCCGCATGTGCTGGAGCTGCTGTCCTCCGAGCTTGTCTTCGTCGCAGTGGCGCCTTCCCCAGTGTCGCTGCAGGGCTCGTGAGTGGGTGTGTAGGGGGTCTGTGCGCCAGTTCCTCTTCTTCTTGGCTCTTTGGCGATGGAGGGGACGGCAGCTCGGATTCAAGCCTGACGCAGGGTTGGTGCAAGGACGGTGGCGGATTTGGTTTTGCCAGATCCTGGATCGGGAGTGCCGTGGCCGATGTGCGTTCATCGCTTCAAGTTCCGGCGTCCTCGTCGGGCGACTCTTGCGTTCTGAAGGCGTGGTGGTGCTCTCCCTCTCAGGTGCTGTGGAGGCTTGCCTTCTTCTTCTCCGGCGTCGCTGGCGGTGGAGATCGGCAGGTAGTATGGCGGATCAGCGTTGCTGTTGCGTTGGTGTTCTGTATCCGGCTGTTTGTGTGTGCGTATGTACTCTGTATTGTACTTCCTTCTCTATGAATATACGTTAGTTTTCTCAAAAAAAAACTCGTGGTGCAGACAGTGCGGTCGATTTTTTTTTCTAACAAAGACCGTGCGGTCGATTCTTGTAACGGCACATATAATGGTTTCTTTACAGCTGAGTCACGCCGCTGTGAGAGACGTTTCTCAGCTGACACGCCACCCGCTATGGCGTTTCTTGGAAGTCCGTTTTTATAATCGCAAATTCTATTTCTTGCGCGGGCACGATCTGGCGATTCCCGTGCTCACGCGTCCGCGTCGTCGGATGAAGATCGAACGAACCGGATCGCGCCCTTCACAAACCCGACGCCCCGACCGTTTCGTTCCTGTGTGGTGCCCACCCTGCAGAGAGAGTGAGAGACGTGCGTGTTCATTCCTCCCATCCCCGTCAACGAGAGAGGAAGAGGTGTGCGAGGGGAACTCCGCTGCAGAGCTCACCCATTCCCCCACCTCCGTCGCCGTCGAATCGCCGTCCGCCGCTACCCGGAGTCGCCGCACGTTCGCCGGGAGATACTCATCCACCGCGCCGCCATCTTCTCCCGCACCGGCGCCTCCAGATTCGTCGACCGCGTGTCTCCGGTTCGTCGACCGCACATCTCTGGCTTCGTCGACCGCACACCTCCGGGAATCGCGGACCACGCGCCTCCGTATTCGCTGACCACGCGCCTCCGTATTCGCCGATCGCCGCCTCCGGATTCGCCGACCACGCGCCTCCAGGAATCGCCGTCTGCCGCCTCCGGGTTCGCCGACCACCGCCTCCAGGATTCGCCGAACGCCGACAAGCTGGTGCCGTCCGAGCAGGGGGGAGGTGAGTTTTCACCCATGATCTGTAGTCGCTTACATCCTTGGCTTTTTCTTCGTGCATGTATGTTTCGTTGTCCTATACGCGGACGCTGATGATGCCCCCTCATGCGATGTAAATGCTCAAGTTAGAGGGGGTGATTGAGGTGGAGGGGGGGTGGGGGTGTGGGGAGGTCGCGAGATGTTCCTGATGGATGGGGGGAAATAGTTTTGCACCGTAGATGTAATTTTCACAGGTGTAATTCTGTTGATGAATTTCTCTGGTGTAATTCACACTGTGGTAGCAGCGTGTAATTTTTGTGGAAATGGATTGCTTGTTCTGGGCCAACAATGTAGATGTATTTTTTCTGTAAATGGAAGTATATCCAAACTGTAGATGTAGTTTTCACAGGTGTAATTCCGTTGATAAATGTTTCGCTGGTGTAATTCACACTTGGTAGCAGGGGTGTAATTTTGTGGAAATGGATTTTTCGTTCTGGGCCAACAAATGTAGATGTAATTTTTTCTGTAAATAGAAGCATATCCAAACTGTAGATGTAGTTTCACAGGTGTAATTCAAGTTTGATAAACGTCGCTGGTGTAATTCACACTTTGTTCTGGGCCAACAAATGTAGATGTAATTTTTTCTGTAAATGGAAGCATATCCAAACTGTAGATGTAGTTTCACAGGTGTAATTCATGTTTCGCTGGTGTAATTCACACTTGGTAGCAGGGATGTAATTTTGTGGAAATGGATTTTTCGTTCTGGGCCAACAAATGTAGATGTATTTTTTCTGTAAATGGAAGCATATCCAAACTGTAGATGTAGTTTCACAGGTGTAATTCACGTTTGATAAACGTCGCTGGTGTAATTCACACTTTGTTCTGGGCCAACAAATGTAGATGTAATTTTTTCTGTAAATGGAAGCATCTCCAAACTGTAGATGTAGTTTCACAGGTGTAATTCACGTTTGATAAACGTTTCGCTGGTGTAATTCACACTTGGTAGCAAATTGTATGTTTGGGTGTAACATGTCTTCTGGTGTAACTTGTTTTTTGGGTGTAACAACTCTGTCTATGAGATGAATAGGGTTTTAGACGTAAGTTACATTTTTTTTCACCAGGCATAATCATATAGTGTATGTATGTTTGGCGAGAAGTAAGTTAATTTTTACATTAAATGCAAAATAGGTAGTAAAAAGTGGTGTAGGTGTAGGTGTAAATTATATAGGTGTAAGTTCATGCTCACTTCATTCATTTTTTAGCATATTCTCGTTTTAACTAAGTTAGCAAAAAATTAGTAATGTAACTTTTTGTTGCTATGTTTTTGCCATTTGTTACTCCCATTTTACAGAGGAGATACTATGGTACAGGTTAAACGTATGCGGAAGGTCAGACAAGAAGGTGTACTTACCACACCGCATAGCAAATTGAGCCTGTTACGGCGGAAGCTGAAACTGAGACAAGCAATCACTGTGGAAATCAACATGGAACGGTCTGACATCAGCAAGCAGGAAGCAATCCAAACTAATGTGAGATTTTCTTTTTCTTTTACTTTTTTTACCCACATGCTACTGTTTTTCTTTGGTAGATGTAAATATACATTAGTCATGGTTTCTTATGTCCACTATTAAGTCCGTAATAAGTAATGTTACTCTAAACTCATGACAGTACCAGAAGAAAAAGCTGTTCCAGCGCGCGTCACCAATGAAACTTGTCAGGTTATACCCGCACATGTCACCGAAACAAAAGGAATTAGTGAGAAGACAACATTTTGGGGGGATGCTTGAAATACAATGCTCCAAGCTGCAGCCAGAATTGTGCATGTTCCTGATGGAACATTTCAACCCAGACACATGCGAATTTGTGTTCCCAGGAAGAGGGTCAATACCTGTCACTGAAGATTCTGTGTATCTTGTGCTTGGAGTGCCCTGGGGCAACAATGAGGTCAGATATGAGAGTGATGTTGACGCAATCACATTTATGCTGAACCAGTTTGGCCATGGGGGTAGCAACCAGCCAGCCATGAGCTCTATTGAGAAGAAATTGATGGAAATGAAACAGGCAGACAGTACCTATCTCAGGCTATGGACAACATATGCTATATGCTTTGTTCTGACGCCAACAACAGGGGTACATGTCAGCCCAAGGATTTACCCATCTCTGGTCAACGTAAAGGATGCACACAAGCTTAATGTGTGTAGATTTGTAATCAAGATCCTCCGGAAAGCAGCCAAGAAACCAGCAGATAAAGGAGTTCAGAAAGCTTGCATGCTATACTGCATGGTATGTGTTTTTGTGCCCCCATTGTTCATTATTTTATTTGTTTCATATACATCCTTTTTATGTATTTTTTTCATTTTTATAAGTGTAAAAAATATTTGTTTAGTTCTCTGAACTTTGCCAATTTTCACCAGGTAAAGTATGTTGATTCACTAGAACTGAAGGACATGGAGGTAGGCCAGGAAGGCACTCGAGTTTCCGTATGGACAAATTCAATGGTAAAGAAAGCTCTCATGCAGGACATGAGGTTAGCCCTCATCATTGAATGTCTAAGTTCAGTAGTTTATAATTGATGTAATTTATTTGAAGATGTAACTACCAGTAGGGGTTTGATCGATGTAATTTTTGATAGACGTAAATCTCATGATCAACAACAGGGGTACATGTCAGCCCAAGGATTTACCCATCTCTGGTCAACGTAAAGGATGCACACAAGCTTAATGTGTGTAGATTTGTAATCAAGATCCTCCGGAAAGCAGCCAAGAAACCAGCAGATAAAGGAGTTCAGAAAGCTTGCATGCTATACTGCATGGTATGTGTTTTTGTGCCCCCATTGTTCATTATTTTATTTGTTTCATATACATCCTTTTTATGTATTTTTTTCATTTTTATAAGTGTAAAAAATATTTGTTTAGTTCTCTGAACTTTGCCAATTTTCACCAGGTAAAGTATGTTGATTCACTAGAACTGAAGGACATGGAGGTAGGCCAGGAAGGCACTCGAGTTTCCGTATGGACAAATTCAATGGTAAAGAAAGCTCTCATGCAGGACATGAGGTTAGCCCTCATCATTGAATGTCTAAGTTCAGTAGTTTATAATTGATGTAATTTATTTGAAGATGTAACTACCAGTAGGGGTTTGATCGATGTAATTTTCGATAGACGTAAATCTCATGATCACAACCCTCATCACTATATGTCTGAGTTCAGTAGCTTTTAATCGATGTAATTTGTTTTGAAGATGTAATTCCGAGCAGGGGTTTAATCGATGTAAATAGACGTAAATTTCAGGGTATTTTTTGAGCTCAGTTACGGTTCCAATTTCTATGTTAATTATTTATGGGAGATGTATCTTTTTGTTTGACCCCAACAGGGCCTTTTAATGGGTTTAAATTTGGGAAGATGTAGCTTCCTGAATCACACCAACCAGTAGTATAATTTTCGAGACCAGCAGTAGGTTTTAATCGATGTAATTTTCGATAGGTTTTTGAGCCCAGTAGGGTTCCTTTTTATGATGTTAATTGGTACTTGTGTATGGGGATGTATTTTCGGGGAGATGTATCTTTTTGAGCTTTAGGGCTTAATCCGATGTAAGCTTTTTTACTAGACATAACTTCATTATCGCAGCCCCTGATTGTTTTTAGTTTCAGCATGCAACTGAGAGAAGCTTGTACTGACAGTTTTTCACTTTTCCAGCAATATATAAGAATGGCAAGGATTAATAGCACTCGAAAGAAGAAGCCAGATGCTTCAAGCATAACACACCATGGGAAGTTAAACTGAAGCCAGAAAAGAAGGTTCAAAATTCTTCAGGGAAAAGAAATGAAGAGATAATGAAGGAAGAGGAAGAACATGCCAATGAGCATGTAGGTGTGAATCACGTGAGTAAACTACAAGTTATATATAGTACATTTTTGCAATGGCCAGATTAATTTTCCTAAGTACATTATGCCCGGTACTTCGGGCATACCTAATGCTATCATTCTAATTCTGTACATTTGGCTCATCCATCGCAGATCAAGCAGAAAAAAACTTTTCCGACGTGCATCGCCTATGAAGTTGGTACGACTTTATCCAAGTATCACCCCATAGCAAGTAGATCTAGTCAAGAGAGCAGAATTCAAATGGGATGGTGGACATTAAATGTTCCTAATTATAACCAGATCTATGCAATACTTGCTGCAATGCTTCAACCCAACAACGTGCAAGCTGGCCCTGGGCGAGGATCAATCCCTGTTACAGAAGAATCTGTATACTCTGTTCTGGGAGTTCCATGGGGTACAAAAGAAGTGAGATACGAAATGGATGGTGAATCAATTAGCTTCATGTTGGAACGATTTGGATATTCTGGTAGCAATCAGCCAACCATGACATTTTTAGAAAAGAAGCTGGTCAACATGTGCATACAGACATTTGCTTTTATCCCAAGCAATATTCAACTACATGTTTTTATTATTTAGTAGAATTTTTTGCTTGGGATGTAAGTGTTATCTAACTGACCAAGTACTTTCTTTTTCCTTACTGCCCAAGGGAGGGTACAGGTACTAGTGGGGGAAACCCATGAATTTTTTGTTTATTTCAGTAGATTGTTTGCCGTTTGGGGGGACGCAAGTGTGAGATCCGCAGAAATTACATACAAGTGGAGGGAGGTGGACCTAGTGCACAAAACACTAATTCATTGAAGATGTTCTAGGTAGTACCCAGTACACCCTTGGATGAAAGTGTCAGATCAACAGAAATACATCCAGGGGAGTAACTCAGGGACTATTTAAGTGTTAGATACTAGTTCTATGTAGGATTTGTTAGTAACTCTGGATGTAAGTGTCAGATCCTGAGAAATTACACCCAGAATCACCCGGCAGGGGAAATGAGGGAAGCATGCTAGTATATTTTGCCCAGAAGTAACAAAAAAAAACCTGATGCCCAGGAAAAATTGGGGAGAATCGAGGGATGTAATATATTTGGGGGGACAAGGTGTTTTTTGGGTTTAAAAGAACTTACATCTATTGGTTTTCCTCCAGCGAGGAACCTCCGTGCTCCGGAGAAGGATGTAATTTTCCTCCTGGGGGGACAATGCGTGGAGAAGATGGGGACAAGGTAGAAGACGAGGGAGGGGGTCAGGGGCGCTTGGCGCAGGGTGCGGATCGTTTTGTCCCGGGTCGCGCGGGCGTTGGTAACTGTTTCGGGAAAGGATTAGACTTTCCATTTAAAGCTGTCGGAAAGTGAGCTCACGTTTAGCTAAATCGAGACTGAGCACGATGTAGCCGCGTCCTTTTATAATAATATACTTAGGATTTTTTTATTCAAATGAATACTACAGGATTTGGATTTTTTGAAGGATTGGATCTGTAGAAAATTTTCCTATAAATCTTATTTGATTTGTATGATCATATCTTAGGAAATTTTCCTATAGAAGTAGAGCAAATCCTATAGAAAAAAATGAGGTCTAATCTTATGAAAAATTTCTTCACACAATTAAAGGAAAATCTCTCTTCCCATAGAATTTAACTAGACATACCATCTTAATCCTACAGGTTTCCTACTTCTACAATTTTCCTATCCCATGATCAGAGAATTCTTAATAACCTAGTGTAGACATACTACTAACTATCCGAAAGGGCGTAGGTTCTCCTTTCTCTCCGATTAAAGAAGGGACGTTATTAAGAACACATGGCAAAGGACCGATTTTAATTTTTTAAATTTTAATTTATCAATTTGTGACCAAGATACGACCATTCCTGTGGCATAGTTTATGATAATGTGCCCATATTTGGCACATAGGTACATCTTGATATTATAAACAATGTTACCGAACAGAGTTTTTCAAATTATTTCAATAAATATCATTTTTTATTTTCTAAGTGCCAAAATTTACTTTTTTTGTGAAGCAAGTACCAAAAATTTAGTGCAAAATGGCACCCATCAAATTTTCACACAAAGTAGTCCATATTTTATGGATAATCCACAAATATTAGGAATTTTCTCCCTTTCTACCTAATTTCGCACATTTAAATGTCTTTATGTCGATTTTCCAAAAGTAATTCAAATTTGAACTGCAAGTGTGTGATAGTTTGCTCTGAATTTTTTGAAAAAATCATTTTAAGGTACACAAGTAGTGGTTACATCATAGAACTATCGATAGTTTTAAAAAATTCGATGCCTTTCAACGAATATCCATGCTCGCCATTTGGATACTTTTTTCGAAAAACTCAAAGAAAATGAATAGAACCTCAAAAAATGAAATCCTTTGGCTTGGAGTCCTCTTATGTGTACTAGATGTTAGGAAAAATGATAAACTTCATTTTTTCGAATTGTAAGAAAAAAATTCCTTCACGAAAAGTTCTATCATCTATAAACATCTATAGATTTCAAGCCAAACGACCAAGATACGACCATCCCCGTGGCATAGTTAGTGGTAATGTACCCATATTTGGCACATAGGTGTATCTTGATATTATAAACCATGTTACCGAACAGAGTATTTTCAAATTATTTTCATAAATATCATTTTTTATTTTCTAAGTGCCAAAATTGACTTTTTTTTGTGAAGCAAGTACGAAAAATTTAGTGCACAATGGCACCTATCAAATTTTCACACAAAGTAGTCCATATTTTATGGATAATCCACAAATATTAGGAATTTTCTCCCTTTCTACCTAATTTCGCACATTTAAATGTCTTTATGTCGATTTTCCAAAAGTAATACAAATTTGAACTGCAAGTGTGTGATAGTTTGCTCTGAATTTTTTGCAAAAATCATTTTAAGGTTCACAAGTAGTGGTTACATCACATAACCATCGATAGTTTTAAAAAATTCGATGCCTTTCAACGAATATCCATGCTCGCCATTTGGATACTTTTTTCGAAAAACTCAAAGAAAATGAATAGAACCTCAAAAAATGAAATCCTTTGGCTTGGAGTCCTCTTATGTGTACTAGATGTTAGAAAAAATGATAAACTTCATTTTTTCAAATTGTACGAAAAATTCCTTCACGAAAAGTTCTATCATCTATAAACATCTATAGATTTCAAGCCAAACGACCAAGATACGACCATCCCCGTGGCATAGTTAGTGGTAATGTACCCATATTTGGCACATAGGTGTATCTTGATATTATAAACCATGTTACCGAACAGAGTTTTTTTAAATTATTTTCATAAATATCATTTTTTATTTTCTAAGTGCCAAAATTGACTTTTTTTGTGAAGCAAGTACCAAAAATTTATTGCACAATGGAACCCATAAAATTTTCACACAAAGTAGTCCATATTTTATGGATAATCCACAAATATTACGAATTTTCTCTCTGTCTACCTAATGTCACACATTTAAATGTCTTTATGTTGATTTTCCAAAAGTAATACAAATTTGAACTGCAAGTGTGTGATAATTTGCTCTGAATTTTTTGCAAAAATCATTTTAAGGTTCTCAAGTAGTGGTTACATCACATAACCATCGATAGTTTTAAAAAATTCGATGCCTTTCAACGAATATCCATGGTCGCCATTTGGATAGTTTTTTTCAAAAAACTCAAAGAAAATGAATAGAACCTCAAAAAATGAAATCCTTTGGCATGGAGTCCTCTTATGTATACTAGATGTTAGGAAAAATGATAAACTTCATTTTTTTGAATTGTACGAAAAATTCCTTCACGAAAATTCTATCATCTATAAACATCTATAGGTTTCAAGTCAAACGACCAAGATACGACCATCCCCATGGCATAGTTTGTGATAATGTGCCCATATTTGGCACATAGGTGTTTCTTGATATTATAAACCTTGTTACCGAACAGAGTTTTTTCAAATTATTTTCATAAATATCATTTTTTATTTTCTAAGTGCCAAAATTGACTTTTTTTTGTTAAGCAAGTACCAAGAATTTAGTGCAAAATGGAACCCATAAAATTTTCACACAAAGTAGTCCATATTTTATGGATAATCCACAAATATTACGAATTTTCTCTCTGTCTACATAATTTTGCACATTTAAATGTCTTTATGTCGATTTTCCAAAAGTAATTCAAATTTGAACTGCAAGTGTGTGATAGTTTGCTCTGAAATTTTTGCAAAAATCATTTTAAGGTTCATAAGTAGTGGTTACATCACAGAACCATCGATAGTTTTAAAAAATTTGATGCCTTTCAACGAATATCCATGCTCGCCGTTTGTATAGTTTTTTTCGAAAAACACAAAGAAAATGAATAGAACCTCAAAAAATTAAATCCTTTGTCATGGAGTCCTCTTATGTGTACTAGATGTTAGGAAAAATGATAAACTTCATTTTTTTTGAATTGTACAAAAAATTCCTTCACGAAAGTTCTATCATCTATAAACATTTATAGGTTTCAAGTCAAACGACCAAGATTCGACCATCCCCGTGGCATAGTTTGTGATAATGTGTCCATATTTGGTATATAGGTGTATCTTCATATTATAAACCATGTTACCAAACAGAGTTTTTTCAAATTATTTTCATAAATATCATTTTTTTTATTTTCTAAGTGTCAAAATTGACTTTTTTGTGAAGCAAGTACCAAAAATTTAGTGCAAAATGGTACCCATCAAATTTTTCACACAAATTAGTCCACATTTTATGGATAATCCACAACTATTAGGAATTTTCTCCCATTCTACCTAATTTCGCACATTTAAATGTCTTTTTGTCAATTTTTCAAAAGTAATTCAAATTTGAACTGCAAGTGTGTGATAGTTTGCTCTGAAATTTTTGCAAAAATAATTTTAAGGTTCACAATTAGTGGTTACATCATAGAACCGTCGATAGTTTTAAAAAATTCGACCCCTTTAACCGAATATCCATGCTCGCCATTTAGATAGTTTTTTTCGAAAAACTCAAAGAAAATGAATAGAACCTCAAAAAAAGAAATACTTTGGCATGGAGTCCTTTTATGTGTACTAGTTGTTAGGAAATAATAAACTTGACTTGTTAGTAAAAATGATAAATTTTATTTTGAACAAACTTTCCACAAAAATGATTAACCAAAAGGAACAAAACAGAGAAAATAAGAAGAAAAAAAAACACTCATTGCCGTGTGCTAAATCTTAACACACGTAAAGACTACGCTTTTCTAATTGGCTGAGGCTGTTTCACGCGGATCACCAAACTGGACCGTTGGATCTAGCAGGATCCAACGGCCTAATCCTTCCCTTATCCTCTATTTGTTCCTTTTCTCTACCTTCCCGTAGCCACTCCTTCCCTCCATTCCCCTCTCCTCCTTCCCTTATCCATCCCGTGGTCGCATGTTCTCGCCGACATCCACCCACCACCACCGCGTGCGTGCTCGCGCTTGGAAGAAGGCTGTGGCAGGCGGCTTGGAAGAACGCGGCGCTCCTGGCTCGCTGCTTCTGGGCAAGGAGATGGTGGAGGCGAGCGAGCTCCGACGGCGGAGCAAGCCAGGCGACCAGGCGCACCGCGACAGAGGGTGCCGTCCCGCGGAGGAAGCGCGCCAGATGCAGCGCCGTCCTTCAGAAGCACGCCGCCGACCTCACGTCCTCGACCGCGAGCTAGATGCAGCGCCGCCCTTCAGAAGCACGCCGCCGTCCTCGCGCCCTCTACCGTGCGCTAGATGCAGCGCTCTTCAGAAGCACGCCGCTGTCCTCGCATCCTCGAACGCGAGCCAGATGCAGCGCCGCCGTCTTCATCGCCGTCCTCGCCGCGTCGGACGCCGAGACGAGCCAGGAGCTGCTCCGCCGCCCTCGTCGCGCCGACGACCGCGTGCCAGGAGCAGCGCCGCCATCCTCATCGTGCCGACGACCGCGAGCCAGGAGGAGCACCGCCGTCTTTGTCGAGCAGCTCGACCCCGCTGCCGTCACGTTGGACGTCGTGGCGCGCCGTGGGGAGCAAGAACACACCGCCGTCCTTGTCGAGCTTGCGGCGAGAACGCCACCGCAGGACGCCGGCCGGGCCGGCATGATTTTTTTTAAATAAAATTATGCCTCTTTGCCGTGTGTTGTGTTTGCACACGGGAAAGATTGACCGGTGGGCCCTGCGCGTCAGGATTTCGCCGTCAACGTCCGTCGTCGGTGTCAAGTGTTGGTGGGGCCCACCTTCGAGCGTTGCCGTGTGTCACGATATTTGCCGCACACGGCAAAGAGGTTGCCGTGTGCTTTTTCAGGCTTTGCCGTGTGTGCCTGGCACACGGGAAAGATGAGCTCTCCCGTAGTGGCGCTTAGTATTGCGCCGAGCGCTAGCACTTTTTTTTTCCTCAAGCGAGACAGATTTGACTAGCGATTTCTAGTCAGGTAGCGTCGGAAATTAGCGCTCGCGTTGTGGTGTCCGGCGCTTAGCGAATAATTAGTTTTTATGGTATTTATTTTTTTACGCTTAAGCGCCTGTACAGGCGACTTGCGTTGTACATGCCCTAAGGCCAGAAAAAAAAACTCATCGTTGTCGCCTTCTCTCCCGATTCTGCGACGTGGAACCTCCGTTCCGCGTCCCCTCCGCAAATCCTAGCCTAACCTCGACCTTTGACATTCATGGCCGCGCGGTTGCTGGTGCTGCCGAGGCGGCGCCGGTCGACGAGGAACCACACCGTCGCGGATGGCTTGCTCGCCGGCGTGCGAGATCCGGCGGAGACAGGGCAACCGCCCTCCTTCCACGAGAGAATCCACCCCGATTCCGCCGCTCCCCCTCACCGTACGCGGAGCCCTACCGCCGAGTCGGCGGCCCTCTACATAGCGGGCCGACCTCAAGGTAAGCCCTCACGCTCGCGCTCTGCCCCAAATCCAAATCCAAAACTCGCTGCAAATTTCGTTTCTTTCTCGAGCAGCAAAAGGAGGAATCCCGGGCGCGTCCGTCCGTCGAGCAACATGACCGCCGCTCCACCACCATCTTCTGCTCCGGCACCGCTAGCGACTCGGCAGAGATCCCTCTGGTCACGATGCTGCTGCTGCCTGTAGGGGACGACACGGCGAGCTGCACCTGCACTACATGCTTCCTCCACGGCCGGTGCGTACGGGGGCATCCATCAGGGAGGCACGCCGCTCGCCGCCGTCCCGCGGTATGGTGGACGACTGGACGAACTCGACCGCGTCGGCCATGCCTTCTCCAAGGAGGCACCCATTCCACGGCTGTCACTCCCGCGGAACGACCAGATGAGCCTGCCGCCTCGGACACCGCTGCCTCGCCGCATGTATCGGCTTCTGCCATTGAACGGTCGCCTTCCTGTCTGGTGGATGTGATCGACAGCCAGATCATGAGGGAGATCCCCATCATAGCATGACGCTCAACGGATTTTCTTCTTCCGCATGTACCTTTTTTTCTTGGATTTTGCTGTATCTCAGTCGCTTTTTCTTTCATGATGGTTTTGATTCCGTATCTGATCTACTCTCTCTGGTTAAGTTGGTTCTTTTATCGCGCACCTCTTCGGCTGTTCTTTTATCTACGTGCTTCTCCATTTGCTTTTGGATGTGGTCGCCTTCTTCGTCCTGCTGGTACGTGCAGCTTCCGAAGATTAATTTTTCTCTGAATTATTTCTTTAGGCCATTCCGTGTTTCCTTTGTTCAAGATTAAATTTTGATTATGCATTACCGATTGATTAATTGATGTTTGTACGATACATATACATATGCAGCTAATTGATACCGTGGCTGATAGATGTTCCTCTGGTTGGATAGTGGGTTGTATCTTCCTCTGGTTTCTTTGTAGATGACTACGGATTATATTGTTCGGCAAGTCTTATATCCCGCGACAGGCTCCTCCGCTCCTAGGACTACCAAATATATTGGTGTTTTTTGACATGGGGATCTTCTTTTAGAAAATTTGGCTTGGAAAGCATACATGTCTTTAGTTGATGTTGTAAAAGATATATCTGGCCAAACCAAATTGAATGTGATCTTCTTTTTACAATTTCAGATTTTTTGTTTATCGATTGATGCTTCTGTATTTCATCTAAATATCTGTGGACTGTGGTGCTTACTATTTAGTTTGGTTTTCTCATTTTGGCAAATCATTAGCTGAAATGAAATACTTAGCTTCTATGCATAGGTTGTATATGAAGCAAGACAATTCGTACATGATCCTGCTTTTTTCTTACTAATGCGGTATTTTAAGATAGAGTTCATATTTGTTCATAAGCTGATGAATGATGGTATGGAAGATGCATGTGGAAGGGAAAACTGTAGCCAGCAAATGATCTGAGAAGTTTACAGGCGGAGTTTGCTTTGTTTTTTAATTCTGCTGGTACGTGCAGGTTTCGGTTGAAGTGAATATTAATTTCTCTCTGAATTATTTCTTTATAGGCCATTTCGTGATTCCTGTGTTCAAGATTATTTTTGATTATGCATTACCGGTTGATTAATTGATGTTTGTACAATACATATGCAGCTGATTGATACCATGGGTGATCGATGTTCCTCTGGTTGGATATGTGGGTTGCATCCTCCTCTGATTTCTTTGTAGATGACTATAAATTATATATTGCCCGGCAAGTCTTCTATCCCGCAACAGGCTCCTCCGCTCCTAGGACTAACAAAGAAAATTTGGCATGGGGATCTTCTTTTAGAAAATTTGGCTTGGAGAGCACACACGTCTTTGGTTCATGTTTTAAAGATATCTGGCCAAACCCAATCGAGGGTGATCTTTTTTTACAGTTTCTTATTTTATGTTTATTGATTGATGCTTCTGTATAATATCTGTGGTGCTTACTATTTAGTTTGGTTTTCTCATTTTGGAAAATCATTAGCTGATATGAAATACTTAGCTCTTATGCATAGGTTCTATATCAAGCAAGGCATTCGTACATGATCTTGCTTTTTTCTTACTAATACAGTATTGAAAGATAGAGTTCATAAGCTGATGAATGATGGTATGGAAGATGCATGCAAAAGGAAGAAATGTAGCCAGCAGATAATCTGAGAAGTTTACAGACAGAGTTTGCTTTGTTTTCTGGTTCTGGATCTATTTTTTATATGTCGGCTTGATCTCTTACGGTGCAAGAGTCATCTCAATGCTTACTTTTATTTTTACCTTTTCCTATCTTGCAGGTTGCTGGCTTATTTTCTTGTGCATTCAAATAAAAAGTGGGAGATTTATTTTCTAAAGTTCATACACAGCATATAGTGTATATTAATATTCACAAAACCCTAGAGAGGTTGGATCTTATCTGAGAGGTAAATAAATTCAGCTATGGATGGTAACTACATCTTCAAACCGAGGCAAATAAATTCCCTCCGTAAGGTATTCACAACTTTACCTCTTCCTTAGAAATTAGTATAAACATATGTATTTTGGGTGCTTGTAGATAGTTTATATATTTATTTAATTCCCATCATCTGTTTTTGTGTATTGATCCAGATAGTGTTGTATTTCAAGACCTCTAGCAGTCATACAAAGGTCCAGCTTAATGACCTCTAGCAGCCATATACAATGGTCTAGCTTAAGCAAAATCTTGACCAAGACATATCTCTAAATCATAAAACTATAGAAATAGAAATAGTTAGATGCTACAGTAGTGCCTTTGACGAGGGCCCATCCTGAGTTTCAGATTAATTCTAAAATGCTAAAAACTTCCCTACAAATATCGTTCGTAAAACCATTTTCAAAAAGAGAAATTAATGAAGAAACCAATAAACTACAACATATTTCGTCTTTAGGGAGCAAGATGTGAAAAATTATTTTTCGGACTATATATTTGTGCCAATACATTTTATAACATGCAGAAAAATAATCAAATTTAGGAAGATGTACTCGATATCTTGACCATAGTCATCTATAAAAAGTAAGAATTACAGAAGGGGCAGCTTTTGCTTCCAGCTTGACCGTTCTGAAAAAGGTGTCGTAAATGGCCTTATTGTCAAGAAACATGCACTCATGTGCATTCTCAGTCGGCTGATTGACAGAATGCGTGGTATTGTAAGGCTCAACCATGGTATCTGATACTTCCGGTGAGACGAAAATAGAGAATGTTCACATCGTATGTGCAGTCTGGGTACTCCTCCTCATCTTCGATATCAAAAGTGTTCCCATGCTAGATCAGTACACCCATCCCAGAACCAAGAGAGTGGCACAATTGAAAACCTGAAAACAAAATATAGTACAAATTATATGCCTAATGTCCTAAGCCTTATATCCTCTATTCTGACTGAAGTTTTTTTATAGTACATAATGAAAGAAGATTTGACTTTACATGTTCTGATTGTCTTTGTCTTTGTCTCGATGGAAATCTAATTTGTTCATCTATAGTGTTACGTTGTACACACTAGAGCGCAAATTATGAGCTGTATCTTTAGAATCCATATGAACTGCCAGTGTAAATGTGATTTAATTGTAACTACTTTAGTGACTGCCTCATGGCCTCTTGGGTTACTATATGTTTCAGCATTTACAACATACATCAATCTTTCTGTCATTTATTGATATATATATAGTTGTTAGCGATTTTTCACACCATAAAATTTCATTGAAAGTTGGTATTCTAATCATGGTATTAAAGAACATTGAACAATATATTGCACTCTACGCCAAAAATATGACTGGAAGTAATGCACCTGACCATGTATGCATACCAAGAATTGTGCTAGACGCAGGGTCCACGAAGTGGCTTTTCGTACTACAGCGCTGACCAATAATAAAAGCCATGGGAAAACAGTTAACAAGATTGGTATATATTCATCCAAACCTGTTTTTTGTCATGGTTAGATTTATGTTGCCGTCTCAAGGGTCACATCAAGAAAAGGGCTGAAAATGCCCGTGAAAATGGAACGCCAAGTACAGAAACAAGAGACATAGTATATCAAGAAGTGCTTACTCATATGTAGATGCATGGATTATATGGTTGTTTATGTTCTCATCTCTTAGTCTCCATTTTCCGCTTTTCGTGGTGTGCTCCACACAAGCAAATATGATCTTCATGTTAGTCCTTCTATGGCGCATTGTATATAACCAGAACTAAGTTTTATGTTCATCGTACAGATACATGCTGATGGTTGGCTCTAAAAGACTATTATTACTGCTGGGTTATGCCAACATCTTTTCCGGTATCTGTTACTTCCACTAGTAGAAAACAGGCCTTTCGTCCGGGCTTTTAGTCGCGGCCGTGTCTCAACCCGCGACTAAAGCTCAGGCCACGTCGCCCCAAATTCGGCGACCCATTTGTCGCGGTTTGTTAGGAACCATTTGTCCCGGCTTGAGATATCAACCGGGACAAATGTTGTCTGCGGACGCTGCGGGGGCAGTGCCCCCTTTTTTGTCGCGGGTCGTGTCTAGAACCGGGACTAGAAGCCGCGCCTGTTACTCTCCCGCGACGGTTCGTGTTTGAAAGATGATCAAGCCGCCATTTTAATTGGGGTTTTCTATTTCTGTGCCCCTAGTTCTTAGTACTACTCAGCCATGCCCACGTTCTTAACTTTTGCTCACTTTTCCCCTCTTCGTTAGCTGAAACTCTCACAAATGGACAAACTGGATGTTTGCCGTTGGTCAAGGCATTGACCGTTAACTCTGACGAGTGGGGCCGGTCGGCATGTGGCGCTGTTTGGACCGTTAGGCTGTGGTTCTGTGGATTCTCTTCGGCCCGTGGTTGCGTTTATTGGGCCGTGGCGTGTTCACTGATTCCCTTAATTTATTGAGAGCCTGTTATGCATGCGCAGCCTGTTATGCATGCGACGATCGTAGCTTCCGTTTCTTTTTTAGGTTTACGTAGCCTGCAGTGCATGCGCACAGCGCTAACCTTACCGCATGCATTCACGCGCGCTGCCACGATACAAACGCTGAAACGCGCCGCCACAATGTCTCGTCCACGCACAGCAGCCACGCAGAGCCAGGCACACGCACGCGCTGACTTTACCGCATGCATTCACGCGCGCCGCCACGATACAAACGCTGAAACGCGCCGCCACAATGTCTCGTCCACGCATAGCAACCACGCAGAGCCAGGCACGCGCACGCACGCTTGCCACCGTCTCGTGATCTCGTCAATGAATGCATGCATGCAATGTCCACGCGCAGCAGCCAGCCAGCCATGCGTAGCGTCGCTCGATTCAAGTGTCCTCGGTTCAGAGCGTGCAGCGTCTCGTCGGTTCAGCGATTGAGAGCGTGAATAGCGGCGGCTGAGTACACGCGTATATGGATCGACGTGACACGTTGAATGCATTGTGAAATTAAACACAGCGGTTTCCACATCTCCATCTCTGCAGCTGCCTATTTAAACAGGGAAGCCCCGTCTCTTCCTCCACACAAGTCCATTTGCGCCGTTCTCTTCTTCCACAAATCGAGCCAACCTTCTCTACCCCGTCTCTTCCTCAACACGATCGAGAATGCAGTTCAACGGCCAACCTTCCGCCCGCCACCCACCACTGCGGAGATGCGGTACCCCCCCCCTGCGTGGTCGTGGAGACCACGCTGCGCGTTTGGGCGTTTTCAAGGAGGAGGGGAGCGAGAGAGTTCGCCCAGTTCTTTCTCCAGGCCGGCTACGCCCACCTCCCACCGGGCTCCCCGGTCATGTTCCATATTGAAGAGCACCGAGCCAACCCGAGGTGTCCGTCGGCTGCGTTGGTCGCCCACTTCACCAACCGTTTCGACGCCTACTTCCTCCTCGGGCAAGTCTTTTGGTGTGGATGCGAGTACATCTCAGTCACCGTCTACAACATCTTCACCGACATCGACAGCATCTTCCCCACCCGCAACATGATGCACACCCTCCCCTACAATCTCGGCGTTGAGGAGGAGGATTGAAGATGGCGTTGAAGCCCTGTGTGTTGTGCCCGTGTGTGTTGTGCCCCGTGTGTTGTACCCCCGTGTGTTGTGCCCTAGTGTGTTGGCACCGTGTGTTGTGCCCTAGTGGCTTAGTATGCGCTAGTATGGCATACTTAGTTCACAACATATTAAAGTTGTGTCGTGCTTGTACTGCTCGAGAACTTCTATCTATCTATTAGTGTTGTGTTATATTAGTGTTGTGTTATATTTATTTGTCCCAAGTGTTGTTGGCACGGCTTATTGACGTGGGAAACATAACCATATCTGTAAAAAACATAACCATGTATGTAAAAAAGCTAGAAAAGAAGAGCCTTGAATTTGTGTCAAGAAGCATAAAAAGAAGGGAACGTATTTTTTAATACGGAATATTAATTTCATGACCTTGGTTAGTTAGTTTTGTTGGAATTATTGCAAAGGAGCACTTCTCACCCAGGGTTTATGTACCTATATTATGGTCTACTATTTTCCATCTCATTGGACGTTCCTCTTTCGGTGATCCGTTTTGGTACCTGCTTCACAAAAACAGCCTGTTTTGACACTTAAAAAATGGAAAATGTCTTTTTTATTCAACAAAAACCCTAAACCCCATACCCAACACTATTCTACAACCAAGATACAGCAGTGTGCCAAGTTTGGCCTCATTCCGGCAATTTTTGCTATGTCAAGGGTCATACCCTAGCTCATTTCAGTCGAAAGCCATACATCTTCGAACCTCGAAGCTCATTTCTGAGAAGGGTTTTTCACAAAAACTTCCAAAACACATGTTTATAATTTTTTCTAGGTTGTAGGTGACATATAAGGATGTCATGTGAAGATTTTCCATTTTCTTGATTTTTTGAATTAGTTATGCCTAACCCTAGCCCGAAACCGTAACCGTGACCCCTAAACCCAAACCTAAACCTAACCAAAACTTTGATCCAGAGAAAACCCTTTGATATCTCTACAGAAAGTACATATTGTGAATCTAAAAATGATTTTATCAAAAAATCATGACCAAACTATGCGGTGCTCGTAGTTCAAATCATGCCCACTTCCAACGAAATCGGCAGGATCTTATATTGAGAATTTGCAGTAGCTAAGTATGTTTTCATGTCCAAACCCAGGGTTATATGTACCTATATTATGGTCTACTATTTTCCATCTCATTGGACGTTCCTCTTTCGGTGATCCGTTTTGGTACCTGCTTCACAAAAACAGCCTGTTTTGACACTTAAAAATGGAAAATGTCTTTTTTATTCAGCAAAAACCCTAAACCCCATACCCAACACTATTCTACAACCAAGATACAGCAGTGTGCCAAGTTTGGCCTCATTCCGGCAATTTTTGCTATGTCAAGGGTCATACCCTAGCTCATTTCAGTCGAAAGCCATACATCTTCGAACCTCGAAGCTCATTTCTGAGAAGGGTTTTTCACAAAAACTTCCAAAACACATGTTTATAATTTTTTCTAGGTTGTAGGTGACATATAAGGATGTCATGTGAAGATTTTCCATTTTCTTGATTTTTTTGAATTAGTTATGCCTAACCCTAGCCCGAAACCGTAACCGTGACCCCTAAACCCAAACCTAAACCTAACCAAAACTTTGATCCAGAGAAAACCCTTTGATATCTCTACAGAAAGTACATATTGTGAATCTAAAAATGATTTTATCAAAAAATCATGACCAAACTATGCGGTGCTCGTAGTTCAAATCATGCCCACTTCCAACGAAATCGGCAGGATCTTATATTGAGAATTTGCAGTAGCTAAGTATGTTTTCATGTCCAAACCCAGGGTTATATGTACCTATATTATGGTCTACTATTTTCCATCTCATTGGACGTTCCTCTTTCGGTGATCCGTTTTGGTACCTGCTTCACAAAAACAGCCTGTTTTGACACTTAAAAAATGGAAAATGTCTTTTTTATTCAGCAAAAACCCTAAACCCCATACCCAACACTATTCTACAACCAAGATACAGCAGTGTGCCAAGTTTGGCCTCATTCCGGCAATTTTTGCTATGTCAAGGGTCATACCCTAGCTCATTTCAGTCGAAAGCCATACATCTTCGAACCTCGAAGCTCATTTCTGCAGAAGGGTTTTTCACAAAAACTTCGAAAACACATTGTTTATAATTTTTTCTAGGTTGTAGGTGACATATAAGGATGTCATGTGAAGATTTTCCATTTTCTTGATTTTTTTTGAATTAGTTATGCCTAACCCTAGCCCGAAACCGTAACCGTGACCCCTAAACCCAAACCTAAACCTAACCAAAACTTTGATCCAGACAAAACGCTTTGATACCTCTACAGAAAGTACATATTGTGAATCTAAAAATGATTTTTCAAAAAATCATGCCCAAACTATGCGGTGCTCGTAGTTCAAATCATGCCCACTTCCAGCGAAATCGGCAGGATCTTGTATTGAAAATTTGCAGTAGCTAAGTATGTTTTCATGTCCAAACCCAGGGTTATATGTACCTATATTATGGTCTACTATTTTCCATCTCATTGGACGTTCCTCTTTCGGTGATCCGTTTTGGTACCCTGCTTCACAAAAACAGCCTGTTTTGACACTTAAAAATGGAAAATGTGTTTTTTATTCAACAAAAACCCTAAACCCCATACCCAACACTATTCTACAACCAAGATACAGCAGTGTGCCAAGTTTAGCCTCATTCCGGCAATTTTTGCTATGTCAAGGGTCATACCCTAGCTCATTTCAGTCGAAAGCCATACATCTTCGAACCTCGAAGCTCATTTCTGAGAAGGGTTTTTCACAAAAACTTCCAAAACACATGTTTATAATTTTTTCTAGGTTGTAGGTGACATATAAGGATGTCATGTGAAGATTTTCCATTTTCTTGATTTTTTTGAATTAGTTATGCCTAACCCTAGCCCGAAACCGTAACCGTGACCCCTAAACCCAAACCTAAACCTAACCAAAACTTTGATCCAGAGAAAACCCTTTGATATCTCTACAGAAAGTACATATTGTGAATCTAAAAATGATTTTTTCAAAAAATCATGACCAAACTATGCGGTGCTCGTAGTTCAAATCATGCCCACTTCCAACGAAATCGGCAGGATCTTGTATTGAGAATTTGCAGTAGCTAAGTATGTTTTCATGTCTAAAACCCAGGGTTATATGTACCTATATTATGGTCTACTATTTTCCTATCTCATTGGACGTTCCTCTTTCGGTGATCCGTTTTGGTACCCTGCTTCACAAAAACAGCCTGTTTTGACACTTAAAAAATGGAAAATGTGTTTTTTATTCAACAAAAACCCTAAACCCCGTACCCAACACTATTCTACAACCAAGATACAGCAGTGTGCCAAGTTTGGCCTCATTCCGGCAATTTTTGCTATGTCAAGGGTCATACCCTAGCTCATTTCAGTCGAAAGCCATACATCTTCGAACCTCGAAGCTCATTTCTGAGAAGGGTTTTTCACAAAAACTTCCAAAACACATGTTTATAATTTTTTCTAGGTTGTAGGTGACATATAAGGATGTCATGTGAAGATTTTCCATTTTCTTGATTTTTTTGAATTAGTTATGCCTAACCCTAGCCCGAAACCGTAACCGTGACCCCTAAACCCAAACCTAAACCTAACCAAAACTTTGATCCAGAGAAAACCCTTTGATATCTCTACAGAAAGTACATATTGTGAATCTAAAAATGATTTTTTCAAAAAATCATGACCAAACTATGCGGTGCTCGTAGTTCAAATCATGCCCACTTCCAACGAAATCGGCAGGATCTTGTATTGAGAATTTGCAGTAGCTAAGTATGTTTTCATGTCCAAACCCAGGGTTATATGTACCTATATTATGGTCTACTATTTTCCATCTCATTGGACGTTCCTCTTTCGGTGATCCGTTTTGGTACCTGCTTCACAAAAACAGCCTGTTTTGACACTTAAAAAATGGAAAATGTGTTTTTATTCAACAAAAACCCTAAACCCCGTACCCAACACTATTCTACAACCAAGATACAGCAGTGTGCCAAGTTTGGCCTCATTCCGGCAATTTTTGCTATGTCAAGGGTCATACCCTAGCTCATTTCAGTCATGGTCAACCTCTTTGAAACCCTGTTGACCATCTCCAAACCAGAGCGCCACACTACAACCGTCAGAAATGGTCTTCTACAAGATTTGGCGAGGCGATCCATGAGATGCTGGTTCCTGCAATGTGAATGGCCTATTATGAATATGTTCCATATTTATTTCTATTTTTTGGTGATAAAAAAGGGAAAAAAGACCAAAACCGCAAAACTCAACTAGTCAACAGGGATCGAAATCGGGTCGTTGGAACACCAAAACCGCACCCAACCACTGGGCCACTGCCACTGCAGGCTATTGCGTGAGACTTTGCACTTCCTTTCACCTCTGCGTTAATGCACGCATGCAGGGTCACGTCGCACGTACTACGAAGCCTAATTAATCCTACGTACGCTTTCACATACATGTCTTTCACACAGTTGCGTTGCGCCCATCGCTTAATTCATCCACCCACCCAATTAATTCGCGTCTTTAAATAGTGCCTCATTGCCTCCTCCTCCCTCCCGCCCCATTCTTTCATGCCCTCCAGCCTCCTCCCTCTAGCAACATGGCGACAGCCCATTGTCTCTCCCTTCCAGCCCCCCGAGCCCTTCCAACGAGGACAACCACCGAGCCACGCGGCTGGTGGGAGGCGCCGAAGAAGGAAGCTCCGAGGCGTCGGTGTGGCAAGCGACGCCGGCGAGGCAAGCCCCCTATCGAGTCGGAGGGCCCTTCATCCACAACCCCACCCCCGACGACGTCAAGAAGATGGCCCGCCCCGCCTTCCTGGCCTTCCTGGAGAAGCAGGAGAGGAAGGAACTCGCCGCCGAGGAGAGGAATGCGGTGAAGAAGGAGTGGCACCCCGTCCCGACACACTGGGACAGGGCCATGAAGCGGCTCCGGGAGGACAATCTCCGAACCTTGTCCAACGCCGAGATGGCGGACAAGGCGGCGGAGTGGAGGAAGGCGCCCGGCGGCGAGTAGGGTTAGGGTTTAGGCCCACAGACGAAGGGGCCCACGAGTAGGGTTTATGGTTAGCGCCCATTTAGGGCATATATGAAATGTAATTTTTCTATTTTTACTTTAATATATGTAATGTGTAATGTCGTCGGGCCCCTCTATATATATGTAATGTGGTTGCCAATGTTTTCTTTCACTCCTTCATGTCCTCAACAAATTCATTTTTTCAGCAATAGCCAACATACTCTTCTCCCCACTTCAGAAGCAATGCCAGAAGCATTGTGCTTGGGTATAATATTCCTCCCGTACGTTACTCTGTGTTAACCGCTGGACCGTCGCTGGTCTTGACGCGTGACGTGCAGTCCAGTTTGACCCCCGCGTCCCATCGTGTTGTCACGTCAAACTCAGCACCGCCCCTCTGCCTCTCCGTTTGACCTACCGCTATTTACTCCACCAATAACTGCCATCATAACACGTCCCTAAGCCGCCGCCAGATCTCGCCACGTCTCTCGCCGCCACAGCTCTCGACGTCTCTCGCCGCAACATCTAGCCACATCTCTAGATGTCTCTCGCCGCAACATCTAGCCACATCTCTTGCCGCCGAAGTCTGTACCGAGGACACTTGATCGAGCGACGCTACGCATGGCTGGCTGGCTGCTGCGTGTGGACATTGCATGCATGCATTCATTGACGAGACGGTGGCAAGCGTGCGTGCGCGTGCCTGGCTCTGCGTGGCTGCTGTCGTGCACGAGACATTGTGGTGGCGCATTTCAGCGTTTGTATCGGGGCGGCGCGCGTGAATGCATGCATGGTAAAGTCAGTGCTGCGCGCATGCACTGCAGGCTACGTAAACGTGAAAAGAAATGGAAGCTACGATCGTCGCATGCATAACAGGCTGGATCGGCAAATAAATTAAGGGAATCAGTGAACACACCACGGCCCAATGGACACAACCACGGGCCGAAGAGAATCCACAGAACCACAGCCTAACGGTCCAAACAGCGCCACATGCCGATCGGCCCCACTCGTCAGAGTTAACGGTCAATGCTTGACCAACGGCAAACGTCCAGTTTTGTCCATTTGTGAGAGTTTCAGCTAACGAAGAGGGGAAAAGTGAGCAAAAGTTAAGAACGTGGGCATGGCTGAGTAGTGCTAAGGAACCAGGGGCACAGAAATAGAAAACCCTTTTAATTGTGGCTTTGGAAGATCAGTCGGCGCCGGCGTTGATTCATACGTGAAATTGCGCCGTGCCGTTTCGATTGTGCTGCCGCCGGTCTCCCTCTCCTGCCCGCCGGACTTCCTCTTCCCTCTATATAAGCTACAGCAATCCATGGCCTTAAGCACACCTAAATCTCTCTCTAATCCTTGCAAAAACTCTCTCTCTCGATCCCTCTCTTCTATTCCAATGGAGCCACTCACGCGCCCACCTCGGTCTCGGTTGTACTACTACACCAAAGAAGATATGCACTTCAAGGTATGGGTCACCCTCCGTGCATCACGTGTGGAGAGGTGGATCCGCGACGTGAAGAAGTTCTTTCTCGACGCCGCACCGATCAAGTGCGTTGGACTCGACTGTGAGTTCACCGACCCTCTCCCGGCTCGACAGAGGGATCTTCCACCCGAGAAAAGGCAGCGCGCCGCCGTCCTTCAACTCTCGGTGGCGTTTGAGACTCTTGTCTTCTAGATATGCAAGGCCGATGGGGTGCCGCAGCTCCTCGTGGATTTCTTAGGTGACAAGACCATCAACTTCTACTGGTGTGGCTATCCACAATGACGTGCGGATGCTGCGCTACTACGGAATTGTTATTCCGTCCGCGGTCGACCTCCAGAGGGATCGCCGGAACCCAACCGGCAATCCTACTCCAAGTCTCTATGCTCTCTCCAATGCTATCATTGGGACAAAACTTGAGATGAAGAACAACAAGAAGGACAAGAAGGACAAGAAAAAGGGCAAGGACGACGACGACTTAGAAGACCTACGAATTTTTGGTTGGGGCAACGTTCCATTGAGCTATGAGCAAGTCTTGTATGCCGCTCTGGACGCTCGCCTCGGCTTCGAGATAGCACGGAAGTGGGATAGTCTACGTGGCTATAATACCAATGGCGATCATCTTAATGTCGTTGATGAGTAGACTAGCTAATAAGTGATGTGTGTCTGCTCCCGTTGTGTTAATATTTATTATTTGTTAACAATTATTATTACTTAATCATTAATATTTATGCAAAAGCGTACTGTATGTGTGGTAGCGTCGAAATATACGAAAACTATTTTGAAATGAAGAAAAGAAATAAATAAAAGAAAAGAAAATGAATTCTCTGCCGCGGCAAAGAAAACTGCCCAAATTTCTGCCGCGACCATTAGTCGCGGCCTGGTATACGACCCGCGACTAAAAGTGTGGCCTAGCGCACGTCCATGTTTGGGGGCTTTTGTCCCGGTTTGTATCTCAAACCGCCCTCTCTTGTTTTTTTTTCCTGGTGGAGGTGGTGTAGGTTTGTGCTAGTTTTTTTTCTACATATGCACTAGAGGTGTTCGGTGAAATGCCTGTTAGAGCGATGCCACTTGATTTCACACAAGACAAAAACATGATGTGAGGTGCCCGAGCCACACTTAATCTTCCTCCTCTTTGTTTCCAAGTTTCCTAAAAGGTTAGCAACTACTTTCTCATTTAGACCACGCGGTACTAATTTTAGCATTGTGATTGCGTTTGATATATAGCTGCATCATGCAGATGGGCCATCCATGGATGTACGGTGACCGACGCTCGGGCGCTTATAGAGAAGGCGTGCGTTCTTTTATCGTTGTGGCCGAGGCGAACAAGCGGCGGGATGGTTTTATGTGTTGTCTGTGTGTTGAATGTTGGAATGAGAAGGATTACACCTCCTCAAGAGTCATTCAGAGCCACCTGCTTCGGTCCGGTTTCATGTCCGGTTATGATGTTTGGACCTTTCACGGAGAAAGAGGGGTTATGATGGAAGACGGCGACGAAGAAGAGAACGATGATGACAACTACCGATCTATGTTCCCTGAATACACTGATACCGCAATGGAAGACAATGAAGAAGAAGGAGGTGAAGAACAGGCAGCATATGAGCCCACTGATGATCTTGGTCGGGTCATTTCTGATGCAAAGCGAGACTGCGACACAGAAAAGGAGAGGTTGCAGTTCGAGCAGATGTTACAGGACCACAACAAATTGTTGTACCCAACTTGTGAAGATGGCCAGAAGAAGCTGGGTAGCACACTAGAATTGCTGAAGTGGAAGGCAGAGACCGGTGTGACTGACTTGGGATTTAAAAAGTTGCTGGTACTAATGAAGAAGATGCTTCCAAGAAATAATGAATTGCCCGTCTATACATACAAAGCAAAGAAGCTTGCCTGCCCTCTAGGATTAGACGTCTAGAAGATACATGCATGCCCTAATGTCTGCATCCTCTACCGTGGTGAGAAGTACGAGAATATGGATAAATGTCCGTTATGCACTGCATTGCGGTATAAGATCAGAAAAGATGACCCTGGTGATGTTGAGGGCGGGCCACCCAGGAAGAGGGTTCCTACCAAGGTGATGTGGTATGCTCCTATAATACCACGGTTGAAACGTTTGTTCAGAAACAAAGAGCATGCCAAGTTGTTGCGATGGCACATGGAAGACCGTAAGAAAGACGGGATGTTGAGGCACCCGGCTGATGGTCGGCAGTGGAGAAAAATCGAGAGAGAGTTTCCCGGACTTTACAGGTGACGCAAGGAACTTATGGTTTGGTCTAAGTACAGATGGCATGAATCCTTTTGGAGAGCAGAGCTGCAGTCACAGCACCTGGCCCGTGATTCTATGTATCTACAACCTTCCTCCTTGGTTGTGCATGAAGCGGAAGTTCATTATGATGCCAGTGCTGATCCAAGGCCCGAATCAACCCGGCAACGACATTGATGTGTATCTAAGGCCATTAGTTGATGAACTTTTACAGTTGTGGGCCGAACCAGGTGTACATGTGTGGGATGAGCATAAGCAGGAGGAATTTGACCTACGAGTGTTGCTGTTCGTAACCATCAATGATTGGCCTGCACTTAGTAACATTTTAGGACAGACGAACAAAGGATACAATGCATGCACGCACTGTTTAGATGAGACTGAAAGTATATATCTGGATAAATGTAGGAAGAATATGTAACCGTACAATCGTCGTTTTCTTCCGCTCAGGCATCACTTAAGGAAAAAAGGCAAGCATTTCAATGGCAAAGGCAGAAACCCGGACGAAGCCTGTCCCCCGTAGTGGTGCTGATGTATTTGGTATGGTCAAGGATTTAAATGTAATCTTTGGAAAGGGTCCTGGCAGAGAACCTGTTCCGAATGACGCTGACGGACATGCACCCATGTGGAAGAAGAAATCTATATTTTGGGAGCTAGAATATTGGAAAGTCCATGAGGTCCGCTCTGCAATCGACGTGATGCACCTGACGAAGAATCTTTACGTGAATATTCTAGGCTTCCTGGGATTGTATGGGAAGTCAAAAGATATATCAGAAGCACGGGAGGACTAGCAACGTCATAAAGGACGAGACAGCATGCATGCAGGGCAGTTTCAAGGGCCTGCCAGCTACGCTCTTACCAAAGAAGAGAAGGAAATCTTTTTTGAAGTCCTTTTCAGTATCAAGGTCCCGTCTGGCTTCTCGTCGAATATAAAGGGAATAGTAAATATGAAAGAGAAAAAATTCCAAAACCTAAAGTCTCATGACTGCCACGTGCTTATGACGCAATTGCTTCCGGTTGCATTGAGGGGAATTCTACCCGAAAATGTTCGACTAGCCATTGTGAAGGTATGTGCATTCTTAATGCAATTTCTCAGAAGGTAATCAATCCAGAAAGTCTAACAGCGTTACAGATTGATGTGGTCCAATGTCTGGTCAGCTTCGAGTTGTTGTTCCCGCCATCCTTCTTCAATATTATGACGCACCTCCTAGTTCACCTAGTCGAAGAGATTAGAATTCTCGGTCCTATGTTTCTACACAATATGTTCCCCTTCGAGAGGTTCATGGGAGTCTTAAAGAAATATGTTCATAACCGTGCTAGGCCAGAAGGAAGCATCTCCAAGGGCTATGGAACAGAGGAGGTCATTGAGTTTTGTGTTGACTTTCTTCCTGAGCTTAAGCCGATTGGTGTTCCTGAATCTCGGTATGAGGGAAGGCTGACTGGAAAAGGCACACTAGGAAGGAAAACAACGGTATGTAGGGACGCGCTTTCTTTCACTCAAGCACACTACACAGTTCTACACAATTCCACCGTGGTTGCTCCGTATATCGAGAAACACAAGAATATTCTACGCGCCGAAAACCCGGGGGAGCATGACTCCTGGATTAAAGGGGAACACGAGGCGACTTTCGGCAGTTGGTTGCAGACACATCTCATGAATGACAACACTGTTGGAGATCAGCTGTACTTGTTGGCCAGGTTACCATCGTCGACTATATGTACTTTCCAAGGGTACAAGATAAATGGGAATACATTTTACACGATTTCCCAAGATAAAAAGAGCACCAACCAAAACAGTGGTGTCCGCTTTGATGCAACAGACAACAATGGGCAGAAGGACACATATTATGGATACATAGAGGAGATATGGGAACTTGACTATGGACCTACTTTTAAGGTCCCTTTGTTTCGGTGCAAATGGGTCAAGCTGACAGGAGACGGGGTACATGTAGACCAAAAGTACGGCATGACAACAGTGGATCTCAAAAATCTTGCATACATGGACGAACCATTCGTCCTAGCCAATGATGTGGCTCTGGTTTTCTATGTGAAGGACATGTCTACCAAATCGAGAAAAAGAAATCAGCAAAAGAATACATCGTCCGATGAGCCAAAGCGCCACATAGTTCTTTCAGGGAAAAGAAACATTGTGGGAGTGGATGACAAGACAGACATGTCAGAAGATTATAATAAGTTTCATGAAATTCCGCCCTTCACAGTGAAAACTGATCCATGCATCCTGTTAAATGATGAAGATGCTCCATGGCTACGGCGCAGAAGAAAACCACAACACTAGATAGGGATATTGGTGATTTGTAATAATGGCTATATGCGAATACAAACCGTATGTTTTGAATATATGCACCGTCGGGATGTATGCAGGGAATCTGAATGATTTGTATTCGGTCGATGAACTGAAGGATTTCTAGATAGAACAAAACACACGGTATCACCTGCATACAACCCTACTGTGGCTAGAGAGTGCCCGCATATCAAATGCACCGTAGGGTGTATGCAGGTGAAACCGTTTGATTTGTATTCGGTCGATCAACTGAATGATTTCTAGATATCCGCTTCACTCTTTCTGCTACAACAAAAACGGGCATTCGATCCAAGCAGCGGCAAGACTTCTCTGATGATCTGCAACCGTCCCAACAAGTGTTGGGGATATACCAGATCATCAAAGAAGCCCTTGTCACTGGTTCCAAAAAGTGTTACATATCATCACAGTCGAGCAGCAAATCGACCTTCGATCCACAGCGGCAAGACGTCTCTGATGATCTAACGACCGTCCCAAAAAGTATTGGGAATGTTGTAGATCATCAGAGCGCCTTGCCGCTGCTTGGATCCGACCGAGGGGCATGGCAACCACTTCCACCACCACCACTCCCACCTCCTCGGCAATTCATCATTGTGTCACCCTAATCCAGTGGTTGGATTCAACTTACCTGAGGGCTTGTGTTTCCAACATGCCAGCAGGTAGGCTAAATCCAACCATTGGATTTGGTGGAAAAGGTAGACGGTAGTTGTGTGCCGTTCGCTGCAGGGACGTCGCTATTTATAGGCGATTAGAAGGTGTACCTGTGGATGAGGTAGGAGTGCAGATCCAACAGCTCACAAGACCTCAAACGAAACACACTCCTAATCCAACGGCTCGCAAGCGCTTGAAAGAAATACACGATCCGTGTGCTTCTTTAGTCCCGGTTGGTAACACGAACAGGTACTAAAGGCCCTGATCCAACAGCTCACACGCGCTTGAAAGAAACACACGATCCGTGTGCTTCCGATCAAACGGCTCAGAAGCGCTTGAAGGAAACATACGATCCGTGTGCTTCTGATCTAACGGCTCAGAAGCGCTCTAAACAAACACACGATCCGTGTGCTTCCGATCAAACGGCGCACAAGCGCTCGAAGGAAACACACTATCCATATAAATGATTTGTATTCGGTCGATGAACTAGTTATTATCAAATGATCCACTGTTGTCATTGGCTCCAAGAGTCAAAATATGCAAAAAATATTAGTTAATCCATTTTTTAATTGAAAATGGCAAAATTGTTAATAGTTTGTAGAGTTACAATAATTATTTTATAAAACAGAAAATGGTTTTGGATTACTTATTCAAATTCAAGTACTTTTCATGTTGGAAGTTTTCTCAAATTCATTCAAATATTCAAATGTTTGTAGAGTTAATCCATTTGTGAGTAAGTATTTGAAAAAACAGAGAAAACAGCGCGCGAGCACATTTTTTGGCCCAGCGCGTGCAAATTTTGGGCCCATTAGCCTGCGATGCGCGCGCGATCTGAAACCGCCCCCACCCCCCTTTAGTCGCGGAGCGTGGCCCAACCCGCGACTAACGACCCCCCTTTTGTCCCGGTCGGAGCCACGCCCCGCGACTAAAGGGTTGGTGTATATAAAAGCTCCGTCTCCCGGTGCGTGGCTCAGACCGCGACACCGGAGGCCATTTGTGACATAGCGCCGTCAGGCTGCCGAAATTTTCCACCGCCACCGTCGCCTCCTGCCGCCGGCCGCTCTCCTCCGCCACGCCCACCGCTCTCCTCCGCCGCGCGCCCTTCGCCTCCGCCGCCACGCGCCCGTCGCCCGAGCTACCGCCGCCCGAGCCTTCCTCTCCGCGCCCGTCGCCGTCGCCTCCTCCGCCGCCCGAGCCCGCCGCCGTCGCCTCCTCCGCCGCCTGGGCCCGCCGTCCTCCACGCCCACCGGTCAAGCCTTCCTCCGCGCCCGAGCCTGCCGCCGTATGTCCTCCGCTCGAGCCTTCCTCCGAGCCCGCCGCCGTATTTACAAATTTTGCTAATTTTAGGGTAGTTTAATTTTAGGTAGATTTTTAGGGTATTTTAATTTTAGGTTAAATTTTAGATTAGTTAGATTGGTATTTAAATTGTTTGCTAATTTTAGGGTAGTTTAATTTTAGGTAGATTTTTAGGGTAGTTTAATTTTAGGGTAGTTTAATTTTAGGTAGATTTTTAGGGTAGTTTAATTTTAGGTTAAATTTTAGATTAGTTAGATTGGTATTTACAAATTTTGCTAATTTAAATTGGTACTTTACAATTTTTGCTAAGTTAAATTGGTACTTTAGAAATTTTGCTAAGTTAAATTCGTATTACTTTTTTAGTGTAGAAATAGAAATTTTGCTAAGTTAAATTGGTACTTTACAAATTTTGCTAAGTTAAATTGGTACTTTAGAAATTTTGCTAAGTTAAATTGGTATTATTTTTTTAGTGTACAAATAGAAATTTTGACTTAGGTGTTTTTAGTTTATTGTTCTCGGCGACGATGTCCCTGTTGGATCAGAGGGGTGATGTGCGGGACTGGGCTCCGCCGGGCTGGCACTGGGAGGTGCTACCTTCCGGGACGCGCGGCTTGGTGAGGAATCCGGGTGATGTCGTCGATCCGGATCTTCTTTGGTGGCAGTCGCGTGGGCCACGCTCAGTGCAGAGGGAGCCGGCACCCGAGGAGGTGGTCCTTCGCCGTATCAGAGAGGAGGACGAGCATGTCCGTCGCTACATGTATCTATTGGATAGGCATTATAGCAATAGCTGGTCGTTTCTTCAGAGGGTTCCTTATCATGTGAGCTATGATCCTGTGAGGGTTCCTTCTCTTTGGATGCGTAGCGCCGGCGGCTCAGCACCCCGCGGCTCAGGAACGGTCGAAGTTAGTTTGAGAGGTTCATGCATGGGAGATATATTAGTGATATTATTGACGATGTTTTATGTTTAAAAAATAATGGACCTGAGCTATGTAACTGGATTATTCTAGATGTATTTGTGATATTATTCGTGGTGTATTTTTATGTACTATTTGTATGTAGTATTATTTTAGTAGTATTTTTATGTACTAGTACCAATATTGTATGCGATAATGATATTGTGTGCATTTTGCAGAAACTATGGATCCACCTAGTCCGATCCGCAGAGACCTAAGACAAGAAGAAATTCTCGAGGACATAATCCACAACGCCACCGGTGCTAATCCACCCGAATCTCCCTCGATGTATCTGAACCCATCCGGTGAGGGTGAAGAGGTCGACCAAAATGAGGGGGAAGCCGACGCCTCTGATGATGGAGAAGGCGACGGCTCCGATGATGGACCCTTAACGAAGTCCGGCAAGGTATATATATGAAGTCCGATGGTCAGTAGATGCATTAATTGAGTTGTATATATATGAATTGACGAATGTTTCTTCTCTTAGGCCTCCACATCGAGCAAATGTTCCAAACGAGGCCCGGCCAAAAAGTTGGCCGCATCTGCGCATTATACAATTACGAAGATATCACCAGTGGGCGAACCGTTGGAACCCATAAAGGTTGCAAAGAAATTTGTAAAACAATGCGGAGTTATGGTTAGGGATCGCGTCCCAATCACCGTTCGAGAGTGGAAAAAGCCCAAAGGGGTGGAAGATAATGAGTATGTCGCCTAAAGGTACAAAGATAGTCTTTGGAATGACCTCATGGCACATTTCACCCTCCCAGAATGTGAGTAAGAGGACGACACAGCTGCATTGAGGGACAAAGTCAAGGTGTTTACTCTTAAGAAGATGGCCGAACTATTCCGGCAGTGGAAGAAAACATTATGGCAAGAGTATCAGAAGACCAATAGTGCTCCAAAATTCGAGGGCTATCTAGTGAAGCAGAAGGCTTACTGGGATGCATTTGTGAAGTACAAGAAGTCAGAAGATGCTACGGAAAAGTCAACACGAGCCAAGACAAATGCTGCGAAAAAGAAATATCACCATAAGCTCGGGACAGGGGGCTACGCGACTGCCATGCCAAAGTGGGATAAAATAGAGGAAGCGCTGCTTGCTAAAGGGATCATTCCAGAACCAATTCGCGACGAATGGGAACAGAGGGCAAGAAATTTTTTCCTTGCGCATGGGAGTGAGTATGACAATGAGACAGGGGATCTTGTTTGCAGTGAGGGGATTAGGGTACCCAGGGAGACATGGCTGAAAGTGGTGAAAGAAATTAAAGAGGGGAAAACAAAGTTCCGTCCTGATAGAGAGAAAGACTTGCTGACAAAGGTCCTCGGGAATCCAGAACACGGAGGACGAACACGAGGCCTTGGCCCTAGTTATCCCTGGGAGATTGGGTTTCCCAAAGACAAAGATACTTATAGAAGCCGATCGAGAGCAAAGAAGCGACGGGAGGAGGAGGAGGAAGACAAGTTCAACCAGTTGCTAGCAAGAATTGACAAGCAGCAGCAGATCGACGAACTTAGAGGAGAGCGCCTTCAAGATCCTGCACTCGATATTACCGCCGGCCCATCTCTGCGGAGAAGCAGCGTGGCTGAATCGGAGGTCCCGTCTGACGGTGCACGGATGATAGATGGCGGTCCCGGCTACCCCGTGGATGGAATCAAGGAGCAGATATCTTGTGAGCTCCATCAGAAGGTGAAGAACATATCCCTGAAGGTGGCGGTCGGAAGTGCTTTACCTTGTCCACCTGAGGCACGTTGGCAAGGCCGTGAGATTCCAGCTGGCTATGCTAAAGTCACGGTGGATGAAATCGTAATGGGGTTTGACTCAATGGAGCTTGACATCGCTGGACCAGAAGGTGAGAGGACACTCGGAGAAGTACTGGGTGGTATCATTCTATGGGACAAGAACAACATCAAGCTTCCAGGCTCGGCGCCAAGGCCAACACCGCCTTCGAGTCGTCGCAGGTCACCATCACCTACAAGAAGCCCACCCCAAGACTATGATCAACACAGCGCGAGTCCATCTCGATCTCCGCCGCCGGACTTGGGTCGGCCATGTCTTCGCCGCCGCCTTTGCCAGCTAAGGACAATAAGCGGAAGCGTGCTTCGTCGCTGAGTACTAAACGACGCAGCAGCCCAAAACGAAAAAGGTCGCCCCTCCCAAGAGTACCTCATAAGAATCTTCCCATCAGACCTTACGATCGCACTGTCGAGGAAAACGCAGCGATCGTAAAGGCTCAAACTGATGCGCATTTTGCAAAGAAGAAAACAGAGCCCGCCCCGGTATACACCGAGAAGGAAAAAGCGTGGGGAGTTGATTTTCTTAACACAAAATCGCAATATGAGTTGCACCATAAGCCAGATGACTATGCACGTCAACTTCAGAAGGAAGCGGCGAAGAGCAATTCAAAAAAAGTGCAAGCGGGAGCAAAGCAAGTGAAAGTGCAAGCGGGAGCAAAGCAAGTAAAAGTGCAAGCGGGAAAAGAAGGGACGTTCCCCAGCTCGGAGAACAGGCCAAACAATCGATCCCACCCCTCAAGGTGTTATCCAAAGACGTTCCCCAGGCCGAGCAGCAGGATTTGGGAGAAGCTGCAAAGTTGGCGGCCGCTATGGGTGTGACTGTTGCTGAACTGCTAGGTTCCCAAGACGACAAGTTACCCACGGCTAATGTAGTCCCTACATATGTCCCAGGGAAGCCTTTCGTCAGCGAACAGAAGTTGAAACAACTGCCAACACAAATGCGAAATTTGCATCAATGGTACTTGAGAGAGGTAAAGGGGGACAGAATAATGATCGTGGCGAAAGTCCCACAAGAGTACTTCTTCCGACCCGAAGAGGTCCATGTTGACTTTTCAGAACTCTACCAGTTATACAATTTCGACGCCCTCGACAAATCTCTCATGAGTTGCTATTGTCTGTAAGTTGTTGAATTCATTGTCTACATATAACTTGTTCAGTTCATTGCATTTGTAATTATTCTCATTATATATATCCTTTTGTACTCTATATTATGCAGAATGAAGATGCAGGATTGTAAAAGAAAGGTCTATAGTGTTGGGTTCATTGACCCAGATAAGGTACATATAAAAACGCTAACGACGAAACCCGACGAGACGGCGGGAAACCTTCTAAGGTTTCTAACGGAGCAACATTACTGTGACCACATATTGTTTCCTTACAACTTCAAGTGAGGGTCTTACTCTATTGTACACATTCACTTTTGCTTTCTCGATGTTAAGTGTAATTGATGAGTTACTGACGTATATATAAACGTGTGCAGCTTTCACTGGATTCTGCTAGACATACGAGTTGATAAGGGAATAGTTGATGTCATGGACCCATTAAAGAGAAACCTGGAAGAGTTCCGCAACATGCAGGACATGCTCCAGAGGTAATATTCGCGCTATATCGGTCTCTTTCGTTGATTTCATGAGATATCAGGTAATGAATTAACTCATTCATTAATTCATTTTCTTTGCCGGGCAGGGTTTGGAACCGATTCAAGAGTGTGGTGAAGGGTTCCTTTAGTGAGAAGCTGACGTTTACTCCGGTCTCGGTAAGTAGTACGAGATATGACCGCGCATCTCTTTACTTCTAGTTTCAATACAGTTATTATTTTGATGCTAGATTATTATTTTGATTGAATTCTATTCTCGTAAAGTGCGCGAGGCAGCCATCGGGGACGCATCTATGTGGATACTACGTTTGCGAGTTTATTCGCACGTTTACCACTGAGCACAAAGATTATAGAGTCGACGTAAGAAATACGTTCACAACATTATTTTATTACCTCACTTTTTGTTATCATGATTGATGTTCATATTGATCTCCTTTCTTATATAGTTTGAGAGAATGCGGGAAAAGGTCCTACCGGAGCAACGCGTAATAGCAATTGCAGAGGAACTGGCGGGATTTTTGCTGAAAGAGATGGTAGACGACGCCGGAGAATTTAGTGTGAATAATAGGCGCAACCGATGATCCCGGGCCGTGTAATCGAATAGACGGGCTTAGTCCCGGTAATTGTGATCTCCATGTAACTATCAAAGTTGTATATATTTGTATGCTCGATCGTGTACGGTATGTGGTAGCGTAGAAATATACGAAAACTATTTTGAAATGAAGAAAAGAAATGAATAAAATAAAACAAAATGAATTCTCTGCCGCGGCACAGAAATTGCCCAAATTTCTGCCGCGGCAGAGAATTAGTAAACCCTAAACCCTAACCAAAATGAATTCTCTGCCTCGGCACAGAAAGTGCCCAAATTTCTACCGCGGCAGATAATCATTAGTCGCGGCCCGTTATACGAACCGCGACTAAAGGTTCTGCCTCCCAGCACGGCCAGGTTGAGGAACATTTGTCCCGGCTGGTGACATGTCCGCGACTAATGGTTCGACCATTAGTCCCGCCTCCGCTGTCGCGGTTGGCCAACCACGACAAAAGGCCCTCACGGCCCGGGACAATAGGTCCAGTCTCCACTAGTGTTCCGGTGTGCAAGTATCTTGAGTGTATCGTCCTTGCTTAAATATCCTGGTTTAGCTTGGGTAAATACTTTTAGCAGTTGAATTGATCATATACTCAGTTTGTAGTATGTACTGCCATCTTTAATACTCCTGTCTTTTGCCTCTGCATTCCCTATCCAATTATTTTAAATTCAGTTTCTAGACTGGATGCATTACTTTGCTTGATCTAGACAATGTTGGATGCTAAATCCATTAGATGCACATATAATCTTTTTCTCGGTTATGTATTGCTCCATCATTCCTCACACCTATCCTATTACTATCTAATCTTCTGCAAAAAATCACACAACCAATTCCATTTTGTCTAAATGATAGTACTAATTAATGATTCTACTACAGAGCTCTTACAACAACCAATGTAGCTCCACGGGCACTGGGTGTTGCCACTGCGATGCTTCCTCCATCAACCAAACAGAAGGCAGTACAGTCTCTGACACCCCGCTTTTAAGAACAAAGAGATCATCGTGATCTCAACCGAAGATGAAGACTGATGGCCGCCAGTCTTGACGCTTCGGTCCAGCAGAAGAAGGATTTTTTTTTAAATAATACACGAAAATTACTTAATTCCGAAAATAGTGCGCATATTTTATTTTTTTCAGAAATAGAATCCAGTCGGTTTTGCCGAAGCCGACTGGAGCCTGTCGTCCACGGCGAGGACGACTACGGACTTGTCGGTGTTGGCGACGACGAGTACGTTGCCGACGACGTCGACCGACGCGGGGAGGCTTGTCATCTCCGGCGAAGACGACAAGGTGGGCCTAGTCGGCATCGGCGAAGCCGACAAGTACTTGGCCAGCACCCTGCCCTCCCCTCTTTTCCTCCCTTTCTCTCTTTCCTCTCTTTCTCTCTTTCCTCTCACTTCCGTCCCCTCCCGACTCCCGCGTCCCCTCACGCCTCCCGCGTCCCTGCATATTTCTCCCGCGTTTTTGCTCCCGCCTCCCGCGTCCCGTGCATATTTCTCCCGCGTTTTTTGCTCTCGCCTCCCGCGCCCCATGCATATTTCTCCCGCGTTTTTGCTCCCGCCCATTTTCACCTCTCCCGCATGTTTGTTCCCGCCCTTCACCTCTCCCGCGTTTTTGTTCCCGCCCTTTTCCTCCCGCGTTTTTGTTCCCGCCCTTCTGGTGGTGCGCTTTTTCCCGAGTGACCCTATATATACCCAACAGATGTTGTGATGGAGGCGTGTGGTGGGTGGTGAATTTCTTAGTCGCATAGGAACCATGTCTGGTAGTTCGGGTCCTGGTTTGGACCCATATAGGTCATGGTGTATTTTGTATGAAGCCGCAAGATGGACTGAAGGTAGTATTAGAGAGGGTAGGGCGAAGAGTGATTATTTCGAGCTAGTTAGTGAGTGGGGCAACATTCGTGAGCTGGGAGAAACTCTAGCCAAAAAATACAAAATCCCGCAGATGACCCCGGAAGAAATTTTAGATGAAATTAATGGGTGGCGGTGGAAATGGCAGAGAGTGAATGAGCTAAAAGATATCGAGGCGGGTCTTCGGGACATTCCTATGACACCAAAGTCGAAGATAATCCATTTTTTGCCGAAGGCTTATGCATTTCACGTTGAGGTAACTGAGTACCGAAGTTATATTACGTTAGAATTTAGCGTTATCGTACTAACTTATTTTCCTCTGATGTTGTTAATTTGCAGCACTGGCCCGCCGACGCACAGTTTTTGAACAAAGAGATCCCTCATTTTGGTTGGATGGAAATTCTTTTTGGCGCTTGTCCTGATGGGCGTCCACAGAATGCTATTCATGCTGATGAAGTGAAAAGGGCTATATCGAAGGCGAAGAGTGGTGGATCATCCAAAAAAAGCCGTTCAAGATGATAGTGATGATGATTTCATGCCTCCTAAACGAGGCAATTTTAGGCGTAAGTTTAAGAATGTTGGTGCATCGAAGGCTATCGCCGATGAAAATAGTGATGACGACTTCATGCCTCCATCACGAACACGTGGCAGAGGGAAATGAAGTCGTTGATTAGAATTAGTTATCGTTCAGTTCCATGTACTATTTTACAAGTAGTCGTTCTACCTCTGTATTTCGAAGAATTTAAGTTGTAACGTAGACCTGTAGTTGTATGTTAAACTAATTTATCAATGCAATGTGGAATGTTTCGTATCAATAGATAATAATATGCCTGGAACGTTGACAATATGTATCATACAAACATAAATATGAATATGTCTGACATACAAATAGAAATACATATATGTCTCAGATATCTGTGAAGATATCACTGACCCCTGCGTGGCCGAGGATCACGAATTCAAACATAGTTCCACACTTATTACAAATTTAAACATAGTTCCACACTTATTAAAAATTCAAACATAGTTCCACATTTATTACAAATTCAAACATAGTTCCGCATTTATTACACATTCAAACTTAGTTCCACACATAATACAAATTCAAACATAATTCCATACTTAATAGAAATTCGAACGTAGTCATTCCTAGTTTCTTCCTCTCGCTCTTCGTCCTCGGCCACGCCCGTTACCCCGCGCACGCACGGGAGGTCTCTCTCCAGGAAAAGTGGGACAATCAGGGTCCCTATGACCAAATCTGTTGCATTGAAGGCATTGCATTGTCGGACCTCCGGCTTCGGATTCATCCATATCATTCCTGATGCGACGACACTGTCGTCTGCCTACCCCATCATGCAAAAGCTCAGGAGCTGGAATGTACCGCCTCTCACCAGGGGTTACACTGTTGAAGTTACCCATTAATCAAAATCCCATCATCTCACTAGTCCAAGTATTGAGAACTGCCTCTTTCATATAATATGGAGACACGAAGGAGATTGCGTTCAACCGTAACTGCCTGCATGCAGCGAGGACATGGGAGCAAGGAAGGTGAAGCAATTTTGGTTTGTTGCAGGTGCACTCGCAAGTTGGCCTAACCTCATTACCAATCTTCACCTCATGCGTCCTCACTTCGTTTGCACATCCAAACTTGTTGTGGGCTAACCGGACCTCAAACCTCATTTCTTGATTCCCAACGGCAGTTACACTGTGCGAGGTACATTTTTCCAGCTTCTCATTCATGTACTTCGTAACCTTCTCACAATAAGGCGAGGTCGGGTTGTCCATCATATGCTTCACAGCTCTTTCACGTCTTTCTCTGAAATATTTCACGGTGCCATATAGAAAATACCCTCCACGATGGCTGTTAGTGGCAACGCACGGTTTCCTCTGAGGACGAAGTTGTATGATTCTGCCAGATTCGTTGTCATGACACCGTATCTTGCTCCATGTGTGTCGTGCAACATAGACCACCGCTCTAAAGGTTCATGCTCTATCCACTGCTGGAAAGTTTTAATTGTCCTCCCACTTCTTCTCCTAGTTCCAGGCGGGTCAAATCCCGGAAGGTCGCAAAGACCAATAGGCTCATCCTCCTCGGCAGGTGGTCCTGTAGCTAACTGTGCAGCAACGACTTCTGCATGTGCAGCAACAGCTGCTGCTCGTGCCCTCTTCCTGTCCCGAACATGTCTCTGCGTGCACAAATCAAGTCTGTCACGTATATTCGTGTACTTCCATTGTTGGTTCTGCTTGCAGAGTTTCTTGAATAGGTTCATCAAGTCCTTATTTCTAAACTGCGAGTAGAAGTTAGCACCAAGATGGCGCATGCACCAACGGCTCTGCATGTCCTGCCATGGAGTCTGTTCCTCAGACGAAGGATTGGTGAGTGTCTTTATCGCGTTGAGTATACCTGCATGCCTGTCATGAAGGATGCACACGTTCGGCTTATCCTTCACAACTGCTATTTTCAGTTGCCTGAAGAACCAAGTCCAACTGTCAATGTTCTCGCTCTCCACAAAAGCAAATGCGAGGGGCACAACCATATTGTTACCGTCTTGACCAATTGCGGTCAGGATCTGTCCCCTATACTTGCCTGTGAGAAAGGTGCCATCTACACATATCACCGGACGACAGTGTCTGAAAGCCTCGATACATACGGCGAATGAGAAAAACACTCGATGCAGCACCCTCACAGTTGGGAACTCTGGCCTGAACATATCTTGGATATCTACATAGGTGCCTGGATTCCGGTTCTGCAGAGTATGCAACAGCCGGATAACAGAGTCATATGCGTCCAATATGAACCAAATCTGTTTTCAAGCGCCGTATGCTTAGCCCTCCAAGCCTTGCCATAAGATATTTCATACTTAAATCCCGTCTACCTCGTCGCCATCTGCCTCCGCACTGTCATATACCTCAGTGTCCCCTCCTTGTACTTGACTGCTCTGCCCCGACTCGTAACCACCACCACCAAAATCA
This sequence comes from Puccinellia tenuiflora, assembly GCA_012064385.1. NCBI lineage: Eukaryota > Viridiplantae > Streptophyta > Magnoliopsida > Poales > Poaceae > Puccinellia > Puccinellia tenuiflora. The sequence goes on from QRDG01002057.1 coordinate 415,691, forward strand.
GACCCATAATTTGACATAGAAATGTTAATCTCTTCACTTCCCTGACTAGGATCATAAGCACCCTCACCTTCATGGGCATTAAATTCCTCCTCAGGGGCAGTGACCTCGTTCAAGGCGGGAAGAACTAGGGTACAAGGAGAGCAATTCCTTTTTCCGCAACCTTTTAACCATCACACCCAATCAGAATCACACTCTAGTGGTCTCAAAACGAAGAAAATATTCGTCCTTGAATGGCTCCACCAAGCATGAACACTGACGGTCTGTGTCTGACTATCAAGCCCCAAACTTCCAGCCAACCAATCTTTTACCTGACTTAACGACCATGTTTGAGGAGCTGGCATGTCCACATCTATATACTGAAAATTACTCAGATCAGCTCCCGTATCACACATTTGGACTCTACCAGGACCATAGAAAAACCTGATCTTCACTAAATCAGACATCTGCGCTGACAATATTTAATAGCGTCACAAACTATTTTTTAACAACACATTTAAATACATTCAAAACATATAGCACTACAATTTTCATAAATCGAATTATACCCTTGAAGCGTGAGAGGCGACGGCGTCCGGCGGTCTCGAATCAACGGCGCACCTCCACGAACAGCACCACCACGCAGCCCTTCATCAGCACCACCACCCGCAGCCCTCCATCACCACCACCACCACCACCCGCCAACCATCACCACCACCACCACGAGCTATCCCATTAGGAGATCGGAGCTCCCCTAGCCTCCCTCAACCTTACACTACCGATTAATGCTCACAAACGTGAAGATTGTTGGTCTAAATCGGTAGTTTAATTCGGTTTTTGTGGAGAGTAGAGAGAGGAAATGAAGACACGAAGAAGGCAACGGAAGTGAGAGGAAAGAGAGAAAGAGAGGAAAGAGAGAAAGGGAGGAAAAGAGGGGAGGGCAGGGTGCTGGTACTTGTCGGCATGGGCGATGCCGACTAGCCCACCTTCTCGTCTTCGCCGAAGACGACAAGCCTCCCCGCATCGGTCGACGTCGTCGGCAACGTACTCGTCGTCACCAACACCGACAGCTCCGTAGTCGTCCTCGCCGTGGACGACAGGCTCCAGTCGGCTTCGGCAAAACCGACTGCATTCTATTTATGAAAAAAATAAAATGTGCGCACTATTTTCGGAATTAAGTAATTTTCGTGTATTATTTAAAAAAAAATTCCAGAAGAAGAAGCTACTACTGGATTAAATCCAGCGTTATACAGCAGAAATAATATTAGGTCCCGCTATCTTAGGGTAGTACTCAACTACTATGTAGTGTTGGGTGCCGTTTACTAAGGGGCGGATCCAGTGGGGGTGTCATGGGTGCCATGGCGCCCCCTAAAAAATGTAGCAATTCAATTAGCTACTAATATTTGACCAATTTTTGCTGAATATGCTAATATTTGGACTAATTATTGCTAAATGCTAAATATAATAGGGAAGTTTTTAAGCTTGGCACCCCCACCAATTTTGTCCTAGATCCGCCACAGCTACAATTGCATATATTGTTGGTGAGAATGCTGTTCATGTATGGCAATACACATGTTGCCTTTTTTGACATCACAAGTTTCATCCTCTTCTTTATCACAGGGAGTCCGAGTGGTGTTGGCAAATGGTGGCTTCAAATCAACCTCTCCGGTCTATTTCTATGTTAATTAATTACAATCTCCACTATATAATCAGTAAAGGGCTCCCTGTGATAAACTGTCGGAATTGCTAATAACACCTACACATAAAACGCCCCATCAAAGAATCCATCCGTCTGCTGAAGCCAGTATGCTGTGCACGATCTCTACACTGCCAACCAGAAAGTACTAAGAGCAAGGATAATAAGAGAGCCGGGCTCTATAGCCATGCCATGTCATCAATACTAACCATAAAGCGAACACCATATAATAGGATAGCTTTTAGTCCGGCTGCTAAGATGTCTTTATTAAAAAAAAAGTTACTGCTCTTGCATGCTGGGACGTGCACATGATTGGAGAAAAAGCTAAAAGGCAGCATGCAGCTAGCAACGCTGGCTACAAGAGTGTTGCAAATGCCTCGTACGATGTGCTATAGCGAGCGCCGGCTATACTCTTCCCTTCTATACCCGGCTGAGTAGGAATTATTCTACTTGCTGTAAAGGAGATTCATGAAAAAGCACCGGCAGAGCAGTCCCTTGAACCAACCAAGAAGCCACCACTACAGTCTTCAGCGCTGCCTTCAAAAAAGATTAGATCATTATTATCTCATTAGACGATGACGACAACCATAATCCAGGAAAACAAGACTAGCTCTCCTCAGGCCCGTCTTAAACTTACGATTCTCCCATTTATTACAAATCCCTCTCAACCCTTTAGTTTACCAAATCTGTACTGTCAAATAGTACCCTTATCACACAACAACTACATGTTACTACCACAACGTACATATTTAATCGCATGCACCTCAACCTACAATCCTACTAACACCACCAACAAACAGCACAAACGAAATTACTAGCTCAGCGCGGCGTGACGCCGCGCCCGGACCTGGCTAGTAAGAATCTAACAGACCAAGCGGTCACGCGGTCCTTCCTGCTGTGTTAGGTCGTGGGTTTGACTCCCTCTTCACACATTTTCTTGTTTCGATTAGTTTTTATTTACAAAAAAAATTGCGCGTTTGGGGGGTTCGAACCACGCTCATAACATTGTGGAGAGAGTCCTGCCAATGAACCACCTACATAATATTTGGTTTTTTACGCATGCGTTTCATTATTACTTTTCTTTACATGCGAAAGACAACTATTCCTAGTTAAATCGAGCCTTTCATATACCTGACGAAGCGAACAAGTACAGAATTTCGTTTGTAAATTAAAATAATCGGAAAAAGAAAATGTTTGAAGTGGGAGTTGAACCTATGTCCTAAGAGCATCTCCACTGGCGCCCCCAAAGCCCCCCCCCCCCCCCCAGCCTATGGGGCACCCGAGCGGAAAACGGCGCCCAGTCACGCCCCCATATGCCGGTTTCTTCTGGAGCGGCCGGTTATTTTGTCCGGCGCTACCAGCCCAACCCCGCGCGCAAGGCGTGTTGCGGTAGCGCTGGATGAAACGACGCGCACGGGCCCGCCGTGTCATTGACACGCCAAAACGGCGCCAATTCTGTCGTCACGTCATTATTTCTTTCCCCTCCCGCCAAATTCACACCCCGCCCCGCCCTGTCCCGCTCCACCTCCCATGTCGCCGCTCCACCTCCCTCGTCGCCGCCCACCTCCCTCGTCGCCATGGGTCCGTTGCGCGCGCCGAAACCACCGAAGGAGAAGCCGCCGCCGAAGGCCAAGGCGCCGACGGGCACCACGCTTGGCGTCAAGCGCCCCAACAAGCCGCGCGCGCCCCTGCGGAGGCCCGAAGGGATGTCGGACGCGGATTGGCAGCTCGACGTCGCCCGGCGTCAGGCAAGCACCAACGAACGCAACGGCCGGCACGTCGAGACGGCGGCCCAGAAGGCGGCGCAGGTTGTGGCGTCCATGGCCGAAGGTTTGGTCTTCCCCGCTCAGATTAGGACCCCGGTGAGAAGCGCCGCCATAGCCGGTAGGACGAGTAGCTCGTCGCCGAGAAACTCCTAGTACTACCAAGAGCCTGCCGTCGCCATGGCTCGGTCAGGTTCGGCTATCCTTTCCACGACGGCTACGACGGCCAGGGAGCCCATGGCGGCATCGGTGGCTTCGATACGAATGCCATGTTTTCCCAAGGCGTCGATCTCGACGAGTCTTATTACGACACGGCGGTGATGGCAAAATGTCGGACGGACGGCCAACGGGGACCAAAAAGGCCAAGACGTCTCTTGCGGCGACGGCCAACTCGGCTAGGGTGGCGGCATCCATCGAGAAGGTGATCGCCGATGTCTCCAAGAATGCCAGCGAGAGGCGTGCCGCCAACAATGCAAGGTGGGTGACATTGATGGACACGATGGACAAGAAGCTGGAGCTTGAGAAGGCCAAGGTCGCCTCGAAGAAAAGGAGGGAGGATTTCATGGTCCTCACGGCCGACGTCTCGGCGTTGGATGCACAGGTAAAGGCGGCGTGTGACCTGCTGCGTGCCGCGATCTTTCAAGAAATGGGCTCCTACCACCCATGGCGACACCCACGGGCGCGGCCACGGCGACGCCCACTGGCGATACCCACGGCCGCGACGACTTCCTCGGCGACGAGTTCGATAGCGACACACTCAGAGAGGGCCTCCTCGACGCCACCACCTGATTTGCGACACCGTGTGCCTTGAGCTGTCTGCGTCGTGCGCCTCTATTTTGCGACGGGCCTAGATTTTGAAATTATGTGGCCGTCACTTTTGATTTTGTGTCTTCAAAACTTTAAATTTATGACAAAATTTATCATCTCTAATTGAATCATGTTTATTTGAATTTTGGGACGCCCGTTTTAGGGACGACGACTGGGGAGGGACAGCCCCATAGCCGCAATCTCATACGGACGCCCCCATAGCTCTTGTTCTGGCGCCGATCCGGACGGCCTATGGGGGCGCGAGTGGAGATGCTCCAACCAAGCAGAAAAGACCGCGCTAACACTTGCTCTATCATATTCCATTGTCTTGACTAGGTTACTAGGTACTCCCTCCGATTCATAAGAAGTGTCGCTCATTTTGTACTATTTTATTGTAAAAACGGACGTCTCCTTTCATCCCGTCAAACTTTTCCGTTACGGAGGTTCCGAGAAATGTCATGACGGTGGCGTGTCAGCTGAAAAATGTCGCTCGAAGTAACGTGACTCAGCTACAAAAGACGCCACATTGCATGTGACATTTTAGGGGGAGGAATCATTATATATATCAGGTTGAAAAAAAATTAATAGGTCAGTATAAGTTAAAAATCTAATAAAGGGCTATTTAAGACAAAAGATACAAGTCCAGACCTAAGGCTGGTCACAGTGAGATTTGAGCGATCATCGCGCTGTCTCCTGAAGTCGAACAAGGGCGCGAGAGCCAGAAGAAACCCTGACTTCCTTTCCAGTCTCCACCGCAGACCGAACACATTTTCCCCCAATCCCAACCCGCGCTGTGACCCCTAGCTGCCGCCGACGCTCCATTCACCCCTCCGCCGTCGCTCCCTCAACTCCCCTACCCATCCGCCGTCGGGGCTCCATCCACCCAGCTCCTGCGGCCGCCGGTACCCATGGCCCCGAGCGCCCCACCCCGTGCTCCCTCTCCCTTCCTTGGTGCCGCGGCCGCCGGAGCCTTCACCGAGCACTGCGAGCTTCGTGAAGGACGAAATCCACTCCATTTCCTCCTGTTCGCCGGCGAATTCCCCGCCTTGCTCGGCCGCATCGCAGGAAAAGGTCCCGTGAAGCTCGTCCCGCGGCCGCTTTCAACGGCGGCCAGTTCTGCGTCACCTCGGTCAACCACAGGCTTCCGTCCAAGAACTTCCCTCCCGTGCAGGTGAGCTGCCTTTCATTGCCAATTGGCCATTTTGGTGCGGATCGTGTCCTGGTAGTTGTAGTTGCACAGGGCATTTGGCGACTGCTAGTGGCCGCGTTTTCACCTGAATACTGCTTAGCTGTCCAACGAGCTTGTTCCTCCTGGTAGCTGTTGGGGTTTCTTCTTTGATTTGTGTAGGCTTCTTGGTTGGTTTGTTTGTTTGCTAGGTCAGGGAGTCGTCTTTTTTAATGGGTTGCATGGACCATGGTAACTAGTATCCTCTTCCTCTCTGTTCTAGTGTTTCTGCTTGAGGGCTTAGGGCTCGATTAGGTGAACAAACAAGTTAACTGGAGTTGTTTTCCTTCTACCACAGATTCACAGCAAGCACCATGTCCCAGCCAGATATAGCCCAGGTTCCTCTCCTCCCCCTTGAGAGTCTACTGTAGCTTCCCAGATCCGGCCTCTCTCGCCGCCGGCGCTCGCGTTGGCTGGTGTAGAGATGGTCTAGGGTGCCGGCCCCCTCTGTACAGGACTAGCTTAGGTAGAAGTTTAGGGCTAGGTTTGCCGCGATGGCTGTTTGGCTCCATGCCGGACTGGAGCTCCTCGATGCTGTGCTCGAGCCATGGCTTTGAGGTGCCGACGATCTCCTCCGGTCTGTTTCCATGGTGGATACGGGAGGGGAGCGGATCTGGTGTATGCTCCCTCAATAAGCTCGCTGGCGTTTTGTATCGAGGTGCGGCCGTCTTCTTATCCTTGTTCCTTCACTGGCATGGTGCTGGGGAAGCTGGTGATGAGGACGTGTGCTGCTGCCTTCGATTTGGTTGCTTTGGTTGCTGGGCTCCCGAGTTTTCCTGCCAATTTGCTTGTTGGAGCCGATCTGGTTGCTAGGTGAAGTTGACGACCATGGCGGATCTTCCCCTCTTCCGCTTCCTGGCAGGGGAGGTGATTGGGCGTCAGCGGTGCTTCGTGTCTCTGCCACTTCGTCATGCGGGCATGCCATAGCCGAGGTCGACGACTTCCCGCTCGCAGATGCCGTTTGCTGTCCAAGGTCTCAGGCCGTCGCGGAGGCGGCGGCGCCGGTGCGTTCTCGACCCGTGTCGATGTGTGCCTAGAGACGGGCCTCTAGGGACCCGGTTGTAATTTCCGTGTTTTCTGGGGTGCTTTGTACTGCTGTCTCCTTCTAATAGATCTGAGGTGGTTATCGCAAAAAAAAGCTTCTCCAGTCGTACGTACGCGCTGTCATTGCATTCAGGATTATTCCCTTCATTTTGACGCTCCCATGCATGTCGTACCGACCTTGAAAGAATCTTCATAAATGCATATCTCATGTTAATCGATCCATCCATCTTGCACGCAGCATGCTAGGCTGTAAAATCATATTTTTTTTGAGCCAAGGGGATCCCCCCCCGATTTCCATTAATAGAAACCAAAGTGTATTGTAAACAGGAGAAAAGGAAAAGAGAAAGAAAAAAAAAAGGCGTTAAACAGAATCCTCGCAGGGATTTTGAAAATTCATCCAGCTCATCCATCTACCTATAAAAGGCGTTCCACGGCTGCCTACACCGACAAAGGCTGACAACCAAGGCTTAAGCATCAACTAGAAGGTTCTACAGCCAAAGAAACAGAGGAAACAACATGAATGCTTTTTTGCGGGAGCATCATCCTGTCAGCCGCGGCACCGTCGGTCTCCATCCTTTCGCTGCATTGAAGGTCTCACTTGATAATTGCACGAACAACTTGACTCCCCAAATGAGCGCATTCTGTTTTTCCTCTGTGTCCTGCAAGATCGACCAAGATGAGATCATATGACCAATTATGTTGGTAACAGCCACCGGATCAGAAGGCCTAATGTGTCGGAAGCACGCATTATTACGTGTCTTCCAGACGGCCCAAACGATCGCTGCCATACCAACAGTAACCAACTTTTTATCAGATTTAGAGAAACTTCGGATCCAAGCTCCCAGCATATGTTGCATCGATCTAGGTTTACTTTTAAAACCGAAGGCACAACTAGCAACATTCCAAACATATCGTGCTAGGGGGCAAGTGAAAAGGAGATGCGTAATTGTTTCATCCACACCACAGAATTGACACATCTTATCCCCCTTCCACCCTCGGCGATGTAAAACATCTTTAGTGAGAATGCTTTTTCTAACTGCCAGCCACAAGAAAACTCGTACTTTAGCTGGAATGTTATATCTCCACAATGAGTTGAAGGGGAAGCCCATGCTTCCTATCTTCAAAGCTCGATATAGTGATCTGACCGAGAAGCCTTTGGGGTCTAGCTTCCAGGTCACGTAATCCTCACTGTTTGATAACATAACCGACCCACATTCTTCCTTGAGTTCCACCCACATTTGTAAAGTTTCATTAGTAAGGGCACGTCGAAATTTAAATCTACGCCACCCCTCTGTAAATACCTTGTTCACTGTGACTTCAATATATTCACATATAGCATATAATCTCTCATACTTAATTGAAAGCGGGCAGTCTCCCATCCAGACGTCCTCCCAAAAACGAGTTCGTTTTCCATTTCCAATTTTGCGAGTGCAAAAGGAGTAGAAAATATCTCGAACTTTGATCAAGCCTCTCCAAAACCAAGAGTCCCCATTATTAATCTTGACCCCACTCAAAGTGTTGTCACGCAGGTATTTGTTGTACAGAAATTTCTGCCACAAACCTGTAGAATTTTCTAGTCTCCAAAGCCATTTACACAGTAAGGCAATGTTCATGCAATTCAGATCTTTTACACCTAGGCCTCCATATTCCTTAGGTGTACAGACCACATTCCATCTAACCAAGTGATATTTCCTTGTCCCTAAATCTTCACCCCATAGCAGACGAGCCCCAAAGTAATCCATGTGTTTTTTAACCCCCTTAGGTAGAGAATAAAAGGAGAGCATATAAAGAGGCGTGTTATTTAGGCTTGATTGAATGAGGATCAATCTCCCTCCAATTGGCATCAGTTTCCCTTGCCAACAGCTCAATTTCCCCTCCATACTTTCCTCAGCTTTTTTCCAATTTTTTGCTAAGATCCTAGTCTTATCTACTAGAATCCCCAAGTATTTCATGGGGAGCACGCCTGATGAACAAGAAAAGATCAGACTGTACTGATTTTGCTTATCCACGGCGTCCCCAAAACAATACAACTCACTTTTATCATAATTTATTTTGAGTCCCGACATCTGCTCAAAGGTACAGAGAAGGAATTTCAAATTTTGTGCACTCAGAATATCATCCTGTATAAAGAAGACTGTGTCATCAGCGTACTGCAATAACACAAGCCCCCCCTCCACTAAATCTGATACAAGACCTTTAATAAAGCCTAAATCTCTTGCTCTCTCCATAATAATGGCTAACCCATCAGCGGCTAAATCAAACAACAACGGGGATAAAGGATCCCCTTGTCGCAAGCCCTGATGTGTTGGGAAATAAGATCCAATACTATTATTAACCTTGACACCTACTTTCCCTCCTATCACTGTCTTCATAATCCAATCACAAAAGATGTCAGGGAAACCTTTCAGTTTGAGCATTTGGTAAACAAATGGCCATTTAATCTTGTCATAGGCCTTCTCAAAGTCTACTTTAAACATGATCCCTGATTTCCCACTCGAATGAAGTGAGTTCAAAGTTTCATGTAAAATGAGAACTCCCTCCATAATATAACGATTTTTCAGAAAAGCTGTCTGTGTAGGCCCAACCACTGGGTCCACAACAGGGGAAAGCCTATTCATGATCATTTTTGTAATTATCTTAAAACTAACATTCAACAAGCAAATCGGCCTGAACTTCTTGATGTCAGTGGGATCTTTGCATTTTGGAATAAGAGTTATGATTCCATAATTTAATCTCGATATCTCAAGCTTGCCGTGTTGAAAATCATTCACAAGTGCAAGCAAATCCATTTTTATCACATCCCAAAAGAGTTGATAAAACTCAATGGGAAAGCCATCAGGGCCTGCTGATTTATTTTTAGCCATCCCAAACACCACAAGTTTAATCTCAGATAAGGAGAAAGGTTCTGTCAACTGACAGGCTATCTCCTGGTCTATTTTGTTCATGCCTTCGGGTCTCATCTTTATATTAGAGACCTCTGGTTGACCAAAAAGCTTTTTGTAAAAATCCGTAATGAACTTTTCCAAATTCTTTTGGCCAATGATAACTTCCCCTTCCTTTTCAAGGCTCACAATAGTATTTATTCTATGCCTTCCATTGGCTTTTGCATGAAAGAATTTTGTATTAGCCTCGCCCTCTCTAATGTTTTTCTCTTTTGCTCTTTGTATCCACTTCAATTCTTCTTGTTTCAAAAGATTTGCAAAAATATTCCTCAAGTTCTTTCTCTCTTCAAAGGCTTGCATAGAAAGCCCATGAGTCTCAGCATATTTGTCAATTTCATCTATTCGTGCAGAAACATCATTTTTGGTTTTCCTATATTCACCTTCTAAATTTTTATTCCAACCTTTTACATTTTTTCTTAATCTCCTCATCTTGGATTGCCAAATATCAATACTATTTTTTACATTCACGGATTCTTCCCAACTGTTTTTAACAAGTTCCACAAACCCCTCCCTTTTCGTCCAAGCATTTTCATAGCGAAAAGGTATTTCCCGCAGAGTGGTGTTGCCTGTGTCAAGAATCAGTGGCGCGTGATCCGACAAATCTCTAACCAGAGCTGTCACGATCGATAACGGATACTGTTCCTCCCATTCAGGCGACACCAAAAATCTATCTAATTTCTCAAAGGTAGGGTTGATGTGATCATTACTCCAGGTATACGCTCTCCCAGTCAAATTTAGTTCCATTAGATCATTCTGCTCGATAATCGCATTGAAAAGAAAGCTCCACCTGGAATAACCCCCATCTTTGTTCTTTTCATTACTTTTCCGAATGATGTTAAAGTCTCCTCCCACTAGTAAAGGTACCTTACTATCATGACACATATGGGACAGGTCAGTGAGGAAATTCATTTTACCCTCATCCTGTGCAGCCCCATATACTATCACCAGGTTCCAACGAAATTTCAAGACTTTGTCTGTCAACAAAATTCTTACAAAATGGTTACTAGCTTGATGTTCATGCACATCAAAAGTTGATTTCCTAATTCCCACTAGGATACCACCAGATCGACCCTTCGGAGCACTCCACTGCCACAAGAAGAGTTGCCTGTCATCTATACTTGCCAAATCCTGAGCACTGAAGTCAGATTTCAGTGTCTCTTGTAAACCAATAAAATCAATTCTTTTTTCCATCAGAGTTTCTCTCAGAAATCTCTGTTTTTCGATTTTTCCTATCCCTCTCAAATTCCAAGTTGAGCCTATCATCTATTTATATTTTTTTCCTTCGCCTCCCAACTTGCACCCTAGGTTTCACACAAACATTGTCTGGTGATCCTTTGTGCTTCATTTTCCTTATCGAACCAGAGTTTTGGATTTTGTCCAAATACTCATCGATTACATCATCTTCAAAGTCATCCTCCCCATCCGACATATTCTCTTCATCAGAAATATTGGTACCATCTCCTCCAATTGGAGGAGGGCCCATTTTGTCATTGTTAATATTCTCACCCACAATATTCCTCAAATATAAATTTAACCTGGCTTCTTCTAGGTCTTTCATTAAATCGAGATTTTCATTAATCATGTCTATAGATAGGCCTAAGTCAATCCCTACTTCCTTAGCCAAATTTGCAAGAGTAGGGTTATCAATATCTACAAAGGACGGTTGAAGATTACCTGCATCCGCGCACATGTTTTTCAGCTTGGTTCTTGCAATAGCTTTTTCTTCAATTTTCTGCCCCTCCTGTGTTGCCAGCCTGGAACATCTTCTCACCAACACTTCCTCCTCTGATTTTTGATTCCCCTCAGCTCTGCCCATGTTCATTATCTCTCTTGCACACCTCCCTGTCTGAATTCTTGCAACTTTTGCATCAAAAGGTGTCCCCTGGGTTTCCTCATCTTCAAAATCCATACCTTCACTGCTCAAATTTACCCTCTCCTCATTTAACTGACTGTCAGCTACCTCCTCCTCACTGTCAGTTGCTCCCTCCTGAAATTGTTCATTGAGCTGTCTGCCATCAGTGTTAACCGACGATAATAATTCCTGAGTGGCCACTTCTTTCTCTTGTAGCAGCACCTTCTTGCCTAATGCCTGAGGGTTACTTCCTCCCTCCAAGTTACAGGTAGCAGGCGCTTGTTGTTTTTCGTAAGCCATCAAGGAAAGACTACCAAAACCCAACCTGCTTGAACCTAGCTCTTTTTCTTTGTTCTGTTCTTGTTCCTCCTCTCTCACTATGTTGCCTTGTTCACCATCTCCTGTCAGCTCCGAAAGCAGCCCTATCTTCTTCTGTAAATCCTGTATCTGGTCATATTGTTTTTGGAGTTGATCGAGCAAAGCCTGCTGTTGCATTAACTTCTGTTGAATTTGTTCCTCTGACAAATTATCCAGAGTCACATTCCTTGCACTACCTCCTACATGCTGTCCCTCCTTCTCAATGTTAATACTGTCAACTCCTTCACTATTTCTGGACTTCTTGGCTCCCATATCATTTTCCCTGTTTCCCTCATTAGCTCTTTCATCTTCTCTGGCAATTCTTTTTCCTGTATCATATGCATTATACCAACCAGGCTCAATCACACCCTCCAGATGTACTCCAACTTAAGAGATCATCATATCTTCAGTAGTGGTTTCAGTGTATTGAGGAATTCTGGCTGGATCTCTGACGCCCACCTGACATCTCACAACTCCTGTATCCTTCAAACCTTCAATATCCAAGCTCTTGAAAACCCCCAAGGTTGAGCATATTTCAGCATACCCTTTCCAATTTTTCATGGGATCAGGCACCCCCGTCAATCTAATCCAAACTAAATGCAGTTTCCCTTTAGCTGTAACATCATGTGTCCAGGTCTTAACCTGCACCTTGCATCCAGTGCCCAGCAATGTGAATTCTCCAAATTTTTGAAGCTCTGTAATTTTCTGTTTGCTAGGAAACCTCATGACAAACAAATTATCCCTCTGTCTCTTAGCTTTCCACACCCAGTTCCATTCGAACATTTCTGAAAAGCCTTTGATCACTCCTCCTTCATCAAGTTGGCCTACAGTAACAGAAATCACTGCAAGGGGATTAACATGCTCCTTATTGCTTTGCATTTTGGCATTCTGTACCAACAGACAACCCAGGCCTTTGGCTGCATGTCCAACGAACTTAGCAACTGGCTTAGGCTGCTTTGGCAGTGTGCAGAACTCAGTCATATGTGACTCATTACCGCAGACCAGACAAGTAATATTTGCTATGCAAAAATTGGTTTCATGACCACTTTCTCTGCACCTGTAGCACATCACCTTTGAATTGGAGCTTGTTGTTCCCATCTGATTCCCCGGACCGCTAGCCCCAACACTCACAGTCCCTTTATTCAAACTCTGTTCCACCACTTCAGTAGCTCTACCCACAGATTCACTCTGGACAGTTGGTTGCGAAATTGTCTCCGAAGAAGTTTGAGCAGTGGAAAGCACCAGATCTTGTGTTGAACTCTGAGGTGCTGTTTGTACGTACCTCTGCTTGTAACTGTAATCTGGATTGTTTCCACGATACCCACCACCTCGATAGAATCTCCCATCTCCAGGGCCACGGCCATTGCCAAAGCCCCCTCCACGATTTCCGCCACCACCGCCTCCATGAGGAAACCTCTGTTGATACTGATTTCCTCTACCACCATCTGTTTCCCCCAATCCATTTCCTCCCTGTAGACCTCCCTGAATCTCCCGACGATTCGCCATTGGGGACGACCTCACTACCTCCACAAAGCTAGGCCCGTCCGCCGGAGACGAAGTGATACCACCGATCCCCAACCGCGGCCACTCTTCTACAAAGGCCGCCGCCCCCAAATCTGAATCGAGAGAATCCGCCGCCGCCTGTCTCCACCCACCACAGAAACTAACCCTAGATATGACCGGATCCCGCCATAAGTGCTCGAAACTGGAGAAAAGTTGACCAAAGGTATCTGGGATTTGGTCGCTATGGAGTGTGGGTCCCAGCCCGTCTCCGCTCACGAGTCCTCGCCACGCGTGTGGCTGGGATGAGGAGAGAGACGAAACCACCCTTGTCAAATTCACCGAGCTTCGCGGAATCCGTATCACCGATGATGGATTAATCGCCGGAATTTGATCGTTGCCCTTCTCCGGTGTTTCCCCTGCTACTAATTCAACTAGGAGATGATCTGAGAGATCACACCTAGTCAATACATTCGTAGCCAGAGTATCCGTGAGATGCAATCCTCGAGACGAATTACCATTCAGAAAATCCATGTCCAAATCCAGCCCCAAACCGACAGGCGGAAGCAACAATCTGATCGTCTTCCTTGCCAAACCACTCACCTTCGGATCCCCAGTCCATCGGTGGAGAAGCGGGAAGAGCTCGTCGCGGAATACCTCTGCGATCCCCAAGGAGCAGAGCGCATCCATGGCGAGCGCCGCCTCTTCCGTCCCTCCATGACGGAGGAGATCCGCGCATTTCTCTGCTAGCTTCGCTTGATCGCCCGGGAAATCGCCCAGATCGCCCGTGAGGATGCTAGCGCTAGAACCCATCCGGAGAAGCGTGAGGTGGGGGAGAAGAAGGACATACGGATATCAGGCTGTAAAATCATGGAACCCAACATGCAACAACAGTTCACGGGGATGCAACAACAGTGCTCTCTCAATCATCGTCTATCTCTCGATGTACACATGCATGCATCGACGTGCATAATATAAAAAGCGATGGCTACCCTGCACTGAGGCCGTCGCAATGGGGATCAACATGATGATCACGACCAGACAGTGGCGGCTGCTCGTAGCGGAGGCGGTGGTGGTGGTGGCGGCAATGACGCAGGCCGTGTGCGGGAGGGACCTGAACCACACAATGGCGGCGACGGCGCGGCAGGGAAGCTGGCGGCGACGGCGCTGATCGTGTTCGGGGACTCCATCGTGGACCCGGGGAACAACAACAACCTGCCGTCGACGAGGATGAAGGCCAACCACGCGCCCTACGGCAAGGACTTCGCCGGCCACGTCGCCACCGGACTATTCTCCAACGCGCTATTGCCGCCCGACCTCATCGGTATACACATCTTCCTCAACCTTACTCTGTCGCTTGTAGCTCAGGAGGACGCACGTGTCCCGTTTGCATGTGTGTCTTGGAGATGGCATGCGCATATGCCTACAAAAGTTCATGTGTCACGTAAGCATATGTGTCTTAAACTTTTAAAACAAAAGTTCTTCTAAAATGGTCTGCATAATGATGTGGCGCACACCAAATTAGTTAAACCTGCATAGGAAATGAAGGGCTTAAGAGAGAAAATAGGAAAGACTTAAAGGGGAGAAACATCTTGGCATAATTCTTATGGTCTTCCAAATTCTCGGTCAATTGGAAATTAAGTTGGAGCATAGTCAAGTTTTTAGTCGTAATGCGTGTCGGTACGGGAGTTGTAAATGAGTTGCAACTCAGAAAAAAAATATTAACGCAACACACAATCGTGTTCATGCAATACATAATCGTGGGTGACGTCCTAGTTGCACCCTAATTAATAATAGCAAGTCATTAGCCGAGTTATTTCTTGTTCAAAGAGTTTGTATATATAGGATTCGAATAGAGAATTAAGTTAGTGCAGAATTGAGTCATACACCGTCAGATTTGTATCATGGTTCGTGCAATACGAGTTACAATTTGAGCTCAGATTTTCTCTATTGTAAGTGGAGTTGCAACAGAGAAACTATTCCGAACCGTAAAACTTCCTTCGTGATTCATGCTAGTCATGGCTTGGACCTAATATTTGATGACGCCATTAATTTAATTCTCGGTCGATTGAGAATTAGTCACATCCTACTAAATAAGAATCAGTCATCTGAGAAATGGAGGGTTGAAATCTAGCTAGAGGTTTTACTGTATACCTCAGAAACTCCACAATCCAAGTTATGATGAAGTAACTCTTGATACAACGCCTCTATAAACCCCTTTCTTCTAGCTAGACACATTTTCATAGTGTTTTACTGTACGCTACTGTTTCCCCAAAGGATATGGCCTACGTGGCCACCGTCCTCTCCCCAACAATGTGTGTCGACATTGCGATGTTCCTAGTTTCGTGCTCAACAACGTGATCCATGGACCATGAGAAAAAGAGAGTGCAATTATGCGTGAGCAGTAAATTAGAGAGGATATATATTCTTCCTGTCTCCCAGGGACCCATCGGCTCAATCAATTTTGTGCCTTAATTTGTTCTCCTTTACAGTATGAGCCAACAACTTTACTGTCTACACAAGTTACTTAACTGAAATATCTGGATTAATTTATTTCAGCCCAGAGGCTTAACCTGAAGGAACTGCTCCCTCCATGGCTCAACGTGGACCACACACCGGAGGACCTCCTCACTGGCGTCAGCTTCGCCTCCGGGGCCACCGGGTTCGACCCGCTCACCCCGCAGATCGTCAACGCATTCACCATGGACCAGGAGCTAGAGTTCTTCGATGCATATCGCAAAAAGCTCGTCGGCATAGTCGGCGAGGCCGAGACCCGACGCATCATCGACGGCGCATTCTTCTTTGTGTGCACTGGAACCGACGACTTTGCCAACACCTACTTCATGACCCCATACCGTGCCTTCGACCACGACATCCCGGCCTACGTGGACCTCCTCCTCACCGGCGCCGAGGCATTCCTACGCAACACTAGCACGCGTGGCGAGAAGAAGATGGCATTCACCGGGATGCCCCCCATCGGTTGCGTGCCCTCACAACGCACCATCGGTGGTGGTGTCCAGCGCCGCTGCGAGGCACGCCACAACTATGCCGCGCTCATGTACAACAAGGCCCTGCAGGAGCTCATCGGGAAGCTCAACGCTGACCCCAGCTTCCACACCCTCGTCGTCTACTTCAACATCTACGACATCATCGAGGAGCTCGCCTGAAAGTGCATGGTTGATCCCATGCATGGTTTTGGTAATTAATGACAATCTCTATGGACTAATGTTTTGTATTAAGCTATATTTGTAGGTGTGTCCATATGCTTTGCTTGATCTCCATATGTTGGAATCAAGGCTAAGGAAAGAAGAAGGTTATATGTTGATCAAGGCTATGTGCAAGTTGATCAACACACAAGGCTAGTAATGTACCATGAGGGATCATGTGATCTCATGGTATGGTAAGCACTCGTCAATATAGCCTTGTGAACTAACCCATGATCTATGTGCTTGGTATATCTATGTTGGGTTAGGTGTCTTGTCATGAGCTTGCATCAAAAGGAAGATCTCGTGTAGCTCATGAAGGACGGTGTCAAATGGTGTGGTTCAAGTTCAAGATGATCAACAAGAAGATGTCACATGCTTGGATCTTGCCAACCATTTGAAGATAAAGGCCATGTGAAGATTTGCCTTTGGGATGCTTCTCCCATCTTGGTGTATGGGGGAGCCATGTGTGAATCTTCACCAAGCGAAGCGCAATGAAGAAAGGTGGTGCGTCTTGAGGAGTTGAAGATCGTCTTCATCGACCTCAAGTGGTTTAAGCGCAAGGCAAAGGTATAATCTTGATAGGGTTTCTATTTTACCGGTCTCATTATGTTTAGTGAGAGACCGGGTTATAGGATAGATAGCCGTACTATCAAGAGGGGCTCTCGACCGAGTATCGTGATCGTATCGTTCGTGGAGAGCTCAAACCTTTGCATCCATGCAATCATCTTTATTGGTTCTTATTTGGTTTTTATCCATGTGAGAATTTAGAGCTTGTGTTCATCTCCATACCAAGCTCTAGTTCATCAAAAACGGATCTCATGAATATCTTCTTGCGTTTTTTATATTGGAGGTTTTTCCGGTTTGTCTCTTCTAAGAGAGGTCAAACTCTCTTCTTGTGGTTTCCTCCTCACATGATGGACTATGATGTTTATATGAATGATCTTGTAGGGCTTGTGATTATCTTAGAAACAAGCCTAAGATCATAGAAAACGGAGTTCGGATAAAAAACTTGTTGGGTTCCTTCCATGGAGGATTTACCGGTTGTTCTTTTATAGAGAGGTTTTACCTTTCCCCATTTAATTTTATCCTCCCTTGATGGACTATGATGTTTCTCCGCATGATCTTGTAGAACTCTTTGTTGCGATTCCAACGAGCCCAAGATCATCGAAAACGGAGTCCGGATGATTAAGTTATGTTTTTTCTCGTACCGGTTGTTCTGCAGTTTTTTGTCCGGCGGTAGTACCGCTGCGGCAGCGGTAGTACCGCTACACCTGGAGCGGAACTGCTGCTGCACAGCGCCCGGTACCGTTGGTGGTACCGCTAGTGGTACCGGTGCGCCCTTTTTGCGTACTGGTATCCCCCCCGGTACCCCGGCGGTAGCTGCCACGTTCTACCGCTGGAATTGTCATTTTCAGTCAAAAAGGGTCCCAGAGGTAGTACCGCTGGCGCAGAGGTAGTACCGCCCCAGCGGTAGTACCGCCAGCCTAGAGGTAGTACCACTGGGTACGATTTTGCACATAACGGTCAGATTTCGGGGGACCTATTTAAGGGGCCTTCTTCCCCAATGGTTCCTCATCAAAGGCAGCACGTTTTCCCCTCTCTCTCCCACCATTGTTGACCTTGAAAAGCTTGCCCCCCTCTCAACCCCTCCAATGAATCTTGCATATTTTTGAGGGAAAAGTGAGAGGAGATCTAGATCTACATTTCCACCAATCAATCTCTCCTCTAAGTGAGGGGAACCTAGTGGATCTAGTTCTTGGAGTTCTTTTGTGGTTCTCCTCTTTGTTCTTCCTCTCTCATTCCCCCCAAAGCATTTGTTGCTTAGTTGGAATTTGAGAGTGAAGGATTTGAGCACTTGTGCTCTTGCCTTTTGCATTTGGTGCATAGGTTTGAGTTCCCCTCGGTGAAACGTGGGATTGAAGGTTCGAGAAGCTTGTTACTCTTGGGTGCATTGTGTTCCCAAGAGCTTGTTGCCTCTTGGGTGCATTGTGTACCCTAGACGGTTTGGAGGTGCCACGAAGACTTCGAGTTGTGAAGCTTCGGCATGTTTGGGAGCCCCCAATTGGGTTGTGGGTGTGTGCCCCAAACAAGTTGTAAAGGGCTCCGGAATCCGCCCCGAAGGATTCCAATAGTGGAAGGTGAACCAATCCCTTGGGTGAGGTTCATCGCAGAATAGGGTGAGGCCTTTGTGGCATCTTGAGTAGGGCTCTTGTGGCGAGTTCACACCCCTCCAACGAGACGTACTCCCTTAACAAGGAGGAACTCGGGAATACATCCTCGTCTCCGCATGCCTCGGTTATCTCTATACCCGAGCTTTTACTTATGCACTTTACTTTGTGATAGCCTTCGTGCTTGAAGTTCATATCTTGTTATCCCTTGTTGCTTGCTTTGCTTAGCATAAGTTGTTGGTGCACATAGGTGAGCCTAGTAATTAGGTTGTTGGCTTGTTAATTTAAACACATAGTTTTATTCCGCAATTATCAAGCCCCTAATTAGAAAAAGTGTAAATCGCCTATTCACCCCCCCTCTAGGCGACATCCGGGACATAGCTTGTTCTTTCATCACCGTGCACGGCGAACGGTGGGGGTTCACGGAGATGACACGCGGGTGCTGCGGGTCCGGCTGATCGAGGCAGTGGCGGTGCTAGGGGGGACCAGCAGGGGCCTTGGCCCCCCCTATGCCATGATACACCAAGCTAATTTTTATGTATAAGCTAGGTTTTATAATGATTTTTAGGGATAATCACCATGATTGCCCCCCTAATGACTGATTACTATGTTGCCCCCCTTAACCTTTATTCCTGCCTCCACCCCTAGATCGAGGTGACGCAGCTATGCAACACGAATTACATGGGGGTGTGCGATGATGTGGAGAAGCACGTGTTCTTTGACAGCTACCACCCCACGCAGAGGGCGTATGAGATCATTGTCGACCACATCTTCAAGTACTACGTGCCACTCATGCATCTCTGATCAACACTACAATAGAACTGGCCCGTAGAGGCACTATTTTGGTCCCGTAGAGACACTTGTTTTGTCTCTACATAGTTCTAGAGGCAGTTTCCATATTGTCTCAAAAGTGTCACTACGTGCAGTGTCTCTTAGACTGTAGAGTCATTTTGCACAATGTCTATAGATGACATAGTGTCACTTTGTAAAGACATCAGATTGTGTATCTACACACATAAAGGCACTTCAAAGATACACTTTGAATTTGTATGTATAGGTATAGAGGCACTTCCATGCAGCCTTTTAGCTTGTCTCTAGCATTAATAGAAACATTTTGGTGTGGCAATGTATCCATCTCTAGAAATGTAGAGTCGTGTTAGTGAGACGTTTTATTCGGTCTCTAGAAAAATATAGGGTGTGCACACATATAACATATTGGATATATTGTCCCCTGCCTTGAGACATTCTGTCGGCACAGTGGAAACCAGGGTACCACGGGCCGGCCTGCCAGGGCCCACAAGATCCGTTGGATGATTTTCGCTAAGGACCAGGCTCTCCAAGCCTGGCGAGCCCCGCGAGGATTTTCCCTCGCGAAGGGTCTGTTCTCCTCGCCGAGGGTTTTTCTCCCTTGGCGAGGGGTCGCTACTCGACAAGGCGTTTCCGACGCCACCCGCAATTCTGCTAAGGACCAAGCCGAAGGGCTCGGCGAGGCTTTTTGCCTCACCGAGGCTCCTTCCTCGCGAAGCCATCTCTGCTCCCGCTGCAGAGCGCACATGGGCTCTGCGCCATGCGCAGAGTGACGCGCGTGCCTACGCGCGATGACGACTACGCCGCAGTTGCCATTTCCATGTATAAAGCAGTCAACAAAGCGGAGCCAAGCAAAGCGGACAACGAGTATTACCTCTTTGGTGATAAGGGGACCGTCTGCAGCTACGCTCCAAGGGCGATGTCACCGTGGGTCACCTCCCACCTCAGCAAGCGCCAGCCCACCGTCCGGCTGGTCGGTGGCCTTTTTAGCTTTGGTGACGCCGCTCCCCTGCCGTGGACCGCGTCCACGAGTTCTACCTTTACGGTGGACTTCACCTTTATCGTGCACCGCGCCTCCTCCTTCGTCGCCATGTGGTAACCCTTCCCGCCCAAATGTTTGGGCAGAAGAGGTCCAGGACGCCTATAAAAGGAGGAGGGGTGCACCCAAGCAAGGGGTTCGATTCCTGGTTCAATCTTCGGCTAGTGCAACCCTATTAGACCAAACCCTAGATCTGAAGACTAGCTAGTAGCCATTGTAGCCACCTCGAGCTCGACAAGCTCTCCTTGTACTGTGAACTCTCCAAGCAGTGCAATACACAAAAGCAGGACGTAGGGGTTTTACCTCCACAAGAGGGCCCTGAACCTGGGTAAGATCTTGTGTCTATCTCTGCAGTGTCGTCCGCAGCGAGTCCTGACGAGCACCGTCGCCGGAGCACGTTGTGGATTGTTTGACTCCGTGTTCAGCCCCTTACATGATACCTTGGAGACACCCCCAGTTCCTGGGAACAATCTCCGACACATTCTTTTATGTCTTTCCAAAGATAAAGATGTTTGCTCTCTGAAAGATAGGAACAACAGATAGGGACTGCCAAATCGTGCAGCGAGCCCCTGAGGACGCACGCGTGAGCATCGAGCGCGGGCAGGAACGCCGCAACCGCGCCGTCCAGGACGTCGCCACCGCCGGGCGCCACCTCCGTGCCACCCTCGCCAATGGCACGGTCACCTACGGCACGACGGCCGCGTTCACTCGCAGCCTCCGTCGCGTCGTCTGGCTAGTCAAGTTCAGGCTGGACCTCCCTCCGCGCTACGACGGCAAGAACAACCCCCTGGAGTTCCTACAGCTCTACTCTCTGGCCATCCAGGCCGCCGGGGGCGATGACAAGGTCATGGCGAACTGGCTCCCCATGGCCCTCAAGGACTCCACGTCCTCATGGCTCACCAACCTCCCCGCCGAGTCCATCAACTCTTGGGAGGAGCTCTGCCGGTGCTTCGTCACCAACTTCAAGGGCACGTACGAGCGCGGCCTCACCTACAACGACCTCCGCGCCGTGCGTCAGAAGCCCAGCGAAACCCTCCGCAAGTACATCCAGCGCTTCAGCCAAGTGCGCAACAAGATCCCCAACGCCACCGACGCACAGGTCATTTCGGCCTTCCAGGCTGGGGTCACAGATGTGCGGATGCTCGAGAAGCTTGGCATCCACGATAACATCGCCACCGTCGTCAAGCTCTTCGACCTGGCGGACAAGTGCGCTAAGGCTGAAGAGGGCCGCTTGTTCGTCAAGAACGAGCCAGGGGACCCCACCGAGGGGTCCAAAAAGAAGAAATCCTCGGAGAAGCGCAAAACTACTACGGTCCTCGCGGCCGAGCCCGACGCCAAGCAGTCTCGCCAAGCTGCCACCCCAGCCGCAGGACCTGAGAAGAAGGATGATCGTCCCTTTTGCATCTACCACAACAGGCACTCTCACGCCACCGAGGACTGCTTCGACATCAAGAGGCTTCGCGAGGCTCGCGAGGCAAATGGAGGCCGCGGCGGAGGCCGCAGCGGCCGCGGGGGGCGACGCTGGAACAACAACTACAACGACAACTACCAGCAGAACCCTCAAGCCAACGCCGCTCAGCCTGCGAATGACAACCTGCCTGCCGAGGCTGACGAAGGATACCAGGTGCCTCGCGGGGCAGCTTGCATCCTCGGCGGGGCTCAGGCCCCTCGCTCCAACCGCCAATTCAAGCAATTCACTCGCGAGCTCGCGGCAGCCCTCCCCGGAGTCGAGGTCTCTAGGCCTCTCAAGTGGTCTGAGCACCCCATCACTTTTGACTCCACCGACCACCCCAAGTCCACCTCAACCGTTGGCACCATCCCGTTGGTCTGCACTCCCACCATCAACAACATCGCCGTCTCTAAGACGCTCATTGATGGGGGTGCCGGCCTCAACGTCATCTCCGTCGAGACATTCGAGAAGCTGTAGGTGCCTTACGAGCGGCTCATGCCCACCAGGCCCTTCTCAGGAGTGACGGAGGGCCTCACGACGCCTCTGGGGCAAGTGAGGCTTGCGGTCACTTTCGGCACCCAGACCAACTACCGCACCGAGCTGATCGACTTCGACGTCGCGTACATTGGCCTGCCCTACAACGCTATCCTCGGCTACCCCGCCCTCACCAAATTCATGGCGGTCACCCACCACGCCTACAACCTTGTCAAGCTTCATGGCTCCAGTGGCACCATCGTCATCCGCGGCGTGGTCTCTGACGCCGTGTACGCCGCGCAAGTGGCTTACAAGGCTGCCGCGGTGGCGTCCCCTGCCGACGAGGATGAAGAACCCCTCCCGAGGCCCCCCGCGAAGAAGAAGCAGCTGTTATCTCAGGAGAAGGCCGCGACAAAGCAAGTGTCTCTGGAGGCGAACGGCTCGGGGGCTTGCGTCACCATCGGCGCCAACCTGCCTCCCAAATAGGAAAGCGCGCTCATTGCCTTCCTCAGGGCAAACTCTGACATGTTCGCTTGGACACTGTCAGATATGTCCGGAGTACCGAGGGAGGTGATCGAGCACCACTTAGCCGTGTGTCCAAACGCACGCCCCGTGAAGCAAAAGGCGCGGTGCCAGGCGCCAGAGAAACAAGACTTCATCGTCAAGGAAGTAGAGAAGCTGAAGAAGGCCAGCATCATCAAGGAAGTGGTCCACCCCACGTGGCTCGCCAACGGTGTAGTCGTCCCCAAGCACACCGGAGGCAGCCGCCTCTGCATCGACTTCACCGACCTCAACAAGGCCTGCCCCAAGGACCCCTATCCCCTCCCGAGGATCGACCAGATCGTGGACTCCACCGCCGGCTGCGCACTCCTCTGTTTTCTGGATGCTTTCTCTGGTTATCACCAGATCAAGATGGCGAAGGAGGACGAGGAGAAGACAGCATTTCTCACCCCTTGTGGTGTGTTTTGCTACGTCTGCATGCCCTTCGGCCTAAAGAACGCCGGCGCCACATTCCAGCGCCTCATGAGGATCGCTTTAGGGGCTCAGATGGGGAGAAATGCAGAAGCCTACGTCGATGACATCGTCGTCAAGACCCGCGAGCAAGACACGCTCATCCAGGACCTCGAGGAGACTTTTGCCAACCTGCGCAAGGTCAACATCAAGCTGAACCCCACCAAGTGCGTCTTCGGGGTCCCTTCAGGTAAGCTCCTCGGATTCCTGGTATCTCACCGCGGCATCGAGGCCAACCCCGACAAGATCAAGGCCATAGAGTAGATGCAGCCTCCTCGTCGCCTCAAGGACATGCAACGCTTAGCGGGATGCATGGCTAGCCTTGGCCGTTTCATCTCCAAGTTCGGCGAGAGGGCGCTGCCATTTTTCAAGATCATGAAGAGGTCTGGCCCCTTCAAGTGGACCCCTGAAGCAGCAAAGGCTTTTGAGGACCTGAAGAGATATCTGGCGAGCCCACCCATCATGGTTGCCCCACACCCTCGCGAGCCTCTGAAGCTGTACCTTGCAGCCACTCCTCAGACAGCAAGTGCGGTCTTGGTGGCTGAAAGAGAAGAGCCAGTCCTCGACAAGCAGAACTCTGCCTCGCCAAGCCCAGAACTCCCCGACAAGGAGGCGCCCTCGACAAGCACCCAGCCTCAAGAAACCCTCGCCAAGGACTCCACCGAGCCTGGAGAGGAGACAGCCGCTGCCACGCCAACGTCTACGCTCGTCGAGCATCCCGTGTACTTCGTCAGCACAGTACTACGGGACGCCCGCGAGCGCTACCCCATGCAGCAAAAGCTCCTCTTCTCGCTCCTCATCGCCTCCAGGAAGCTACGCCACTACTTCCAGGGTCACCCCATCAAGGTGGTCACCTCCTACCCCCTGGAGCAAGTCCTGCGCAACCCGAACGCGACAGATCGCGTCGCAGGCTGGGGCATTGAGCTACAACCTTTCGAGCTGGATTTTGACACCACCAGGGTCATCAAGGGCAGGGCGCTGGCCGATTTCATGGCCGAGTGGACGGACACGCGCGCAGAAGAAGAGCCTCCAGAGGAAGCTACAGCCTCAGGAGGGACGACACCAGCCACTGGACCATGCACTTCGACGGCGCCTTCGCGGCCAGGAGCGCAGGAGCTGGTGTCGTCCTCACCTCACCAACAGGCGACAAGCTTTACTACGCCGTCCAGCTGTGCTTCAAGGACAACGACAAGGTCTCCAACAACATCGCCGAATATGAAGGCCTCCTCGCCGGGCTCAGAGCCGCCATCGCCCTCGGCATCAAGCACATCCTCATCAAGGGCGACTCCCAGCTCCTCGTCAACTTCTCCAACAAAGTTACACGCCTAAGGACACCTACATGGTGGCCTACCTTGAAGAGGTACGCAAGCTGGAGAAGCACTTCAGGGGCATGGAGCTCAAGCACATCCCGCGAGCAGAAAACCAAGAGGCAGACGAAATTGCTCGGCGAGCAGCAAGAAGAGAAGCCCAGAAGCCTGGGGTATTTGAGGAGAGGCTCACCAAGGCCTCAGTCAAGCAGCCAGCAGCCAGTATGACCATTGATGAGGAGCTCCCACCGGCCCCGTCAAGCGGAGCACCAAACTGTGGGTTACCTTCGAGCGACCGCTTGCTGCTGACTCTGGTGCGTCAAGACACGGGCTGGATCGACGAGATCAAGAATTACCTACAAAACCAAGCCCTCCCCGAAGACGACGCTGAAGCCGAAAGAATTGCTCGCCAGGCCAAGTCCTACTGCCTCCACGACGGAGACTTGTATCGTAAGCGCCCCAATGGGGTTGCGTTGCGGTGCGTCCCTGCCGAGGAAGGCCGCCAGCTCATCAACGACATCCACAGCGGCGAGTGCGGCCACCATTCTTCCTCGCGCACCCTTGCAGGCAAGGTCTTCCGGAGTGGCTTCTACTGGCCCTCGGTGCTTCAAGATGCAGCTGCCATCGTCCAATCCTGTGACGCATGCCAATTCCACGCCAAGCAAATTCACCAGCCCGCGCAAGGACTCCAGACCATCCCGCTCTCCTGGCCGTTTGCGGTCTGGGGGCTGGATCTGCCAGTCCGCGAGCGCTCGGGGGCTAACGCTACCTCTACGTCGCCATCGACAAATTCACGAAATGGCCTGAGGTGGAACCCGTGCGCACCATTCCGGCGAAATCGGCGGTGAAGTTCATCAGGAGCCTGGTCTGCCGCTTCGGCGTGCCCAACCGTATCATCACCGACAACGGCTCGCAATTCATCAGCGGCGCCTTCAAGTCCTACTGCGGTAGCCTTGGCGCCCAAATATGCTACGCCTCGGTGGCACACCCACGAAGCAACGGGCAGGCCGAACGAGCTAACGCCGAGGTGCTCAAGGGCCTCAAGACGAGAAGCTTCAACCGCCTCAAGGCCAGCGGCAAGCACTGGATCGACGAGCTCCCCTCGGTGCTATGGTCCATCCGCACCACGCCAACAAAGCCAACTGGTGAGACGCCGTTCTCCCTCGTCTATGGTGCTGAAGCCGTCCTCCCCAGCGAGATCACTCATGGCTCTCCGCGAGTCTTGGCCTTCAAGGAGGCTGAGGTGGACGAACTCCGCAACGACGACCTGCTACTGCTTGAAGGGCTCCGCCGAAATGCGGCCCTGAGAGCGGCAAGGTACCAGCAAGACCTCCGTCGCTACCACAGCCGCCACATCCGGCCGCGCACTCTCGAAGCAGGAGACCTTGTCCTGAGGAGAATCCTCTCCAGGGAAGGCCTCCACGAGCTCTCGCCGATGTGGGAAGGCCCCTACAGAGTCGTGCATATCGCCAGGCCTGGCTCTGCACAGCTCGAGACGGAGGACGGCGTTCCTGTCGCCAACCCCTGGAACATCTAGCACCTGCGCAAGTTCTACACCTGATCGCCCTCGGCGAGCAGTTTTTTGCATCAAGAAAGAGCCATGCGCCATCATCCTCCACGAGGAAAAACTTCGGGCTCCCCTCTCTACTATACGTTGCCGCGGGCCGTTCGAGAAGACTCCCAAGCCACCAAGCCTCGGCATGGTAACCTCTTCAGGCACCATGTCTTGGCGAGGTGGATCCCCATGCCGGTCATGGTGGAACACAGGCTAAAAGCCACCCCCGCATAGCGGCCCCCTGAGCTCTCTCTACATGCGTCTGCCTCGGGCACGCCCCTCGAGAGTCTCAGCCACAGAATGTGGACCCCATGCCAAGAGCATGGCGGATTTTTTGTGCTTCTGGCCACGCCAGTGTAATGAACCTATATTTCAGGTCAAGTTGAACTCTTGCGCATCGCGCCAGCATATTTTGCGGCTTCGGCAAAGCTGTTATTACTATTCATTCTCGCTCGTATGATCCCTCCTGTGTATCTCACGAGCGGGGGCTAGCAGGGTGCCATGCCACGGGAGCATCCCGGCAGCACCTAAAACCCAAGGGATCCGAGCTCTGAACTTGCGGGTCAGCTCTCATGCATGTCAACTCCCAAGGAGCTCTGAACTCATGGGTCAGCTCCCGCGCACGTCAACTCACCAAGGATCACCAAAACCTTGGTGCTGGTTCTCCTCGTGAGACACACATGAAGGAACTTACGAGCACAAGTTATCTAGCTATCTATTACTTGTGGGTATGCCTATCTCTCCAAATGCAGGAAAACAGGCTCGCCCAGCCTCAGGCAGCATCAAGGCAAGAACATCTCGCCGGGGAACCGACACCCTCTCCAAGGCAGAATGCCTCGTTAAGCTAAGTACAAATTTCCTCTCGCTGGTTTTTGCCCCTCGAGTCTCTTCTCTCTCCTACGCCTCATGGGCCGCTTGCACGACAAAGGGGGGCCCCAAGCATCGCGCTTCGAGGAGCTCTTACTTCTTGAGGCCTCACACACCCCCCGGCCTTGTGGAGCCCTGACTCTCACATACCGAAGCGGCGGTGGTGTAGCGCCAAGAGAGGGTCCTAAGACGTAGAGCGAAAAAGACATGAAAGGGAAAAGACAAAAGCCACCCGAGGGACGTTTACAGGCGCACTCCAATGTAACTTAACAAGTTCTTACAAAGTTTACAACCAAAATACCACGATAATGTGCCCCATGCACGACCAGCTACAGGAAGTTCAGGCCGTCGCGCCTCCTGAGGCGCCCGCTCCGTCCGCGGCAGCTCCCGCCTCCAGGGCGCCTTCCTCGCCATCGCCTTCGTCTTCATTGACAAAGACCTGGTCGTACTTCTTGGCGAGCATCTCAGCGGCCTCCCCCGCCTTGCTGCGGATCTCGACCGGCTCCATCACGGCCTCGAGATTGAACGAGGGCCAGAGCTTCAGAAGGTTGCTGAAGACGCGGCTGGTGGCAAGGACGAGGAGATCGCGGCTCTCTGCCACAACGCGCTCGTCGAAGCGTTTCGCGACCTTTTCAATCTCCCCGAGGAATTACCCGAAGAATTGCGTGTGTGCTGCCTCGTCGTCGATCCCTCCGGAGGGAAGGTGGGGGACCTCAATCCTCAGGTCGTCCCCAATGGCGTTCGCGCGGCGAACCAACTCGTGGAGCATGAGCTGGCGCTGGCGCGTCATGGCCCGGCTGTGCCGCGCGGAGTCTTGCGCTTGCTCTGCGCGGTCCGCGGTCGGCCCCACCTGCTGATGGAGGTCGCTCAGGTCCGCCTTCAAGGCGGCGATCTCCTTCTCCGCGCGAGTCAGCGCCTCCTTGGCGCGCTGGAGGCGAGAGGTCAATTCCCTCTCCGACTTCTCGAGCCCCTCGATCTGATGCAGGAACTCGTTGCATTTCTTTGTGAAGCGCTCTTCCTGCTTCTTGGCCTTGGCGTCATAGTAGTTGGCGAGGCTCTCGCGGATGCGCTCAACCCTGGCGTCGGCCTCCTCCTGGGTCCTTTTCTGCTTCATCGCAAGGTCATCGTTGGCCTTGTCGTGGCACTCCTTGCGGGTGGCCTCGCTCCTGGCCACTGAGTTCTCGCGCTCCTGCAGCTGCCCCTCGCGGGTGGCCTGCTCCTCCTCCAGCGAGTGGACCTGCTCCTCGCGCCGATCCAGCTCTTTCTCCCGGAGGGAGAGCTCTTCCTCGCGCTTCTTCAGCTCGGTCTCGCGAGGCGCTAGCTGCCCCTCGCGAGCATCCAGTTGCTCGCGCAACTCCTTCAAGCTGGCCCTCGTGGCCTCGGACTCATTGGCGAACTTCTCCTCTGCGGCCGCCAGCTCCTGGTGCTTGGCGGTGGTCTCCGTCTCCAGCGCCTCCCGGGCGGCGTCCAGCTGGCCCATGACCTCAGCCGCCTCCCGCTTGACGCTGTCACGGGTCTCCTTCGCGAAGCGCATCGCTTCTTCACGCGCCGCCCTTGCCGCCGCATCCTGCCGGCGACACATTTCCACCCGCTCATGGAGAAGGGCCCAGGCGTCGGCAAGCCTCGCCCGCTCCTTCTCCCTGGCGAGATCTTCCTTGGCGAGCTGCGCCGCCAGCTCGTCAAGCGCCTGCCGCGATTGGCGGAAGACAACGTCGCGGCGAACCGCGCGAGGGCGCGGCTCACCCAGCACCAGGGCCCCTACGTCGTTGTGGGGCGCAGAGGCCTCGACGCTTGCCGAGGCACCCAGGGCATCCTGCCCCGAACTTGTAGCGGCCCCCGTCGCGGCGCGGGGGCTCGTGGGGGCGTCTCCCTCGCCGCCCACGTCGAGAGCCCTCAGGGGGCTGGGCGTCCCCTCGCCCCTGGCCCCGCCGCTCGGGGGCTCCGGAGGCGTCTTTGCCTCCTCTTCAGGGGCGCTCCCCGCCCCTTCCGTGATGGCCGCGTCTGCCACGGCCTCGGAAGCACATGCCCTCCTTGAGGGAGCCTCCCTTGCTGCTGAAGGCGGCTCCACGACGATTTCTTCGTCCACCTCTTCTTCTTCCGCGCGGTGCTCTGCCGCGGGAGGAGTAACCGCCCGAGTTGGCGAAGGCGTCGCCAGCTCAATCACCACCTCCACGTGGTGCTCACCCGCGGGAGGGACTGTCTCTTGCTGCTGCTCGACAGCCGCTTGCCGTGGCTCGTCAGCCGTTTGCTGCGGCTCGACGGCCGCCTGCTGTGGCTCGTCGGCCACAGGCGTCTCCTCGGCGGTGCTGGCGATCTCCCCAAGCTTGCGGAGACGCCGCCTCTTCGGCGCCGCGGGTACGCTGAAAAAACACAGCCAAGCAGAGACCCTTCAGGAGGGGATTCACAGAAGCAAATACTGAAAGGAAAGAAAGAGCCCAACTTACTCGTCGGCCGCTCTCCACACCCTCTTCTTCCCTTTGGGTGGCTGGAGAGTGCTCGCTCCGGCCTGCTCATGGGGCGCTGCTACCTTTTCGCGAGGAGCGTCCCTCGTGACGACCCCGACGTCCCTGTCATGAAGGGCCTTGGTGAGAGGCTCGCGGCGTCCTCCCCTGCTGCTGTCCTCCTCCTCTGTGGGGCGCTGGGAGCGAACCACGCGGAAGGCGCCCCCGTCATCGCTGGAGGAGATCTCCTGGAGGTCCTTGCTGGACGGCGCGTTCCTTGAGCCTGCGTCGCCCCCCGAGGGGTCGGCACCCCTCGAGGCCTCGTCTTCGCCGGAGGGGTCGGCACCCCTTGAAGCCTCGTCCTCCTCGGACTCTTCATCCTCGTCCGGCTCCAGCGCGTCGCCCTCCTGCTCTTGTTCCGCCGCCCACGGGTTGCGGCGGGGCCCGACAAGCCTCGCAGGCTTGATACCCCATTCGTCGAAGTGGGGCAGGAGCTTGCAGGCTTCGCGCACGCGCTCCTCCGTGTAGGCGAACAGTGGCAAGGCGTCGTCGTTGCTTGGGGCCGGAATGGACGTCGTGGCGAAGAGGACCTTCATGATCCGCTTCATCTCGGCCGGATTGAAGTCGTCGGGGCTGAGACGCATCCTGTCCTCCGGGCCCGAATAGGTCCACATCGGCTTCGAGTGCCACTGGAGAGGAGCAATGCGGCGCGCAACGAAGTCCATCGCCACCATCCGGCCGGTGAGCCCGGCCTCGCGGAGCACCTGAATACGCTCGTATACTGTCTCAAGCTTGGGACCTTCAAATTCGCCGCTCGCCCAACGCGCCCACTTCCTCGGGGGTGCCACGGGAACCTCCAGGTGGCGGTTCGACGACTTGGTGCCGATGAAAACCCACTTCTCGCGGAATTTCTCCACTTTCTTCGTCACCTCGGTGATGGCGTTCTCACCCTGCCACGCGATGGGGATGTACCCTTCACTCCTGGCGGCGGCGATGCGGAAGAAGACGCATCCAAAACGCTCGTTCGACTTGGTGCTCCGGAGGGAGTAGAAGCTCCGGAAGAGCGCCACCGAGGGGCGGACACCGACATACGCCTCGCAGAGGTAGGCGAAGATGGCGAGAATGAGCACGGAGTTTGGATGAAGATGGAGCAGCTTGATCCGGTATGCCTCAAGGATCCCTAGGAGAAAACCGGAGAAAGGAGGAACGAAGCCGGCAAAGAGTGTGTGAAAGAAGATGGGGTGGTACCCCGCGCCGACCCTGCTGCTGCCGGGCGCTATGTTGGTGGCACCGAGCTCGTGGGTGTTGGAGGCCACCAGGAGCCGCACCTTGGAAACCGTCGCCACGCTGATAAGGGACTCAGGCATCGTCCCCTGGGGCGCAGCGCCCCGCGCCGCCACCGGAGCAGCGGCGCGCGCCATCGCCGCGGACGTGCCCGCCTGCACCGTGGCCTTGCCCTTTGGGTCGGTGGCTGCTTTCTTGGGCGCCATCGGTCGCCGGAGAAGAAGAAGAGGACTCTGGAGTTGGGGCGCTCGGGAGAGATTGGAGGCGTGGGGAGAAGTGTGCGGAGGAGTTATGGGAGAAGTGATGGGCGCCGACCGCGCGCCCAGGCTTTATTGACCGGTTGCCCCGGACGTGGCGGGCCCCACCGGGTTGCCCGTTGAAGCCGAGGAGATCGTGGCCGCGGCGCAACCGCTGCGCTCCACGTGTCGCGGCCCTGTCAGGCATCTTTGGCCCCTCGACGCTTCGCCTTCGTCTGTGGGCCTTGGCGTGCCCGTCGCGGGCCCGGGGGCTACTGTCGGCACAGTGGAAACCAGGGTACCACGGGCCAGCCTGCCAGGGCCCACAAGATCAGCCCTGTTGGATGATTTTTGCTAAGGACCAGGCTCTCCAAGCCTGGCGAGCCCCGCGAGGATTTTCCCTCGCGAAGGGTCTGTTCTCCTCGCCGAGGGTTTTTCTCCCTTGGCGAGGGGTCGCTACTCGACAAGGCGTTTCCGACGCCACCCGCAATTCCGCTAAGGACCAAGCCGAAGGGCTCGGCGAGGCTTTTTGCCTCGCCGAGGCTCCTTCCTCGCGAAGCCATCTCTGCTCCCGCTGCAGAGCGCACATGGGCTCTGCGCCATGCGCAGAGTGACGTGCGTGTCTACGCGCGATGACGACTACGCCGCAGTTGCCATTTCCATGTATAAAGCAGTCAACAAAGCGGAGCCAAGCAAAGCGGACAACGAGTATTAACTCTTTGGTGATAAGGGGACCGTCTGCAGCTACGCTCCAAGGGCGACGTCACCGTGGGTCACACCCCACCTCAGCAAGCGCCAGCCCACCGTCCGGCTGGTCGGTGGCCTTTTTTAGCTTTGGTGACGCCGCTCCCTTGCCGTGGACCGCGTCCACGAGTTCTACCTTTACGGTGGACTTCACCTTTATCGTGCACCGCGCCTCCTCCTTCGTCGCCATGTGGTAACCCTTCCCGCCCAAATGTTTGGGCAGAAGAGGTCCAGGACGCCTATAAAAGGAGGAGGGGTGCACCCAAGCAAGGGGTTCGATTCCTGGTTCGATCTTCGGCTAGTGCAACCCTATTAGACCAAACCCTAGATCTGAAGACTAGCTAGTAGCCATTGTAGCCACCTCGAGCTCGACAAGCTCTCCTTGTACTATAAACTCTCCGAGCAGTGCAATACATCAAAGCAGGACGTAGGGGTTTTACCTCCACAAGAGGGCCCTGAACCTGGGTAAGATCTTGTGTCTATTTCTGCAGTGTCGTCCGCAGCGAGTCCGACGAGCACCGTCGCCGGAGCACGTTGAGGATTGTTTGACTCCGTGTTCAGCCCCTTACACGATACCTTGGAGACACCCCCAGTTCCTGGGAACAATCTCCGACACATTCTTTTATGTCTTTCCAAAGATAAAGATGTTTGCTCTCTGAAAGATAGGAACAACAGATAATTGGATACTCATTCATAGCAATAGGCAGTATATACATTGATATTTCACTAATTCTAAATAAAAATATGAGTATAGAACATGTAACATTGACACGGGAGTGTGTAAGCTACATGGCCATGAAACGAAAAATAGAAAAAGTTGTACAACTAACAACCTCCCCCTGCCTTAAAAATACTACATACACCACTAGACCATATGACCAAGCACTATAGAGTTCCCTTTGGAGCTATTGTCGTCACCCATCATATGGAGTAAAATACAAAGACCCCTGCAATCACCAAACCAGTGTCATTTCAGTCCAAAGAGCAGACTGGTGATATAGAAATGACATATTACTCTTATCATAGATTCAAATAAATTATCATTATGGAAGTTATTACTCAGATTGCAAGTTAAGAAAGACATGTTGCCGCAATTTGAATCATATTTTACTGTCTTAACCTGTAAAACAATTGTTTTTCTTTTGATAATTGATACACATGTACATTAATTCCTTTGCAAATAAGCAATCACAATTAAAAACCATGAAATATTAATTAAAATGCATTAAATCAAACCTACGTGAGTAGATGGCCAAGTAATATGCGCAATGACTGATAGCATATTCTACATTTTGGATATCCCCAAATGGTCTACAAAAGTACTGAAACTACAAATTCTACCAGAACGCATGTCTATTGAAGTGGATTTGTGTGAACAATCACTTAATAAGAGATGCTACTGAGAAGCGATTTGTATACAGTGGACAACATTTCATCAAGCTTTCAAGCAGAAATACATCATCTTATATTTCCAAACAGAAGATCTCAGGTTCTGCATAACATGATGGAAAATAACGTTGTGACAAGAATTTCGGAAAGCACCTTCAAAAATCTTCGTTCATGTGCTGAAGATGAATTATGGCAATGCTCCTTAGCTTTCACAGCACATGCACGCTGCATTATCAACCAAGTATGTTTAACAGGAGAGTCATTCCAAAACATAGAATGTAATGAAATTAACTTATTTTCAAAGGAGTATATCCCACCTACCTAAGGAAGCAGACTAATATCATAGACTATCGAGAACACTTTCCTCGATCAAACATGTTCTTGTATGCAGGGTACAGTGGAGTATACCTGCAAACGAGAGCATCATAGGATTTCAGGTTAAGTTGTGCTGTAGCTAACCTGCAAAAGGAATTTTACTAGAGTAGTTTTAATTAGACATGGAATAATACTTAATTATGTTTCTAGCTTACAATGACTCTCCAAACAATTTAAACCTGCTTCTTATTTCAGTCCAATCTTATGTTACTCTGCTACATGAGTCAAAGTGGGAAAAACCGAGAGGAATGTTGAGCTGAAACTGATTTGTGTTTTTGTGAGGAAAACTGCAGTAAAATACTAACTGAAAATAGACATGAAATTTTGCATCTAAATCATATCTTATGTCCTTTATAAACCTTTTGATACATGCATGGATTTGAGAAGAAAAAAATTGCATGCACCCACACAATGCAGAAAGTAATACCGGTGATTGGAATTTGTGTTTATACACCACCTCCTATTCTAGGATTACCATATAACACGAAATTCTTACATTTCATGTCGGGGCTGCATCCCGCAGCCCCTCTTCTTCTTCTACCTCTCAACTCACTTGTCTCTCTTGACTCAAGAACACACACGGTGAGAAACTCAACACACACACACGCATACACCAAGGAAGAAGACCAGCTGCTAACTTTGGCGAAAGGCTCTGCTCCTTGGCGACAACAAGAGACTACATTTTCCTCTAGCCCTCACGGCTTCATTTTCTCATTGACTCAAGGACACTATTTATACAAAGTTTGGCCACTCAGCCATGACCCACTAACTCACGCCATACTCCACTAACCACTAACAGGATGACCACTTCTTCTCCTAGAATCACTC
>QRDG01002060.1:600000-768746 GCA_012064385.1 Puccinellia tenuiflora
CTCTACAACCAGGCTCTCACCATGGAGCAGGGTCGGAAGGAGCTGGAGGCTTCCAAAAGGCCAGCTCCCATTGACAACCAGAGCTCCTCCTCCTCCGAGGGCAAGAAGCGCAGGGCATTTGTGCCCCTCAGCGTTGTGCCTCGTGCACCCTTCGCGCCAAGGCCTTCAGGATTCAGGCCACCTCCACCTCGCCCAGCTACCTTGACCTTGGGTGCGGCTGGAAGTGGCTTCCGCCCTCAACTGCCTCCACCACCACCGAGGCCCACTTGCTTCGCCTGTGGCTAGCCGGGGAACTACTCCAGGGAGTGTCCCCAGTAGGCACCGGCTACCGCAGCACCTGCACCGGCTCCCTCTACCCCAGCCGCCAAGGCCATGACCGTCAGCCGTGGCCGCCTGAACCACGTCTCGGCTGAAGGAGTCGAAGAGGACCCCGGAGTTCTCATGGGTACGCTTCGAATCAATGCATATCCATCTTCAGTATTATTTGATTCTGGAGCATCACATTCATTCATATCCATATCATATGCACACAACCATCAAATAACATTTGCAAATATGGACTCCCCGCTAGTGGTCAAGACCCCAGGCTCTAGTTGGCACACAAATTGGATAGCTCCTGAGGTTTAGATTTCTGTAGGGTCAATACCCTTTCCGTTCTCATTGATAGCCCTGAAGTCAGATGGGATCGATGTTATTCTGGGTATGGATTGGCTAGTCAAATACCAGGCCAACCTGGATTGTGCTGCCAAGACTGTCACAGTGATCCACCCGGTCTACGGACTAGTGCGTTACTGGTCCCCAACTTCTGCCACTCCATCCGCAGCCACTCCGCACTCTCCGGAGACCAGCCTCTATTTCATGGAAGGAACTACCCCACCTGAGATGCATGAAGTAGCAGTGGTATGTGACTTTCCCGATGTCTTCCCGGAGGAATTGCCTGGCATGCCACCTGATCGAAGCGTGGAATTTGTCATCGAATTGGTTCCGGGAACTGCCCAATTTCTAAGAGGCCCTACCGCATGCCAGCGGAAGAGCTAACTGAACTGAAGAAGCAACTTGATGAGCTGCTGGAAAAAGAATTCATCCGGCCGAGTAGCTCGCCATGGGACTGCCCGGTCATCTTTGTCAAGAAGAGGGATACAAATGTTCCTCGGCTGGTTGTTGATTACCGCCCTTTGAATGCGGTGACCATCAAGAACAAGTATCCCATTCCTCGAATAACTGACCTATTCGATCAGCTAGTTGGTGCAACGGTATTCTCCAAGATGGATCTGAGGTCAGGCTATCATCAGATCAAAATCAGAAAGGAGGATATTCCGAAGACGGCTTTCACTACCCGTTATGGGTTATATGAGTACACCGTCATGTCTTTTGGCCTCACAAATGCTCCGGCCACATTCATGAGGCTGATGAACTCCATCTTCCACGAGTACCTCAACAAGTTCGTCATTATTTACATCGATGACATCCTTGTCTACTCCAAAACTGAAGAAGAACATGCTGAGCATCTTCGGCTAGTTCTGACCAAGCTTCGAGATCATCACCTCTATGCCAAGTTCTCCAAGTGTGAGTTTTGGCTAAAGGAGCTCATTTTTCTCGGTCATGTGGTGTCAGCTGCTGGAGTAGCGGTGATACCTGACAAGATTCAGGCAATCCTGGATTGGCCAACTCCCAAGTCCGTCAAAGATATCTGAAGCTTCCTTGGGTTGGCGGGTTATTATCGTCGATTCATCGAGGGCTTTTCAAAGATAGCCAAGGCGCTGACTGACCTCCTCAAGAAAAACAAATAGTTTGTGTGGTCAAACAAAGCCGAGGAAAGTTTCCAAACTCTCAAGGTCAAGCTCACTACCACCCCGGTGCTTGTCCTTCCTGACACCGACAAAGACTTTGTCGTCTATTGTGATGCATCACTCCAAGGCTTGGGCTGTGTTTTGATGCAAGAAGGGCACGTGGTAGCCTATGCTTCTCGTCAACTCAAACCACATGAGCAAAATTATCCAACTCATGATCTAGAGCTTGCTGCCGTGGTTCATGCTCTGAAGCAATGGAGGCCCTACCGGTTGGGCAACCGTTGCGAGATCTACTCTGATCACCAAAGTATGAAGTATCTCTTCACCCAGCCGGATCTGAATCTCCGTCAGAGAAGATGGTTGGAATTGATCAAGGACTATGACGTGACTCTCAACTATCAGCCCGGCAAGGCCAATGTCGTGGCAAATGCTCTGAGCCGCAAGGCCTATTGCAACACTTTGATGGTGGAAAAGGCCCAACCTGCTCTCCACGAGGAATTTGCTCGGTTAAATCTGGAGATTGTTCCCTCCGGATATCTAGCGAACCTCGAGATCAAATCTACTCTTGAGGATGAAATCAAGGCCGCCCATCAACATGATGCTGGCATCGGCAAGATCAAAAAGAATATTGCAAGTGGGAAGGCCAAGTGTTTCTCCGTTGATGATTCCGGTGTTGTCTATTTTGGGAACCGTCTTGTGGTGCCCAAGAGGGGAAATACCAAGGAGTTGATACTCCAAGAAGGCCATGAATCTCCCATATCCATCCATCCTGGTAGCACCAAAATGTACCAAGACCTCCGCCCCAAATTCTGGTGGACTCGCATGAAGCGGGAAATTGCCAAATATGTTGCTGAATGCGACGTATGTCGCCGAGTGAAGGCTGAACACCAAAGACCAGCTGGTACCCTTCGCCCCATAGCCATTCCCGAGCGGAAATGGGATGAAGTGGGTATGGATTTCATCACCGGATTTCCAAGATCACAAAAGGGCAATAATGCCATCTGGGTCGTCATCGACCGCCTATCAAAGGTAGCCCATTTCCTTCCCGTTCGCGAAGACATGGATGCAAAGCAATTGTCCGAGTTGTATTTTGCCCGAATTGTTCCCCTCCATGGTGTTCCACTGAGGATTATCTCAGACCGTGGGAGCCTATTCGTATCCAGGTTCTGGCAGAGCTTCCATAGGGCTATGGGAACCCATCTCAATTTCAGCACAGCCTATCACCCTCAAACTGACGGTCAAATTGAAAGGGTGAACCAAGTTCTTGAGGACATGCTTCGGGCATGTGTCATCTCCTTCGGTAAGGGTTGGGAAAATTATCTCCCCTTGCCGAGTTCTCCTACAACAACAGCTACCAAGCCAGTTTGCAAATGGCTCCCTTTGAGGTTCTATATGGGAGAAAATGCCGAACTCCTCTAAATTGGTCTGAAACCGGAGAGAGGCCACTCTTCGGTCCGGATGTGATCAATGAAGCCGAGCAGAAAGTCCGTATCATTCGGGATAATCTCAAAGCTGCTCAATCCCGGCAGAAAAGCTACTATGACAAGCACCATCAAGAGGTCCACTATGAAATTGGTGACACGGCCTATCTTTGAGTCTCTCCTCTCCGAGGCGTTCGTCGCTTTGGGATCAAGGGCAAATTGGCACCTCGCTATGTTGGCCCTTTCACCGTCCTAGCCAAGCGAGGAGATATCTCCTATCAACTCGAACTACCCGCCAACTTCCCGGATGTGCATGATGTGTTTCATGTCTCCCAACTCCGACGTTGCTTTAAGGATCCAATCCGTGGTGTTGATCATGGGGTGTTGGATATCCAAGAGGACTTGACTTACCGTGAGCATCCTATCCGCATCTTGGATGAACCGGAAAGGAAAACCCGCAACAAGACCATCAAGTTCCTAAAAATTCAATGGTCTAACCATTCCGAAGAAGAAGCCACTTGGGAGCGAGAAACTAGTCTTCGTCAGGAATATCCTGCCTTCTTCACTCAAGCCTAGAATCTCGGGACGAGATTCCTGTAAGGGGGGTAGAATTGTAACAGCCCCAGCTTGTTAATGAAAAATACGAAGAATTTTTCCACTTTTTGCATTCTTGTTTGCATCATGGCATGCATATGAAATTGCTACTTTTAACAATTCACTTTGAAACCAATTAAAATGGGGAAGAAACCTTCTCCAACTTCACACCAAATACAATTGTTTAACTTGTCAACCAATTTGTTCTTGGACTTCCAAATTGTTTAGGAAGTTCCAAGTTGACATTTTATAACCAATTCTCAAATCCCAAATATTGCCAAATGAGAAATGAACCTGACAATCCAAAATTGGTTTAATTCAATTCTATTTTTGAAACCAAGTTAATCTTTCCCAAAAATTCAAAATAAAATCATGGGAGCTTCAATATTAATGTGAGAGCCTCCATGAATATTTTCATTATCTTTGGAAATGTCTAAGTGCTCCAAATAAATGCATTTTTGCAATTTATCAAAAATGATCATATTTAAAATCTATGAACAAATGTGGGTCAAAATATTTTAAATTGCAACACCAATTTTTGTGGGGGTTCTAACTAACATTGAGAGCCCACATAAATTTTTGCATTAATTTTAAAATTGTTTAAAGGCCTCAATTAATTCACTGAAACCTTGCTGTTTAAATATCAGAAAATTGGAAAATGGTGCAGGTTTTTTTTTGCAAAATTGCCGTCCCCTCCCTGTCGCCACAGTGCTGAGCGGCACTGGCGCCATGCCGCCCGCACCATGCCGCCGTGGCCGAGCTGCCCTCACGCGTGCCGAGCCCCCTGTGGTCGAAGACGCGCTCACCTGCTCCACCTAGTTCCATTCCTCCCGGTTTCTTCCCTCACCTGCCCCGCTTCTCTCCCTTCCCTCGCGCGCTCGTGCCGTGGTCGAGTTCGCGCCCGCCGTCAAATAGCCGCCGTCTGGAGCTGCCCGGCTCGAATCGAAGACCACAGCTAGGTTCACTGTGCTCTCCTCTCCCTCCCCACCTGAGGAATCGACCCGGGATCGCTGGAGCCGACGCCCGCGTCCTCGTCCTCTTCAACCTCGGCCGACGCTCGCCGGGCTCGATTCCGGCGTCTCGGTCCACCCCCGCCACCGACGAGTTCTCCCCTGCAACGAGGGTGAGCCCGCGTTTCTTTTTGCCTTCTCCCGCTTCCCCCTCTTCTCCTCTCGCCGCCGGTCACCGGACCTCACCACCGGCGTCGTTCACCACCGTGCCCCCGGCCAGGGGACCGGCCTGGGCCGGCCGTGAGGCCGGCAGCCTCAGGCCCCTGCCCGGCCTGGGCTCTGGTCTGGGCCGACCGGGAGGCCGGCTGACTCGGGTCTGTGCCCGGCCTGGCACCGGCCTGGGCCGGCCAGGAGGCCGGTCGCCTCAGACACTAGCCCGGCCCGGAAACCGGCCTGGGCCGATCTGGGGGCCGGCCCAACAGTAAAATCTGTTAATTTATTTAAAATAAAATAATTTATAACTATTTAAATATTGGTTCAAATTTAACAAATAATATACCAATTTGTTCAAAAAATCAATACCTATCTATTGGTAACATTGCCATGCTCTTTTGGGTAAGTATTTTTTCCTTTATTTTAAGAATTCCTAAAATGTCATAAATAATACCTAATTCGGGAAAATTTATAACTTGTTAAATAATTAACCAAAATTTATGAATAAAATATCAATGTGATCAGCACTTCAAATGCTATCAAACCATGCTAATACCACATCATGATCACAAATATTTTACTTGATGTTATTCTTTAATTGATTAAAGGAATTAAATTCAATTAATTATTTAATTCACTATTTAATCATCGATAATTGGAAATTCACAAATGAGGTATCAAAATGATCGGAAGAACAAAACCTACTTAATTATGTCATGTTCATGCATATTTGAGCCACATCTTTTGTAATGTAATAATTTATAAATAATGTGGTCACTAAAATAAATACGGGGTTGTTCCCAAATAATTGCACTAATTATTTGGAACTCCATTTAAATTGTTAGACAAATTAAATGATGCTATCGCTGCATAAACTTGACATGTCATCATGTGTTTGTGCATTGCACTTGCCTTCGTGTTATTTATTGGTTCTTCTATATTTGCTTGGGTATCAATAGATTCCGGAGTCGAGGTTAACCCTACCTACCCGTTACTACACGCCCTGGCAGCAAGGCAAGAGATAACCTAACCTTCTTGGCATCTAGCATCCTATTGCTTTATAAATTTATTTTATCCACCATAATATTGCATGCGATTCCAATGACAATTTTGGTCAATGCTAGAGTCTCCTATGTATGCATGTTTTTTCCCTGAACCATCACATGCTTCCCTTCCTATGAAACCTAGGTTTGATGTGTTGGCCTGAGACAAAGATATAATTGTTGTATTATATGCTTAACTATGCTTAGCCATGCTTAGTCAAATGTTTAGTTGTCCGTTATTAAATTCCATGATATTGATGTTGATGGAATGTTCGGACATGGAGGTTACTGTTGGTATTTTGATAAATTTGCTTAAAAGGCTTGGGTGAGTTGCCATCGGGGATGGTGTTTTGCCTCACCATTGCCCCTAGGTGCGAGTTCTTGTCTCTAGAACCAAGGTTTGAGCGTGCTGCCATTGGTGGGGACATATGGAATCCTCTTTAAATGAATAACTTGTGCGGGCGTATCCAAGGCTCCTCTAGATTTGCGCTTTCCATTTGCGTGTGCGTTGCAGGTGGATGATGGCGCGAAGAAGGGGTGTGTGTGGTGGTGTTTAGGATGAGGCGATGGGGGCAGGGGCTGAAATATGCTGGGAAAACTTGCCCTGTCGCCACTGATGATCCTTGGATAGTCTCACGCGAGGTAAAGGTTTAACCGCGCCCACTTGCCAGCTTTCCCCGGAAGAGAGCTAATCAGGCGAGCCGGACGGTACCGATGGGTAAAATAGTACACCCCTGCAGGGTAAATCTTTTCGAAAAGCCGTGTCCGCGGTTATGGACGCCTTGGGAACGGATTACGAGACCATAGAGAATCTAAACATAATTATTAAAATTTGGCAGCTAAAGGTTGCATTTCAACGTGGGATAAAAGATTCATTTCCTCGAGGGTGATTCGAGTGAGTGACTTTGGTGTAGATGAGTTGTTTCTGGTTACAAATGGTTCGATGAGAACCAAAGAGTAAAGTTTGATCTCTTATCCCCTTTATGAAAAATACTCTGAGTAGTCGATGCCATGGGTCATTTTTCCTCTCTTTAATTGAAAACTAGCTTTATGCAAAATAGATACTATACAACTTTAGAGCCTCCGTCAGCATTGGGCCTATATCGCCCTACTAAACTTGTGAGTACGTCGTACTCAGTCTCTCTTTGCTGCCTTTATTAATTTGTTTCAGAGGAGGACGACACCGAGCACACAGGTGGTTTCTTCTTGGACATCGACGAGTAGTTCGGGGTTCCCAGGTGGTAGCTTGGGACCGTGGAACAAGCTGGCTGGGGTTGTTTATGTGTAGGCCTCTTAGGCCATATATTTGGATCTTGTTGTACTATACAACACTACTTCGCTTCCGCATGATGAACTGATGGGTCTGTGACCCCTTTTGTGTGTAATATTTGTATCATTCTCATATATGAGTTCCTATATGAATCTTTGTGTCGTAGAGTCTGTGATGTGCCTCCGACGCCTATAAAATCATCCCCGACGCAAAAACCCTAACCCCCGAAGGATTTTCCCAAATACGATACAGAGCTCCGCCGCCATCGCCGACAAGTTTCGGGGGTCAGATTGCCTGTTCCGGCACCCTGCCGGGACGGGGATTGGCCCCCGGAGCCATCTTCACCGCCACCGCTGCCTCCGGGATGAGTTGTGAGTAGTTCCCCCGTGGACTACTGGTTTGTAGCAGTAGCTATATGGTACTCTCTCCCCCTTGTTGTTCAATACCATGTTCTCGTGAGCTGCCCTACATGATCGAGATCAATCCGATGTAATATGCGTTGTGTTTGTTGGGATCCGATGGATTGGCACGTTATGATCAGATTATTTATGTTTATGAATTGTTGTTGCTGCAATGTTGTTATGCTTAATGCTTGTCACTAGTGCACGAGTGGCATGATCTTAGATTTGGGCGCGTTATGTTTGCATGAATATAATTGATGCTTAGATCGTATCTACAAGTTGTATGCACATGTTATTAGTCCGGAACCGGAGACCTCGAGTGACAGAAACGGGGACATCGATGGGAATGGTTAGTAACTTGAGGATTACATGTGTTCATTGTGTGTTAATACTTTGCTCCGGTGTTCTATTAAAAGGAACACCTTAATTACCATTTGTTCCTTAATTGGCCCGGCTGAAACCGGATGGCAGGGCAAAAGATGTTGTGCGAATTCTCATTGCGAGTAGTTACAACTATATATGAATACATGCCTACGTATGATTGATAAAGTGAATGCTTTGTCATAATTAATTAATTAGTGCAATTCTGTCAATTGCCCAACTGTAATTTGTTCACCCAATGCATGGTTATTTCTTAGGAGAGCCGCCACTAGTGAAACTATGAACCCCGGTCCGTATTTCTCCATCATTGCTTTCGTGTTTCTGTTACTATTGTTCTCAAATCACTATTGCTTTCACCTCTCTCGTGTTACTTGTGCTTCCCCAGGTGTGGCTGAATTGACAACTCGGCTGCAAAGACCTCTAAGTAATCTTTGGCTCCCCTTGAGTCGAATCAATAAATTGGGTTATACTACCCGTGAATACTGTTGCGATCCCCTACACTTGTGGGTTATCAAGACTATTTTCTGGCGCCGTTGCCGGGGAGCCATAGCTCTACTTATTGGTTCACTTGGGAAGTACTCACTTTCTCTCTACTCTCTTTATTGTTATTGTTATCAATGGTTAACTTCTTTGAAACTAGATCTTATTGGCAAGGCGGATTCACGGAGGATCAACAAGAATATTATAAGGAATACCGCTTGTCACAAAAAGGGATACACTTATGGAAAAGAATTAATACACTGAATAATTATGCTAGATACTTGTGCTTAAATTATGATATATCTTATTGCTGTGATGAGTCTAGTTGTAGCATGAATTTTGAACACCTTCCTTTTCAATGTGCTGGTAATGATAATGAAACCTTAGCATCTTATGCTAAGGGAAACTATGATTTTTATGATGTGGAACTTATTGAATAATTTATTGCGTGGAAGGGTGCTTATGAAATTACTTCTTTGCTTCAAAATGATGATGATGCTCCTTATAAATCTGAAAGTTTTGGTATACTTAAATATTGCATGGATAATTATAAAGATGAAAATTGCTACATTACTGAATATCTTAAGGGTTTATCTCCCCCAGAAGAAGGGACTAATGTCATGCAGGAGCCTATGGAAGAAGAAATTGTTGAAACTGGAAGCTCATTAGATGAAAACGAGGAGGAGAGTGACGAACAAGAGGAGAAAGAATGGAGTATCTACCCATCTCTACCTTCTAATGAGAGTAACTCTCTAACTCATACATTATTTGATTGTCCTCCTTCCTTACAAAAGGAGAATGAGTGTTATGATCCCATTGATGAAACATCCCTTTTTGATAAAAATGATCTTGTTATATATGATAATCCGTGCTATATTGATAAATCTTATGATAATCCTTTATTTACTCCAACCATTGAGATGCATGATAATGAAGAGTTGTGCTTAGAAAGTCTATATGATAAAGCTCTTGATGATGGTCCTATATTACTTGATGATAAAAATTATAATGCTATTGAAAGTGGGTTTAATCCCACTATTTTTGAGATGGACCGAAACTATGTGCTTGTAGATAATGAAAAGCCTGTTTTAAGTGATAATTATATTGTTGAGTTTGTTCATGATGCTACCGAAAATTATTATGAGAGAGGAAAATATGGTTGTCGGAGTTCTCATGTGACTAAAACACCTCTCTTT
The DNA here is from genome assembly GCA_012064385.1 of Puccinellia tenuiflora. Lineage (NCBI taxonomy): Eukaryota > Viridiplantae > Streptophyta > Magnoliopsida > Poales > Poaceae > Puccinellia > Puccinellia tenuiflora. Next base: position 609,740 of record QRDG01002060.1, read on the forward strand.
ATGCTAAAAGTTTTGAAGTTACACTTGCTTTACCTTCCTATGCTTAATGCTTTGTGCTTCATTGATTTATTTTCTTATAAAATTCCTATGCATAGGAAGAGAGTTAGACTTAAATGTGTTTGATAATTCCCTCACGATGCTCTCCCTTGCGTTTCAATACTTATTCTTATGTGAGCATCATTGAAAATACTGGGCCTAGCTAAAAGGCTATAAAGAAAAGCGCTTGTTGGGAGGCAACCCATGTTTTCTTTCAGTCTTGTTTTTTATTTTCTTGAGTCATGGAGTTGTTGCTTCTGTAGCAACTTCATTGTATCTATTTTTTTGTGCCAAGTTTAGCCTCTAATACATTGAAAGTGCGAGGTGTTGTTTTGCTATCCAGAAACATAATTTTGTCCTTCACTGTTCGAAAATCTAGAAATCCTATGAATTTTATATTTTTCTGAAATTTTTATAAAGCAAACCTGATACTTTTATCTATCTTTCGTTAGTTTTGACTTTTCTGATTTGAGGTACAGAAGTGCCTCGAAATATTGGATCTTTACAGACTGTTTAGTTTTTGACAGATTCTGCTTTTATTTTGTATTCGTCTCTTTTACTATCGTCAAATGCGATACTCTAGAGATGTAGTGTCACATTGAGGCTTAGTAAACAGTAGCTAATTCCTAATAAAGTTGTTTGTAATTTGTCTTGAGTTGAACACATGTGCATTTTAATTTATGAGCACTAACCCTCTAATCAGTTTATGAGAAGTTTTGTGTGAAGGGAGTTTTTAAGTTTTGAACGACACGGTGATGTGAGAATGGAGAAAAGCTCAAGCTTGGGGATGCCCCCATGGAATCCCCCTGGAATAATTAAGAAGATTCAAGCGTCTAAGCTTGGGGATGCCCAAGGCATCCCCTCTCTTCACCAATAACCATCAGGTCGTTTCGTTGAAACTACGTTTTTATCACTTTACATATTATGTGCTATGTTTGGAGCGTCTTTTTACTTTCAGTTTTGTTTGTTATTTTGCTGGTCATATCCTTGTTCGATCCTAGCTTTATTTGTGTGGGAGAGAGACACGCTCCATTCGCTTATATCTTGTTGAGTATTCTTAACTACTGTTTGTTTGCTAGCAAGCTCTCGCTTTTAGCTTTTATCTTATTTAGAGATGCTAGTAGTTAATGTTAAACTCTCTTCAAATTCACTTATATTTGTTAGAGAGTTGTTTTGGTTGCTTGGTTAATGTGTTAGATCGGTAAATGCTATACATGTGGTAGTGGTATGAAGTAGAAAAAAACCTGCATAGTCTTGTAGATCACTATGTGGATAATTTGATACTTTTCAATTGTTTTGAGACATTAAAATAACTAATGGTTAAAATGTGTTGGTTAATGGTGTTCGAGCTGATTAGTGGAGATGTGTTAGTAAAGCGTGGAGCCGTACTTTTCTGAACTAAACAACCTAAGTCAACAATGCTAATGTGTCATGAATTCTGCTAAGTTGAAAAGAAGTTCCTAGTGGGTAGTTACTGCAATGGTCGGGGAAGCCAACGGGGCACTTGTGTCGCCGCCACGATCCCTCTCGGGGTGTCTCAAACCATTTGTGGAACATTAAACTACTAGTTGTTTACAATATACGAAATGCATTGTGAGTTTTGTTTTTTGGCACTTCCACTTCCATATTTTGCTAGCCTCTTCGGTGCTGCGCAATTCCCTCTCTCACATTGAGATTGGTGCATACTTCGCGAGTACATCCAACTCCGTGGGAGAACTTCATCATGTTCTCCTACACATAAGCCAACTATCTCCCTCAAAACGTCCACCATACCTACCTATCACGGCATTTCCATAGCCGTTCCGAGATACATTGCCATGCAACATCCATCATTACATTACATGACTTGATGTCGTTCTTCATTACCATATAGTTTGCTTGATCATTGAGTTAGTGTGCCGCGTGGCTTGCCACATGTTTTACATTTTTTCCACACTACGCTCGATCATGCATATCTTCTTTTATACATCATGTATTAGTCTTATTAGTTATGAGTACCAAAAAGTGTGATGATCCATTTGTAATATAGAGTGTTGCTCCTACAGTGAGGTATAAAATAAAAAAAATAGAAAAATAAAAGAGCCCAAAGGAGGCCAATTGTAGCGCCCCGACCCCAGAACTATACAGTGAAGCGTTGTGCAACCGGTCATGCTACACAATCGAAGGTTATTGGGTTTACCAATCCCAGGCCAAAACCTTTGGCAGGTGTGCTCGGAATGGATCATCGGCACACAACACCTCAATCATGCCATAAGCTCAGACATCGCTATCACGTATAGTCGAGAGATCAAGACTTGTGGAACAACTGGCACAAAAACTCATATAGCAACTCATATATGAGAAAGATACAAATTACACAAAAAGGGATCACAGATCCATCAGTACATCAAGAGGAAGCGAGGTAGTGTTGTCTAATACAACAAGATCCAAAATAGAGGGCCTAACAGGCCTACACATAAATAAACCCAGCCAGCTTGCTCCACGGTCCCAAGCTACCACCTGGGAACCCCGGACTACTAGTCGACGTCCACGAAGAACCCACCTAGCTGCTCGGTGTCGTCCTCCTCTGAAACAAAGTTATAAAGGCAGCAAAGAGAGACTGAGTATGATGTACTCGCAAGTTTAGTAGGGAGATATAGCCCCAATGCTGACGGAGGCTCTAAAGCTGTATGTAGCTAATTTGCATAAAGCTAGATTTTCTTTGCAAAAGGTTTAAAAGACCCATGGCATCGACTACTCAGAATATTTTCTGAAAAAGGGATAAGAGAGTAAACTTTTCATCTTCGGTTCTCGTCGAACCAACTTGTAGCCAAACCACTCATCTCCACCAAAGGCACTTCCTCGAATCACCCTCGAGGAAATGAACCTTTTAACACACGTTGTATTGCAACCTTTAGCTGCCAAATTAATTAATTAGGTTAAAGTTCTCTATGGTCTCGTAATCCGTTCCCAAGACGTCCATAACCGTGGACACGGCTTTTCGAAAAGATTAACCCTGCAGGGGTGTACTAATTTACCCATTGGTACCGTCGGGCTCACCTGTTTGGCCCTCTTCCGGGGAAGGCCGGCAAGCGGGCGCGGTTAAACCTTTACCTCGCGTGAGACTATCCAAGAGTCATCAGTGGCCACAGGGCAAGTTTACCCAGCCTATTTCAGCCCCTGCCCCATCGCCACGTCCTAAACACAAATCCTCCTCAACATCTTCTTTTCCACTCACACGCAAATGGAAAACCGAACTAGAGGACCCTTGGATACGCCCGCACAAGTTATTCAATTAGTAAGGCGCCCATACACCCACCAATGGCAGCACGCTCAAACCTTGGTTCTAGAAACAAGAACTCGCACTTAGGGGCAAGAGTGAGGCAAAACACCATCCCCGATGGCAACTCACCCAAGCCTTTTAAGCAAATTAATTAAGTATCACAAATCACCACCATGTCCGACATTCCATCAATATCAACATCATGGAATTAAATAACGGACACTAAGCATTTAACTAAGCATGGCTAAGCATTGCTAAGCATATTGAAACAACAATTCTATCTTTGTCTCGCGCCAACACATCAACTCTAGGGTTCATAGGTAGGGATACATGTGATTGGCTCGGGGAAAAACATGCATTCATAGGATACACTAATATTGATCAAAAAATTTCATTGGAATCGCATGCAATATTATGGTGGATAAAATAAGTTTATAAAGCAATAGGATGCTAGATGCCAAGAAGGTTAGGTTATCTCTTGCCTTGCTGCCGGGGCGTGTAGTACGGCTCGTCGGGATAGGTCGGGGTGACCTCAACTTTGGAATCTATCGATATCCAAAATAATACAAAAGAACAAATAAATCACACGAACACAAGGTGCAATGCTCAATCACATGATGACATGTCAAATTGATGCAAAGATACCATCATCTAAATTAAATAGCAAAATTAAATGGGGAGCCAAATAATTAGTGCAATTATTTGGAAACAACCCCATATTTAACTTAATGACTACATTATGTATAAATTATTACATTATTAGAGAAGTGGCTCGAATATGCATGAACATGACATGAGTGGATAGGGTTTGTCCTTCCGATCATTTTGGTACCTTATTTGTAATTTTCTGGGTACCGAAGAATAAGTAGCGAAATAAAATAGTTAATTGAATTTAATTCTTTTAACCAATTTATGAATAACATCAAATAAATATTTGTGATCATGAGTTGATATTACCATGATTTGATAGCATTTGAAGCACTGATCATTTTGATATTTTATTCATAATTTTTGGTTAAATATTTATCGAATTATGATTTTCCCAAATTAGGTATCATTTATATAATTTTTAGGAATTATTAACAAACAGCAAAATATAAACTCCAAAAGAAGGTTACAATGATTCCATTTTGTAGAGTTTGTTTTTCTAAACAATTTGATATTTAATTTGCAATTTTTGAAGCATTATTCAAATAGATATTAATTATTTAAACTGGTTTCAAATTCCAAAAAGGGAAAAGTAATTCCCAGACAGGCCGGCCTTGTGCCGGCCAGGCCGGGCTGCAGGCCGGGGGGTGGCCTGAAGCCACCGGCCTTTGGCCGGCCCAAGCTGGGCTCCCAGGCCGGGAGGGTGGCCGAAGGGTCCGGCCTCGTGCCGGCCCAAACTGAGCCAGGCCGGGAGCAAGGACGGGCTCCTGCCCGAGCCAACCGGCCACCTGGCCGGACAGGCCGGGGTCCAGGCCGGGCTCACGGTGACTGGGAAGCGGCGACCGATGGTGAACGGCTGGCGACGACCCTTTTCCGGCGGTGCTTCGTGGTACGAGCGCGTGCAAAGGTGCGCGGTTTCGGGCGGGCGCATGTGTGAGTGCTTGTGGACGGTGGGGAGGCGCAGGGCGACACGCGCGTGCGCGACGCGGCATGGCCATGGCGGGCGGCCGGAGGCATCCCGCACGAATGCGAGGCCACAGAGGGGGAGGAGGAGAGAAGGGGTGCCCTGGAGGTGCGCGGGCTCACCAGGGACGCGTGACTGGCCGCGGGTGGTCGGAGGAGGTCCGGGGCGGCGGCAATCGTGCCTGCAGCGCGGCGGCCGGAGTCGGGGAGGACGCGGATGTCGGCGTTGATTTCGGCTGCCCCATGCCGATTCCTTCGGCAGGGAGGAGCAGCACGGCGAGGCGGAGATTCCGGCGGCTTCAGATCGGGCTCTGGTGGCTGGGGACGACGACAACCGCGACGGAGGCGGCGGCGGCGATAGGAGCTCGGAGAGACCTAGGGTTAGGGTTTGCGCGAGGAGGGGAACGGGGAGGAGGGGTCGAGCGAGCAGGTGGCGTCGCGAAGGCCTCCTTAATCCCCCCAGAGAGCAGGTGGCGCGGCGGCTCGGCCGGCAGAGCGGCATGGCGCCAGGGAGCCCTGGCGCCACAGTGAGAGAGGGAGAAGAAGAGAGACACTGGCAAGGGGGCCCGCCGTCAGAAATTTGAACTTTTCCATTTATCTTTTTCTTTTTTGGAACAACAGGATTAGCTATTTAAATAAGCCACTTATGCAATTTTAGAAAATCTGGGAAAATTCATGTGACCTCCCATTGACCTGTAGAAGCTCCACAAAAAGTTTGGCTTCAAAATAAAACGTTTTGCACCATATTTGTTCATAGGGTTTTAGTTAGGGCATTTTTAATAAACTCCAAATTGGATTTAATTGGAGCACTTAAACAATTCCAAAAATAGTGAAAATATTCATGGAGGCTCCCAATACATTTATGAAGCTCCCCATGATTTTAGTTTGAATTTTGGGAATGTTTAACTTGGTTTCAAAAATAAAATTTGAATTAACCAGATTTTGAATTCTCAAATTTATTTCTCATTGGGCCAATATTTGGATTTTGAGAAATGGTTATAAAAGGTAAACTTGGAACTTCCTAACCAATTTGGAAGTCCAAGAATGATTTGGTTGACAAGTTGGGCAAATGTATTTGGTTTGGATGCTTGGGAAGTTTGCCTCCCCATTTTAAATGGGTTTGCATATGTTGATTGTTAGAAGTAGTAAGTTTCACATGCATGCCATGATGCAAACAAGAATGCAAAGTGGAAAATTTTAGGTATTTTTCATTACATAGCTGGGGCTGTTACACCAATTGATAGAGCATTCAAAAGAGCCAAGGAGGCCACCCAAAATCCAAAAAAATAGAAAAAGAGAGAGGGAGCAACACTACTATCCTTTTTACCACACTTGTGCTACTAGCACCTACACTTCATTATAGAGAGTTCTCATGTTGTTTTAGTACTATAACTATGTGGGGAATTAACGTTATAGAACTTGGCTTGTATATTCCAAGGATGAGCCTCCTAAAGTGAGCTCTAGGTCTTCATGAGCAAGCAAGTTGGATGCACCCCCACTAGTTCCATTGGAGAGCTTTCATACACTTATAGCTCTATGTGTATCCGTTTCCATGGCAATCACTACTCCTAATACAGTGTCAACTACGGGACTTCCTTCTGTCTTGTGGTTACCTTCTCCGCTGTTTGAGCCTTTCTTTTTGACCTTCCAAACTTCCATTATTGTTCTCTTTGCCATAACATCATGGTGCCAAAGACACTTCTTACATGCACTAGTTGAGTAGACTTCGAAACAGTTGATTTGTGAAGTAGATGGATTAGGATACTTGACTTGAGCTTGGCTATTTCCATGAATGACTAATTAGATGCTTTGAAGAATGATTGATACTTTACATTGGAGACATAATTTGCAATTCTTCTTTCTATACCTTATGTATGGTTCCATGTCTCCAACACACTTATTCATGAAAAGTTATTTAGCTAGCATTTGTTAATCATTGTTTGCTTAATGTCAACTATAGACAATTGTTTTGGATCACCTTATTCACATCATGTGATTTGCATTACTATCTTGATCAAGATTATGTTGGTGGCATGTCAAGCTCAAAAATTATTTTGATTATCATTTACCTACTCGAGGACGAGCAGGAATTAAGCTTGGGGATGCTGATATGTGTCAAACGTATCCATAATTTTTGATCATGCCACGCTTGATTCCTATCATTATTACATGTTTATGCTACATTATTATATCATTTCAAGGCATTTTATTGGACTAACCTATTGACAAGATGCCCAGTGCCAGTTCCCTGTTTTTATGCTGTTTTTATTGCAGAAAGTTACTTCTGGAAATATTCTCGGAATTGGACGAAAATTTACGACGATTTTTTATTGAAGAAATAAGGACCGGAGCCAGAAGGGCGACCCGGGGAGGGACCCACAGCCCTGGGGCGGGTCCCACCCGCGGGTGAGAGGGGGGCCGTGGTCGGGGGCTGCCCCTGCCCCTCGGGTACCCCCTCGGGTGCCTCCGACGCCTATAAAATCATCCCCGACGCAAAAACCCTAACCCCCGAAGGATTTTCCCTACGATACAGAGCTCCGCCGCCATCGCCGACAAGTTTCGGGGGTCAGATTGCCTGTTCCGACACCCTGTCGGGACGGGGATTGGCCCCCGGAGCCATCTTCACCGCCACCGCTGCCTCCGGGATGAGTTGTGATTAGTTCCCCCGCGGACTATGGGTTTGTAGCAGTAGCTTGATGGTACTCTCTCCCCTTTGTTGTTCAATACCATGTTCTCGTGAGCTGCCCTACATGATCGAGATCAATCCAATGTAATATGCGTTGTGTTTGTTGGGATCTGATGGATTGGCACGTTATGATCAGATTATTTATGTTTATGAATTGTTGTTGCAGCAATGTTGTTATGCTTAATGCTTGTCACTAGTGCACGAGTGGCATGATCTTAGAATTGGGCGCGTTATGTTTACATGAATATAATTGATGCTTAGATCGTATCTACAAGTTGTATGCACCTGTTATTAGTCCGGAACCGGAGACCTCGAGTGACAGAAACGAGGACATCGATGGGAATGGTTAGTAACTTGAGGATTACATGTGTTCATTGTGTGTTACTGCTATGCTCCGGTGTTCTATTAAAAGGAACACCTTAATTGCCATTTGTTCCTTAATTGGCCCGGCTGAAACCAGATGGCAGGACAAAAGATGTTGTGCGAATTCTCATTGCGAGTAGTTACAACTATATATGGAATACATGCCTACGTATGATTGATAAACTGAATGCTTTATCATAATTAATCAATTAGTGCAATTATGTCAATTGCCCAACTGTAATTTGTTCACCCAATGCATGATTATTTGCTTAGGAGAGCCGCCACTAGTGAAACTATGAACCCCGGTCCATATTTCTCCATCATTGCTTTCATGTTTCTGTTACTATTGTTCTCAAATCACTGTTGCTTTCACCTCTCTCGTGTTTATTGTGCTTCTCCAGGTGTGGCTGAATTGACAACTCAGCTGCAAAGACCTCTAAGTAATCTTTGGCTCCCCTTGAGTCGAATCAATAAATTGGGTTATACTACCCGTGAAGACTGTTGCGATCCCCTACACTTGTGGGTTATCATGAACCGAAAATAATAGTGAACAAAAAATTTGGGTGAACTGAAAATAATAGTGAACCAAAAATTCGGGTGAATTGAAAATAATGATGAACCAGAACAAATTTTTGAAAAATTGTTCATATTTAAAAATGGTTCATATTTGAAAATTGTTCATTTTTGAAAATGATTCATATATGAAAATGTTCATATTTGAAAATATTCATTTTCAAAAAAAAGGTTCAGATTTTAAATTTTGTTCATTTTTGAAAAATAATTCAGATTTAAAATATGTTCATTTTTGAAGAAAGAAACAAAGAAGAAAAAATGAAACAAGAAAAATGAAAAATGAAAAGAAGAAAAAAATGAAAACAAGAACAAGCGAAAAAAGAAAAAGAAGAAAAAAGAAAGAAAAAGGAAAGGAAATGAAAAAAAAGTTTATCGGGCCGCGTCCCGTCACATGCCACGCGCGGGTGAGTGCAGTGCAGGGATACAAAAGAAAGGATTAAGTATAGTTTTCACCCTCAAATCTTACACATTGGATACGAACCCCCCTAAACAAAAAATTGAGATGTTTTGAACCCTGGAATCCACAATACCGTCTAAATCACCCCCTAACACTGGTTTTTTGCTAAATTTGAGTGGTTTTGGGCACATTTGGGTTGTTTCGCTTGTTGACGTGGCAGGCTGACGTGTCATAGTGTATTAACGTCGTTGGTGACCCATCTGTGACGAGTGGCGCGGCCTCACGCCGGCGAGGCACAAAAGTCCGCGACTCCCGCCACCACCGTGGCTGGAGCCAGGCTCCGCTCGTCCATGGTGGGCTGGATGCAGTGGAGAGAAACAGAGCTGAGCTCCCCTCGTCCGTGGTGGGCGGGACGCAGTGAAGAGGGCTGGAGCCGAGCTCCCTTGTCCACGGCAGGCGGGATGCAATGGAGAGGGCTCGAACCATGCTCCCCCTCTTCCATGGTGGATTGGATGCGTCGGAGAGGGCCAGAGCCGAGCCCCGGTCATCCATGGCGTGCAGGATGCGGCGGAGAGAGCCGGAACCGACGACCCCGGTCGCTGCCCGTCCGCCTGCCTTCTGCTGGCCACCAGACATGGGGCTTCATCCGTGCCGGCACTTCTCACCAGAACGAGCGGACGGACGACTCCGATAGGGGAACGGCGGGATCTAGTGCGGGAACGAAGGCATCTGGCGTGGGGTGGCGGGATCCGGCGGCGGGCCGGTAGCCGGAGCGGCGGCGGGCCAGGGGAGCAGCCGGAGCGGTGGCGACGGCAAGTCACGAGAAGCGGTCATTGCAGCGGTGGCCAACTAGATGCAGCTGGGCGCGAAAGCGCCCGGCCAGGAGGAGCGACGGCGGGCATCATCAGCGCGGCGCGTGCGGGACCGGAGGAGATGCTCGGGCGGCTCCACCTCAGATGCGGCCGCGCTCCGTGTACCTGGTGGACTACGCGTGCTTCCGCATCAAGGCGAGCTGGCTGCTGCTCGCCGCCGGCAACGGGGACTCCATCGGTGCGGGGGAGCTGAACAAGCACGGGGGGCTTCGCGGCGGCGCGGAGGAAGCGGCAGGTGTCAGGATGTGATGCCACGTCTGCGCCACGTCAACGCCATGTCATCGCAAAAAACCGCTCAAACTCTCCAAAACCACTATAAGGGGTGATTTAGACGGTATTATGGATTTAAGGGTTTAAAACATCCCAATTTTTTGTTTAGGAGGATTTGTGTCCAATGTGTGGAATTTGAGGGTGAAAAGTATACTTAATCCAAAAAGAAAAAACGAAACTGAACACCAGCCCGTAAATGGGCCGGCCCGTGGTGCTGACTCCCGCGGGCGAGCCGGTATATACCGACTCGCACATAGCAAGATATAGCGCTCGTGGTTATCGATGGGCAAAACAAAAATCAGAACTATAAACATATCAGAGGGTTGACCGCATCGATTGAGATTTAAGAAAAAAACAGGTGGCTGAGAAATATCAATTTCCATGTTCTTTTTAGGTTGGAGACAAGAGAAGAGAAGACTAGTGTAGCCTTTCTATCCCTTCGCTGCCGGCCCACCTTTTCTTCTTCCCTCCTCTGCCCCCTTTACGGACCGAAACCCTAACCCCCAAATCCGCGTCCGTCCCCTCCCATGGCGACTGCGGACGCCGATACTGCCGAGGTCGAGCGGCTCTACGAGCTCGGCGACCGCCTCTCTTCAGCCAAAGACAGGACCCAGGTGCGCTTCTCCCCCTTCTCCACCACCCCATTACCTATGTATTCGGTCTAGGGTTTTGATGGGTTTTTTGTTTGGGGCCTTTCAGCACGCGGCGGACTACGAGGCGATCATAGCGTCCGTGAAGGGGCACAACGTTAAGGCGAAGCAGCTGGCGGCGCAGCTCATACCCCGTTACTTCCGGAGCTTCCCGGCCCTAGGCACCTTCGCCATGGAGGCAATGTTCGATCTAGTCGAGATGGAAGAGCTCGCGGTTTGTGTTCCTTCTGTTGCACTCTTACTAGTTGATTTCGATCGTTTGCTAACTATAAGTAGCTCGGTTCTGGTGGAAGCATTTGACAAAAAACAAACACTACCTTTTCCTTTTTTGTGTTAAGTTGGTCTTTGATGTAGAGTGGGCTTGCCGAATCCTAGAAATTGTTAAAGCTTGTTTGTGTTTTAATAACTTGGTTTGTGGCTGGTATTGATTCCTGTAAACTTTCCTGCCCCCTTTGCTTGCTCTTATGCTTTTCTGTCGCTGATACAAGCTCTGTTCCTAGGAGACGTATGTAGAATAGCTCTGTGTACGTGCACCCAGAGTCCCATGTGAAATTCACTTTGTATTGAAGACAATCACCCCTTGAGAAATCCAGAAATAGTTACACAGTTAGGCACATTTTTTATTTTGAGAACCTTACCGCTAATTTTTGCTCAGGTCTACACTGACCCTTAACTATTAGAGCTGATCTGTTAAATGTTAGTGTAAAAGGGCATTGCTTTGATTCTTGTCTTGCTAATAGCTACAATTGGATCAAAACAATACCTGCACCTTAAAAAAACCTGTAATTAGGGAAATGTGAGACAGTGAGCGTTAGTGTTAGATCATTACATGGCACAGTGAATATTTTCTACCAATTCTAATTGCTTTTCAGTGAAGTGATCATAAAAGGACTGTTTGCCATTATTATATATAATAAATGTGAGTGTGCTCTTGCTCTGTGATGTCTCTGCTCACCCTATGTCAGTTATTTGTTGATGGCTGTACCTGATTACTTCAGGCAATGTTAGTTCAAGATTTTAACTGTTTTTGTAGGATAGCTACTGTTCCACATTTTTTACAATAAATGTTTGAAAGATACAAAATGCCTTTGTCTGGAATGGTCTGATTTCTCAAAAGGCTGCAGTTACTATGTTCATTTTAGAACCATATGAATTTATCCACCGGAAAGTTTCATATTATCCACGTAACGTTCTTACAGATCAGAATACAAGCTATTCGTGGGTTTCCACTTCTCGGCAAGGATGCAGAGTTTGTTTCAAAAATTGCGGATATTCTTGGTCAGCTCCTTGCAAGTGGTATAACTTTTTTCCTATCCTCACTTAGCCCAAATGTCAAATGTGTCTATGCATCTCATTTTTACTTGCATCTCAGAGGAAAATGTGGAGCGTGATGCTGTTCATAAAGCACTCATGTCCCTTATACGTCAAGATGTTAAGAGTAAGATTCCAATCCTCATTTGTTGGTTGTTTAATACCTTTAGAGTACTTCGAGATATTCGTCCTGTCGCCTAACTACTGGACATATGCTGTATATTTCTGCCATCATTTTTGTTGGGGATGTGGACTTGCAGACTATCAATGATGTTTCCTGTACCTGATGATCTTCTAAAACTAAAAGAAGTGTAAATTGCTGTCAAGCCTCAAGATAACAACAGTATATGATGATTTTCTTGTTTTCAACTATCAATGATGTATCCTGTACATGATTAATACAAGTGACAGTTTAATCGACCTTCATACAATTATAGAAACTAAAAAAAGAGACCTGTAGTATTGTATTTATGAAGTAAGTGGTTCTCTATACATTGCTGTGCATATGTACTTCTACATTCTCTTGGCCTCTATTTGTATCTCAAGAGATATAGGTGTATACACATGACATAATTCACTTCTATAACTTCAAGATCTTGATATTTTCTTGTTCTAGATTGAGTGTTTTGAATCCAAGACAGCTGACATGTGCATAAGGATTAGTGGCGGATGCACCATTTCGTACGCTGCTGGGGTCACTTCTATTCTTTTGTTGTCTTAAGCAGCTTAATTCTGTGCAGTACTCAATAGTAGCATTTCTTAACAAATGGCATATTAGGGATTTTTGAGCAACTTGTAATATTTGCTCCCCTTTTGGTTTAGCATATGTAGCACACCATCTAAATCTGAAAGTTAACTTCATATGCATTTCGACAGGCAATTGTTCTTCCATATTAGGAAAACTCTACATGCGACAGTTGACATATTCTCTGAATAGCACTTGGCATGTGTTTTCTCTTTAGAAATACTCATAGACATTTATGAGAGCTGTGGATTTTGTTCTTTTATTGTTTATGGTGCTTTATTTTGTCTCTTTAAATTTGACATTATGTTCAATAAATGTTGAACTATTAATAGCGTGTAAAAGTGTTCATGTTTTGTCCAACCTGTGAGCTCTATTATTTTGATGGCGAGCAACACTAACTTGTGATCTCTTTGTTCTAAAAAAAGCTTGTAATCTATTATTTGCTGATAGTCACTCCAATGGGCTGAAATGTCCCTTCCGTATTACTCTTTACACCATCTACCTCTTTTGGTTTTTCACCTTCATTGCTAGTGCTACAATGCTAGTCACAATGTTGCTTAGTTTCTATTGAAAAAGCATGAAGCTAGTAAACACTCAACTATTCCACATTTGTATATCCTTTGAAAAAACTCAAAGATGAACTCACATGTTTTTTTTGGGGGCGAACAGCCACATGTTCCCATCAGTAATTCTATCAAGAGTAACCTTTGGATGATACTGGGAGTTAAACTATAGAAGTAATGTTTCAAACTGATTCTTGAACTGGTGCCTGAAGACTTAATTTTTGCCATCATTCTCTGGAGTTACCAACAAGATTGCCCTGCCCTACTACGAGGGCTACTATGGTCTTTTGACCACATTCCTTAGTTCTTCGTGCAAAGAGTGTAACATCATGTAAATTGAACATAGAGAATATAGATTAACATGTATGCTGCCGACTTTATCAAGTGCTTATTGTTGCTTTTATCTTCTTTGGTCCAGATTCCTTGCAGCCTTTATTTAAACATGTGGAGTCAGGATCAGAGATTCGTGAAAAGATAATTTGTTTCCTTCGAGACAAGGTGTACATACATTGCATGATCTCTGGGTTATCAACTTTATTTCCTTAGTACTAAGAGTTGTTTTTTCAGGTTTTTCCTGTCAAAACAGAGCTACTAAAACCTCAAGCAGAAATGGAGAGATATATAACAGATTTGATAAAGAAAGTATGTATGGGTGCTTTCTTGTCTTTGGTCATTTAGTTCCCATAAATTTTCTGCGACCCACTTTAACAAAAAGCTATAATTCAGAGTGTACAAGATGTTACTGGGGTGGAATTTAAACTATTCATGGATTTCCTGCGGAGTTTGAGCATATTTGGAGATTCTGCTCCTCGAGAATCCTTTCAAGAACTAATTGAAATCATTCAAGCACAAGCTGATCTTGATGCACAATTTGATGTAAGTATGTTATTTCAACAGTTTGGAATAAAATTTATTGTACATGCACATTAAAATACCAGAAAGTTTCTGGCTTAGTCATGAAAAGAAGATTTTGGGAGTTGCCTTTAGATCCAGCTTTTATTTAACATCTGTATTTTGTTTGGCCTACAATTTTTTTTTTGTACTGCCTTTGAGTTAGGCCGTATATATAGAATTAATGCATAGATGATATGGCTATTTGGAGTTAGCCTTCAGCATTATACCTTGTTGGGATAAGGTGAAATATTTTCTAACCATTGAGTAAAGTTGTGTTGAGCGCACATGCATCAGTAAAAGAAAGTTACCTCCATGCCAAATGCATCCATTTAGCGGAACATCTGTAGTATTGTGTGGCGGCCAATGATGGAGGCTACGCGGGACTGATACGGTATCGGGACAATTTGGATACAGGGGTACGAAAGTTCTGAAAAGCGTCAATATGGTGATACATTTGACTATCTTGAAAAAATATGTCATTTGTAGGAACAGCAAATTACCTTGCTGTTTTCCTACTTATCGAACACATAGCAAAGGTGGAAATTAGTTAGAAATAGCATACAGAAGAACACCAAAATGGAGAAGTCTGTTGCCTGCAGGGAGCGAGATCCCATTAGATAGAATTTTATAGCACCGGAGTAACCTTAATGCTGCTGGAGCATGAGGTAGTGAGGAGCTCACAATCGGCTTGCTGCTGGCGACCTGCTGCTGGTGCCAGAGAAAGGAGGAGGCCAGGAGCTCGCTGGAAATTAGTTAGAAATAGCATACAGAAGAACACCAAAATGGAGAAGTCTGTTGCCTGCAGGGAGCGAGATCCCATTAGATATAATTTTATAGCACCGGAGTAACCTTAATGCTGCTGGAGCATGAGGTAGTGAGGAGCCCACAATCGGCTTGCTGCTGGCGACCTGCTGCTGGTGCCAGAGAAAGGAGGAGGCCAGGAGCTCGCTGACAAGCTGCTGCTGGAGCCAGAGAGGGGCAGGAGGTGAAGATCCCACCACTGTCAAGCTGCTGCTGGGGCCTGGGAAGGGGAGGAAGCGAGGAGCACACCCGCAAGCTGCTGGTGGTGCCTGAGATGGGGAGGATGCGAGGAGCCCAACTCTGGCTTGCTTCCGGTGAGTTGCTGGCTCGCTGCTGGAGCTTGACATGCGGACGACGTGAGCTGCCCATCACTGGCTTGCCGCGGGTGAGCTGTTACTGGAGCGTGAGAGGGGGAGGAGACGAGTAGCCCACCGACGCTGCCTCTATCATCTAGGCCAAGGAGGGCTGCAGAGAGAGTGATCGGGTTGAACCGTCTATACAGGGGGTATCGGGAAGCTAGGGTTGTTACATAAGCCTCCTTACATTGGCTGGGCCGGGAGCGTACCAACGAAGTATCAGGGCATAAAAAGGGAGGTGTTCGAACGAGGTCATTCAGGTGAATACGGAAATGTGCTTTGCCCAAGCACAGCAGATTTTTAGGCTTTACCTAGCTTCTAGAATTTCTTAGGAGTGCAAGTCTCTTAAAGAGGTAGTTATGAACAACTAGTTGGGACAAACTTGTGGTTGTGGCACATAATTGTTGGAAGTTAAAGGTGATCTGTGTTCCAATTTGAGGTGGTGCAAATTATCTGTAGACATAATAAGTCCATTGTTTCCTTATTTCATTTTCCTTGTTCACATGAGGTGAAGCGTGGGCCTACTGAATTCCTAAGCCGATATCTCCTGTCCCGTACTGTGTAGCTGTTGTGGACACTAGTACGGTGGAGCCGGCTACTGTATTAGGAAGTTTAGGATCAAAGGAGTCTAATTTATTAGGAGTCCGTATTGTGTAAGGAAGGGCCAAGAGCCGTAGCTTCCACTATATAAGGATACCATGTATCTAGGTTTTGGAGAAGCAAGAAAATCAATCTAATCTCTCCCTCGGAATTCTCTCTTCTCAACCTGTCTATCCAACCCCTCGCAGCCATGCCGTCTGGCTATCTTCTGCACGGTAGTTATCCCGTTGTGGATCTAAGTCCACAACATTTGGTATCGGAGCCGACCATCATGGCTTTTGCTGCCAAGGTGATGTCGCGAAGGATACTCCGTATCACAGTTCATCAGGCTATCTATCCCATCACTGAGAGCATGCTTCATCAAGTTTTTGATCCTTATGGAGTTGTGGAGACCATCGAAATTTTCCCAGGGAGATCAAGGATCGTGGCCTTTATCAAATTTGGTTTAGACCATGATGCGACACGAGCTTTTGGGAGTTTGCAGGGCCGGAACATCTACCATGGCTGTTGCCAGCTTTCGATCGAGTTACTACCTGGATCATCCAACTCATTAGGTGCAAGTGCAGCCAAGTCCACGATGATGACACAGCAAGATGCATTCGTGGTAGAGGCACCAAAGCTGAAGGCAGCAGCAGAAGCACAACAAGAAGCAACAGCGACCGAGGTACTGCAGCAAGAAGAAGAAAACACCATGGTAGCAGCAGCGCAGCCGAGTGCAGTTGCGGTAGAGGCAGCGGCGGCTGGCACAGCCAAAGGAACAGCCATGAGACAAAAACAACCAAGCGCATCAGGGATGGGCGCGAAGATTTGCATAGCAGTCGTGCCATATGCATCCGGCAGAGTTTGGTGAAGCCGGAGGTGCAAGATCGCGCAAACTGTGCACAAGAGCAAGGGTGGCCGCACTGCTAACCCTAGCAAAATCGCCTCTGTTATCTCCAGCACAGAGAGATGACTCGACAGCCTGTTCTGAATTGGGCCGTTATGTCGTCGGTCAGACTCAACAACATTGTTACAATCTGTCAACGACATGGCACAATCTAGGACTACCGCCATGGCCGCCACCCTGCAGCTTGAGGACAAGCTGCTTGTCCGGGAGGGGTGTAGTGTTGTGGACACTAGTACGGTGGAGCTGGCCGGCCGGCCGGCAAGAGGGCCAACATATTGTAATATCCCAGCCACGCTAGGGATTACAGATCCATGGATACAGGTGAGGAGAGGATGAGATTGGGGAGAAGCAGGAGACTAGGAGGAGGAAGACGAGAGAGGATTCAGAATTTGCTTTCTATTCGATGCTGTGCTCTCCACCACACGAGAGTATTTATCCACTTACATGGGCTCACATGCCCTTACCAGCCCAACATGGCCCAGCGCACACTAGACCCACTAATTGGAATACAACTACACCATCAGGTTAAGTTCCACGTGATGACTCCACGTCAGTGCTTGACACCGTAGCACTGACAGTTTCCCCCCCTCCAGAGGCAGCATGTCCCCATGCTGGCGCACTTGGGAACTGCTCCTTGACAGCATCATAATCCTCCCATGTTGCAGCACTTTCCGGTTGTGAAGTCCACTGTAGCAAAACCTGCAAGTGAGGAGTGTCACCCTTCTTGACCAACTTGCGATCCAAGATGCGTTCAGGCACCGCTCCACTCAAA
Source organism: Puccinellia tenuiflora (assembly GCA_012064385.1). Lineage (NCBI taxonomy): Eukaryota > Viridiplantae > Streptophyta > Magnoliopsida > Poales > Poaceae > Puccinellia > Puccinellia tenuiflora. The sequence goes on from QRDG01002060.1 coordinate 627,388, forward strand.
GACAAATCCACTGTGGCTGGCAAAGTTGAAAATACTGGAGTGTGATCAGGAATGTGTTCTTTCAGTTGTGAGACGTGGAAAACTGGATGAATCAGAGCTGCATCAGGTAACTTCAAGCGATATGCCACATTGCCCACTTTACTGAGAATCTCATAAGGCCCATAGAACTTGTATGCAAGCTTGCGGCAAGGTCGATTTACCACTGAATGTTGTGCATAAGGCTGCAGCTTTAAGTACACGAAATCACCCAATTCAAAGGATCTGACCGAGCGATTGAGATCAGCATAGTGTTTCACCTTTGCTTGAGCACGGAGTAGATGAGCCTTCAAACGATCAGAATGATCCTGGTGCTCATGAAGCCACTGTTGAACATCCACATTGTCAGAACAGAGGAAATTTGCAAAGGTACCATAATTAGGCTCGTGGCCATAGAGAGCTTTGTATGGAGAACAACCCAATGCAGTGTGGTAATTGGTATTATACCAAAATTCTGCCAAAGGAAGCCAGGACTGCCATTTGGTTGGATTGTCATGAACAGCACATCGTAAGTACATCTCCAAACATTGGTTCACCCGCTCAGATTGACCGTCTGTCTGTGGGTGATAAGCAGTGCTCATATGAAGTTTAGTGTCCCATATCTTGAACAATTCCTTCCAAAACGAACTGGTGAAGATCTTATCTCGATCAGACACAATAGAAGAAGGAGGCCCATGCAACTTGACCACATTTTGAAGTAATGCTTGAGCAACAACAGGTGCAGTAAATGGATGCTTCAATGGAATAAAATGAGCATACTTGGTGAACCGATCGACCACAACAAGGATAACAGTATAACCTTGGGATTTAGGTAAAGCTTCGATGAAATCCATTGTTATATCCTTCCAAGGACCAGCTGGAACAGGCAGTGGCTGAAGCATACCTGGCGACTTGCAGTGCTCATGCTTTGCCTGCTGGCACACTCCACACTGGTGTACAAAATCCACAATGTCCTGTTTTTGTCCATGCCAAGCAAATAGCTTCTTGACTCGCTGAAAAGTTGCCTGAATTCCTGAATGCCCACCCACAGCACTGCAATGAAAAGCAGAAATCAATTTTGTTTTCAAGGCTGCATTAGTTCCAATCCAGATCCTGTTCTGGAAACGAATCACTCCTTCCTTCAATGTATAATCAGTGTGACTATCCGGTGCAAGAGCTAACTGTTGCAGTAAGTCTTGAGCCTGTGAATCAGCCGCATAAGAATTTATTACTTCCTGTAACCACACTGGCTGACTAACAGATAAGGCACTCACAGCCAATAAATGGCCCACTCTGGATAGCGCATCTGCTGCTTTATTCTCCACACCTTTCTTGTATTGAAACTGGAACTGAAGACCCACAAGTTTGGTCATTGCTTTCTTCTGCAAATCTGTGGTGAGGACTTGATCTCCTAGTTGACATAAACTCTGGTGATCTGTTTTAATAATAAAAGGCCCTCTCACCAAATAAGATCTCCATTTTTCCACAGCCATCATCACAGCCAAGAACTCCTTTTCATATATAGACAATTTCTGATTATTGACACCAAGTGCTTTGCTATAGAAAGCCACTGGGTGTCCCTCTTGTGCCAACACAGCTCCAATGCCCGTGTCACATGCATCTGTTTCAATGGTGAACTGTTTCTCAAAATTTGGTAAAGCAAGCACAGGAGTTGTGGACATGGCAAGTTTCAGTTTATCAAAGGCAACTTGTGCATCTTCTGTCCACTGAAATGCCTTCTTCTGCAACAGGACAGTGAGAGCTTTTGCGATAATTCCATAACCCTCCACATGTTTTCTATAGTACCCAGTAAACCCAAGAAATCCTCTGAGTTCTGTAGCATTAGTTGGAACTGGCCAATTGCGCATCACTTTGATTTTCTCTGGATCCGTGGACACTCCCTTTGTGGATATGATATATCCCAAATATTCCAATTTAGGCTGAGCAAAAGTGCATTTGCTTCTTTTCAGAAAGAGCTGATGCTTCCTCAAGATTTCAAACACTTGCTGCAAGTGAGAAATGTGGTCTACCAAATTCTTGCTATAAATAAGGATATCATCCATGAAAACCAGCACAAACTTCCTGATGAATGGTGCAAATATTGAATTCATAAGGCATTGGAATGTAGAAGGCGCATTAGTTAAGCCAAATGGCATCACCTTGAATTGGTACATGGCCACTGTGAGTTTTAAAAGCTGTCTTGAATTCATCTTGAGGCACCATTCGTATCTGATGATAACCTGCCCTCAAATCCAACTTGGAAAACCAACTGGTACCAGCCAACTCATCTAACAACTCATCCACCACAGGTAAAGGAAATTTACTTTTGATAGTGAGAGCATTAAGCTTTCTATAATCCACACAAAACCTCCAAGTACCATCCTTCTTCTTAACTAACAAAACTGGAGATGCAAAAGGACTTAAACTGGGAGTAATGATGCCAGCTGCTATCATGTCTTGAACTTGTCGCTCAATTTCATCTTTCTGCAATGGAGAATACCTGTAAGGTCTCGAGTTGACAGGCACAGCACCAGGCAACAAGTGTATAGCATGATCATATGTTCTTTCAGGTGGTAATGCCTTCGGCTCAGCAAAAATATCATTGAACTGTTCCAAGAGGGGAAGCAAAGCAGCTGGAGTATCAGCAGAAACCACAGATGTATCTGGAGACACCATGGCCGCAGCCCAAATCTCATTTTCCTGATGAAAAGCCATTACTTCTTCTAAGGAAATTTCATGCAACTCCACAACATCAGCTAGGGAAAGTCCTTGCAGTTTAACCACTTGATCATTGTAAAGAAATTGTATCCACTTTTGCTTCCACTGACAAAGCATTTCTCCCCACTGCTCAAGCCAATCCATTCCCAGAATCATATCATAACCACCCAGTTCCAACACTCTGACTGAATATGTGAATGTGTGTCCTTGGACCCACCATGATAGATCCTGAATTTCCTGAGTACACAATAAGGAAGCACCATTGGCTACTTTTACTGACTGTGGTGTTGGCAAAGGCACGGTACTGACAGAGATTCTGGGTAACAATGAGGCATCAATGAAGCTATGTGAACTGCCAGAGTCTAACAGAATTAGCAGAGTTTGGTCGCCAATGTGAGCTCGGAGACGAATGGTGGAAGGATGGTCTGCTCCGGACAGCGCACACACTGACAGTTGCATTGCCGCAATGGCATTCTCCTGTTCTTCAATTTCATCCAGGAGCTCATCAGACAACCTCTCATCTGTTGCTTCTTCTGTTTGCAAACTGTGCAGTGCATTAACCGGAGGAATTTTGCTACACACATGGCCTGGTGCAAACTTTTCCCCACAACTAAAACAAAGTCCATTTGTTCTGCGATATTCCTTTAATTGGCGAGCCTTCCACAGATCTCCTGCTGGAACTGAATTCAGTCTAGAATCTGCTCTTTGAAAAGGGGCACGAGCAGGTGTTGTTCGACCAGTTTTTTGCCTGATCAAAATGCCCTCCTGCACTTTAGCATAAGCTGCTGCTTCGCTGACAGTAGTAGGCAATTGAATCTCCACTGCTGGCTTCAGTTCATCCTTAAGACCCAGAACAAAGCGAGTAACTAACATTGTCTCACTTACTGACCCTTCATATAGCCGTAACTGGTACACCAATTGACAAAATTCTCTCTTATACTCCTCAACTGTCCCTCTTTGTTTCAGCACCATGAGTTCTCGCATCTTTTCCCTGTGAACATTCAAATCAAATTCCAGTAACACAGCCTTTCGCAGTTGTTGCCAATCAGGCCATTCCTGTGCCAATTTGTATGCATGAAACCAATGGGCTGCATCCCCAATCATGTGCAACGATGCTGAGGTCACTTTAAAGTTTTCAGGAATATCATACAAAGCGAAATATGACTCGCACCCATCTAACCAGATACGCGCATCAGTGCCATCAAATTTAGGGAAGTCCATCTTAGGCATCCACGACTTCCTAGTACCCGATTCCTCACTCGATCTACCGGGATCAAACTGGTGCTGCGGTGAGTAACGAGGGGATACCAGCGGTGACTGTGTACTGCGGTGGTACGGGCAGGATGCCGTCCCCTTCCGCTGCGGGAGACGCCGCTGGTGTCGTCGCTGGTGACTGCTTGAGCGCCCGTGCCGCTGCGACTTGCTCCTGACGAACTTCCCCAAGCGAGGTCATCGTGAGATTTACCTTCGCCTGCACCGCATCCATGCGATCCACTTGTTCCCCAAACTTCATGTCGAGGGCGTTCAAGCGCGCTGAGATTTCTGCGATCTCTCCCATCTTCTCATGGACGGACTTCAGCATCTCCAACTCGCGCATCACTCGGCCTTCGAAGTCCCCCATGACTTCAATCACTTGTCTCGCCTGCAGTCCTGCTTTGGACGGCGCCGTCGCGGCTTCTTCTCTAGATCAACCAACCCAATTCCGGATTTACGCCAGGTCGCACCCGAAGGCAACCAGCAACCTTCCTCAGGATTTACGAGTACGATCGCGAGGTTTCGAAGCGCGCCAGCTCGTACCAAGCTCTGATACCAACTTGTAATATCCCAGCCACGCTAGGGATTACAGATCCATGGATACAGGTGAGGAGAGGATGAGATTGGGGAGAAGCAGGAGACTAGGAGGAGGAAGACGAGAGAGGATTCAGAATTTGCTTTCTATTCGATGCCGTGCTCTCCACCACACGAGAGTATTTATCCACTTACATGGGCTCACATGCCCTTACCAGCCCAACATGGCCCAGCGCACACTAGACCCACTAATTGGAATACAACTACACCATCAGGTTAAGTTCCACGTGATGACTCCACGTCAGTGCTTGACACCGTAGCACTGACACATATTGCAGCAGCAGCTATGCATCAGGAAGGAAACGAACGGGAGCAGAGTCCTTTAGGAAATAGTACTGTATTAGGAAGTTTAGGATCACAAAGGAGTCTAATTTATTAGGAGTCCGTATTGTGTAAGGAAGGGCCAAGAGCCGTAGCTTCCACTATATAAGGATGCCATGTATCTAGGTTTTGGAGAAGCAAGAAAATCAATCTAATCTCTCCCTCGGAATTCTCTCTTCTCAACCTATGTCTATCCACCCCTCGCAGCCGTGCCGTCTGGCTATCTTCTGCACGGTAGTTATCCCGTTGTGGATCTAAGTCCACAACAGTAGCCTTCCTGAGGACTAAGGAAATTGCACTTCACACACTTCATGCGATGTCCGTCTGCACGTCTTTCCTATCCTACCTATAAAGTTTAGAGTTGGCGGTGAGTTCACTCCTGTTACTCCACTACAACTAACGCTTGGTGGGCCAACAACCTTGCAAATGTCACAAATAAACAAATGCCCTTCTACTCCCATGTGGGGATCAACAACCTCGTAAAACACCTAAATAAACAAATACACTCTTGCTTGCACATGGGATCAACACTTGCAGATGACTCATAAAAAATTGATTGAGATTCCAAGGCAAAACCATGGTTTCAGCTTCCTTCGACCAACCAACTACCCCAGTTTTGTATCATCATATCATAAAGGCGTGAAAAATACTAGTGCTATCGCCCACCACAGACCTCGGCCTCCTACACGATTGCCATCCTCGTGCTTGTCTATGCTCTAATGCCCCATCTTCCTGAGTTTCAAAATCAGAGATGTTGTCTTGCTTCAAATCTTACAATGGCCCTTCCAAGGTCGCTTCAGATTCTCCAACGCCTTGCTGCCTGTAAGGCTCCCTCCTCGTCTCTTCGCGCTTTATCGCCAGAACCGTGCAGCGGTCTTAGGACACCAATATCTTTCGACAATCTCCCAAGCCAGTGACCTAACTCCTCGCTTTTTTGGTGGCTTTGTAGCTATACTTGTAGCAGGTCTTGCCTTGTGCATCTCATTGTCTTGCCTTGTGCATCTCATTGTCTATGTTAGGGATCAGTAAGAAGGGTGCATATCGATGTTGCACAATCTCTCACCTTTTCATATCACACTTCTTATTAGTCGTTTTATATTTATCCCTTTGTTTAGTACTCCCTCCATTCCTTAATATAAGATGTTTTGGCTATTTCACTATAGGCTACATACGGAGTGAAATGAGTGAATGTACACACTAAAAAGCATCTAGGTGCAAACGGATCTAGAAAAGTGAGAAAAGCTAAAACATCTTATATTAAGGAACGGAGGAAGTAGCTGCATTTTCTTGTGTCTGAGGTTCATTTCTGAAGTACCTTCATTTGAAGTTGTGGATTTTGCTTAGCATTTTTTGTTCTCTCAGGTTTCTGATATCGACCATATGGAGAGGGTGACCTCATGCATGTATATGGCTCTTCCTATCTTCATGGTATGGCTGATTTTAGTAAGTCACATGTTATTAGTAGTGAACATAAAATTGTCTTATAGTGATCTTTTGTTTCTGTTTGCCTGATCTGCAGAGGGGTGCATCAAGCAGCAAATTTCTTAACTACTTTGCTAAGCAAATTGTTCCAGTTTTCGATAAGGTAAACTGCTTCATCTTGTACCTCGCATCCTTCGGTCCATGGAGACATGGATGCAACATTTTTTTGTTGGCATAGTATATTGATTTTGACTATCTTTTGATGCTGTCATGCCTAGTCTCTTAACAAGGGCAATGAGAAATTGGCAACAGAATTGTTTTACAATGTTCTTTCAAGTTTCAAGTTATGAAATTGGGTTGTTACTTTGTTATCAAAGCATGACATTCTCCAAACAAGATCTCCTTCACTTCAATCACCTGCACCATCTGGAGTGTTTTTCTTTTGATACAAACTGTAATCTTGCCTGTTTCAGCAGTAAGTGATCTTTTTTTTTCCTTCTGTCAGATCCTGGAGGAGAAGAAACTGGATCTACTCAAGACGGTTTCTGCTAGCTCGCCATTTGCCGTGGCACAAGATTCACGCCTGCTGCTTCCATCCGTTGTTCAGTTGCTGAAGGTTTATTTATTTCTTGTTTCTGATGTGTTTCTTACAGCAATTTGCATTTTTTTGTCTACTGGAAAATGTGAATGAACTCCTCTCAGTTACAGTGAATATAGAATTAAAATATGTCGGTTGATCTTTCGATTGTTGTTTTGCAGAAGTATATGCCCGGGAAGAAGATAGATGATATTAATCACAATTATGTTGAGTGCTTGCTATACACTTTTCACCATTTAGCCCATAAGGTTAGATAATCAACTTACCAACATATTCCTTATCTAGTATGAACCATGTCATTTCTTTGTGGACGACCTTTGTGTTGACCTAATGTGCAATATAGACTCCAAACACTACAAACAGTCTCTGTGGTTACAAGATTGTTACTGGACAGCCATCAGATAGACTTGGAGAGGATTTCTCTGAACAATACAAAGATTTTACCGAGAGGTAATGCAGTATGTTGCAGTAATCAATTAATGTTGATGATTTATTTTGTTTGTGTTTGCATACTTTGAAAACCTGACCTTAAGCAAAGAGTCTACTAATAAGTGACATCACATTCACATGCTTCATTTTCATGTGCCACCATCTCCTCACAGGTCATTCTTCTATCCTAAACTCAACTTGATTAAATTGTTTGGCCTTGCCTTTAATTTGTGTCGGCAACTTTAAGAATATGCTACACGAGTAGAAGTCTTGAAATTGGAAGGTCCGCTATGGTTTTGTTGTAGTCCATTTTAAGCCTGAATAAATTCAAGTACTTGGAATCTGATTTTGATTCCTTGTAAGAAATATCCATTATTAGGTAATTAGGTTGAGGGAGCCAGTCACCCGTGAGTGTAATTGAAGGGCTAGGGTGGATAAGTCGCATGATTTAGTCACTTTGTGTGGAATGTAAGAAAGAATCCGAACTGTTAATGATTGAAAAGTGGTATGCACACGATTGGGTGACACAAACACTAGAATCTTTTAGTAATCTAGAACAAATGTTCTGCCACTTAGTTGCCTTTTTTCATCCCACTTATGTGTGACATTGCTAACTTGCACAAATTTGTTCCCATTGGATGGAGCATGTGAAAATACATTTCAGGCGCATACGAAATGCTTTTTCGTGCAACATGATTTCCATTATGTTGGCGTGTTTCTGATTGTTACAAATGCATAGGTTAACTGGGACAGAAGAGACGGTTCGAGCAGCCTCGAAGAGACTGACCCAGGGAATGGCAAATTTCAACAAGGCAATATCATCAGCAAAGACGGCAGAAGAGAAATCTAAAATTGTGAGTTTTAGATTAGATGCTTGAGTTTACTGGTTCCATTGCATTTAGTCATTCTCTAGTTTATGCCATGTTGAACTACCATTATTACTGCATCATAATATTTCTTCGGGAACCTTCCACTGTCATAATCTGCAAGATTGGTCCTAGGCATTTTCATGGCAAACAGATTGATCAATCTGTTGTGTAACAGTTCTGCCAATTGAGAGTGATGTGATTGCTTTGTGCAGAAAGTGGACCAGCAGAAATCGACAACGACAATGCGGTCCTACAATAACATATTGGCAATGTCACAGGTGATTTATCTGTTTTACGCACGAAGATTGCAGGATTGCGATTTAATTTCCTATTCTTATCAACTAATTCCTGGTTATTGTGCATCACAAACTCTGCTTGCTGTTGCTGGTGACCTGCCAGACATGCCATTTGCTGGCCTGGCTGGCCCATGTCCACAGTAAAATCATCTAGCTACAATCTTGTACTTATTGGCTTATCGTGATGTGTAGTAGATACAACTTCAATGTAGTACTAAATGTTCCAAGGCAAGGCTAAAATCTGTGTAGGTTATAAACATAGCATGTTTAACTTCATTCAGAACAAATAGCACTTGGTAAAAAGTCCCTGAGATTAAACAAAAATAAATGGTATTAGTCTAATGTGGCACCGTATGCTCAACATAATAACATAATTGTTCCTGAAGCACCACACTATTTTTTTGTATTGAAATGAAGAGGCATATCTTTATATTTGTCTAAGTCTCTTGGACATAAATACTGATGCATCATAGCCTAAATAAGCTTAAGTTGGCGCAGTAGCATATTCAAGCCTCAAACTGTCAGCCTTGTTATCTAGCTCTGTGTTCGATGTGCAAGAAGTCCGACTATAAGTGACTATTGTTTGTTTCAGCCATTGCATGCGAAATCTCCTTTATTCATTGGTGATAAGAAAATTTCTCTCTCGTGGATGGAACTGCCAAAGAAACCAGCAGCTACAACAGCAGGGTTAGTTCCACCGTAAAAAAAAGTTCATTTAATTCACATTTATTTGTATTTCTTTTGAGTCAATTCTAATTTGCTCGTATCTTTCAGAGTGAAGAGGACCCAACCAGCTCATAATGTGATTGCCCCTGTAAACAAGAAGGGGCGAGGAGGAATGAATAATGAGCTTGTGAACAGAGCTTTTGAAGCGTTATCCCGTGGTGGTGGTAGAGGCAGTGGAAGAGGGCGGGGCAGAGGAGGGCGGGGAAGAGGGTGGGGCTACCGCTGAGATGTTCCAAGGGTCAGCTTTCTGCTTCCATTCGAGAGTAATGCAGGAGACGTGTTTATTTGGGTTTTGCACCAGGAAAAGACAGAAGCTCATAGGGGATGCTTACTGTCTGCACATCATAGCTGTTGGTCTAGCATCTATTTAGCTCTCGGACCGTTTGTTGGTTGGCGGATTATTGGTTGTTTGGTTGTCTCAGCAGCATATTTAGTTCTAGAATCTGTCGGTATTTATTTGATAATTTATTTGGGATTGTAGAGGTGCACCTAGTTTCTTGTATTCAAACCCGTCCTCTGAATCCGACGTGTATCTACTACCTTGCTGAAAAGGTTTACATTGTGTAACAAAGGGTGTAGTTTAGTAACTGGGATGAGAGGGAGTAGTTTAGTAACTGGTACGAAACGTAAGGTTCAAGTTGAACTTTTACATATACGCTTGGTTCCCACGTGAGCGAGCAGCCGTGTCATTTTCTCCGGTATTCGTATTGACCAGCCGCATCATTTCCTCGTCTGGTTGCCGGTCCTTCCTTATCATGTTAACGGCATCGGTGAAGGGCCAGTGAGGGTAAGTGTAGTTAGATCTGTTGTTTCCTTTAAATCTTGGTAGTTGCTTTATTGTTCAAGGGAAGTCGTTCGTTGGTCTGTTGTGCGACATCTTCGATCTGTTCATTTGGTCTGTGAGAAAGTTCGGTTTCTCCAATCCTTGGGGTGTGTCTCTAGTTGATGTTCTATCATCGATTATTTGATCCTGTTGGCTATTGCCGTGTTTAAAGACTTGGTTGACGACGGTGTTTGTAGGTGTCCCAGTATTTTTCCGCTTTTCCGTATATGTTATGTTTTAAGCTTCGACACCAGCAGAACAATTGAAGGAAAAAACGGCCAGCATGATTTTCAGTGTATTTTTTACTCGCCGTCAAAACAGGCTTGCTTGACAGCTTTTCTCTTTCGCTATCTTGCCCAGATGGCTTCATCGAATTATCTCCTTTATATCAGTTATTGCTCTCCTTGATAAATATCGGATATGTCTTTTCTCAAGAAAAAAATACAGTCTATAATTTCATATATCAAATTTTTTGAAGAAAACCATGAGATGTAAGGTCCAATTAAAATTACACAGACCTGGGGAGTCTTCATGAGCATTTATCCACAAGTGTTGTAAGAGCATCTTCAACAGCAGCGCTAAAAACGCCGCGCGTTCAAGAAACCGCCGATATGGCGCGCACGCACCCGTTTCGGCGTCTCTAGCAGCCGCGCTAAAACTCCGCGCGCGGTAAAAAGGGGCCAGCGCGCTGACCCGAGCGGTACTCTCTGCGCTGAATTTGGGGCGGCCGAGCCAGCGCGCGGTGCGAAAGGAAATTGCGCGCGAGAGAGCCAACCGCCGCCGGATCTGAATCCTCCACCCGCGCGCCGTCCGCATCTTCTCCCCATCTTCGCCGGCGACCATGGCGCTGGAATAGACCAGCCGTCGGCGCTTCCGCCGCTCGTCCCCTGCGCGTCGCCGGGTGTACCGCTGGGCAGGTCGCCGCCGCGTCGATTTTGGCCCGCAGCGCCACCGACGCCACTCCGGTTCCGCCGCTTCCGCGTCTACTCCGCAGCGCGCAGTTCCTCCGGCGAGCTGCGCGTAGTCGCCGCTCCTTGTTCCAGCTCCTTCCTCGCCGCCAGCCAGCGCGCAGTTCCTCCGACGAACAACGCTTGGCGGTCGTCGAACCTCCGCGCGTGCGCAAGGTGTTTGACAAAATACTTGCAAGGTATGTTTGTTGTTCTCTAATTTTTTAGTTTGTAGATGAGTTCGAATAACTAGTTTGTTGGTAAATAACTAGTACAAATTCATGTTTGTAGATGAGTTCGTCTAGTGACAATTCATGTTTGTCCTCCGATGAAGAATTTGATTAAGAATTTGATATGCAAGAGGAGGAAGAAATGGCTATGATCCTTGCTATCCGTGCTATGAAACGACCAAAGCACGGTGGTTCAGTGATGGGTCGCCTAAAATTGTGGAGGGAAAGGATGGGTGCTCATGAAAGATTGATGAGGCACTATTTTGTCGAGCATCCCATATACCCTGAGTCTTATTTTCGGCGTCGGTTTCGGATGAGCATTGACTTGTTTAAGAAAATTGCTGAGGAACTGAGTAAACATGATCGGTTTTTCCAGCAACGGAGGAATGCCGCCGGTGAACTTGGGCATAGCACCTTTCAAAAGGTGACCGCCGCCTTGCGTATGTTGGCATACGGTATTCCGGCGGATCTAGTGGATGATCACTTGGCGATGGGCGAGAGTCAAGCCATCATGTGTGTCAAGCGCTTTGCAGTTGGCATTGTGCAAGTGTTTGGTAAGGAATACTTGAGAGCTCCCAACGCAGCGGACACGGCTAGGCTTTTGGAGTTCAATGCTGCTCGAGGGTTTCCAGGTATGCTTGGATCAATTGATTGCATGCATTGGAGTTGGAAGAATTGTCCTGCAGCATGGCATGGACAATTTCAGGGCCATAAGAAGGATTCCACCATAATTCTTGAAGCGGTGGCCGATCATGAGACTTGGATTTGGCATGCTTTTTTCGGAATGCCCGGAGCTCTCAATGATATTAATGTTCTTCATCGGTCACCACTCATGAATAAGATTGCAAAAGGAAAAACTTGTCCAGTGGAGTTTGTAGCAAATGTCCATACATACAACTATGGCTACTATCTTGCGGACGACATCTACCCAAGGTGGCAAACATTTGTGAAACCGGTTCATAAACCGGTAGGTAAGAAAATGCTTGACTTTCACAATGCTCAAGCGGCGGCTAGGAAAGATGTGGAGAGAGCATTTGGGATTTTGCAAGCCCAATTTGCTATTGTTAGAGGACCGGCAAGATTTTGGGATCAAGAAATGCTTTGGTACATCATGAACGCATGTGTGATCATGCATAACATGATCATCGAGAATGAGCGCGGGCAAGATTTGGACTATACTCATTATGAGTTAATGGGTGTTCCCGTGCAACCGCGGAGGAGGGTTGAGAGGGTGGCACGCTTTGCTGCATCCTACCATGCCATTCGACGTAATGACACACATGATGAGATTCAAAAGTATCTTATCGAGGAGTGGTGGACATGGAATGGGCAACATTGAGTTGAATTTGTGTGTTTGTTTCATTTGTTGTGTTGTGTAATGAACTATTTGTTCTATTTTTTCAGAACAACTATTTATTTGTGTTGTAATAAATAATTAAACTATTTATTGTTGATTTATTTCGTGTCTGTTTGATTCGGTTTGTTTGCATGTTTGATGTGAATGTTGTTTGCGCTGGGCGCGCGCGGTGGAATTTTTAGCGCGTCCGCTGGAGCTAAAAATTGTGTAGCCGCGCCGCGTGCAAAATGGCAATTCTGGCGCCGCAAAAAAAATATAGCGCCCCGGCGTGTAGCGCTGCTATTGGAGATGCTCTAAGAAAAATATATGCATGTTCACTAAGAAGGGAGTAGTCCACCCTAGAGTTATGGGTTTGTGGCACCTCTCTCTATGTACAATCACGTTGTATAACCATATTAGTTGTCCGTACACGCTACATAATGAGAAATTCACATTGACTTCCGAACTCACAAGCTCCCGCTAACTTACAAAAAAGTAAAATATTTAAAAAAAGTCTGAATTTTTTTGGAGATAAATATATACAAGTTTTCCACACATGCAAAGTTTCGAAATGAAATGAAATGAAATGTTTTGTTCTGTTTGCGAAAAAGACAAATCAGTGACCAAAACGAGTTGTAATTTTTTTTTAAATTACTGATTTTATCTTTTTCGCACAGAGCACAAAAAAATCATTTCTTTTCGAAACTTTGCACGTATGTTGAAACTTATATATGTTTGTCCCTAATCTGTTTCGGAATTTTCTAAACTGTTTTATTATTTTTCAAATTTTTATATGTTAAGGAGCATGTGAGCTCGAGAGTCAAAAAGACTCTCCTCTACATAATTATGGTTAAATTTGGATTATCATCTTGGTGGATATTTTTATTATGAGATGAGTAATGAGATATAGTTTTCAGTTCATTCTTTGTTGTGTTTTGTAGATATATATTATTACCCCTTTTTGTATGACTTTTCTGATCAAACTAGTATCCTAGAGCTTGAAAGGGGAATGCGTGCATTAGTTGGAGTAGACTCGTAGTAACAACTTGATACTGACAGAACATCTGGGACCTGGTAACGTTTTTACCTTTTCACATCTACCTCATTAGGGATAAATGGGTGTGATGTCGTTTAGTCCACTCAGTAACAACAAAGGTGACATTTGTTAACTCAAGGGATACCCATGAGATCATCCAACATCATATCACTTTACCTAAAGCAATACACCACGATTACGCTCAATTCCGAGCATGCGAACAACCACTTGCTTAGGCAGTATTACATAGTTGTTTCGCATCAACTCTGTTAGGACGTGATGCCCATACGAAATACTATCATGCATTTACAAAATTGGTGCATCAACATTTACTTGTCCTTAAGTGCTATATTCGTGTCACCATGCCTAAGAGAGAGGGGTCAAGTGAACACATGAATCCTGATCCATCTTTTAATATAAGAAACATTGTTTACATTATTTTAGTACACTCTTTATTTTCAGTTGTTAATTAATCCTAAATAACAAAAAAATTGTTTGAATTTAGAAAAGTTTAATTTACTTTTGTTTTCAATCTCGACGGCCCAAGTTGTTGTCGTATGAATCCTCCTAGCAAGGGACCTGCTTCTGGGGTCCATCATAGTGCGCAGAGGATAGCAAGAAGGGATGAATAGGGATGAGGCAGAGATGTCGAAATTTGGTCCACCCTTATAGACAACTATCTCCTCGCCTCCCGTGAGCAACTATTGGCACACATCTCAGATCCGCGACCTGGATAGGTTACCTTCCTCACGAAGGTTTCTGTTCACAAGCCGAGAAGTTTTCCACTAACGCACACCACCAAGTAACCCGTGTTTCACACCCGATATGTCCTCCCATCAATCGGTATCACGGGCATGAATCTTATTATTATCACTAGCCATAAATCACGCTGGCCAATTCAGACTCTTGCACGACGCTACGTTGGAGGAGCTTTCACTATTGAAATGGGTCTTCACCTCTCAAACTTCCGTGACCGACCTAGATCCACACGCACCTCGCAGATGACATAGTCAGAAGGGATTGGATTCAGGTCAAAAATCGAAAAACTAAAAAAGGGATCACTTCCCCTTAAAAGACTTGCTTCGGTCGCAAACATCATTTTCCAATGCGAGCTTGACCTAACATGTCATGGAATCTCACGGGATCAACTCGGAGCATCGAACGGATCAACCTCATTATGGATGTTGATCGGGGGCTTTACAATGATATATGCGGCTGGCCCGTATCTCTATGCTACAAGTACATGTACCCTATCCATTTCTCGACACCTAGGGTTATTGGGACCCACCTCTATACTCCAATGACCTAACCTGCCATGCAAAACCTTGATGAAAAGATATAGCAGATCCCACTAAGACTAGATGTGCAAGTCATGAAGCTCTCCACGTGCGCCCCAAGACCTACGGCTTATATAAAGGAAATGACCACTACATAACATGAAAACATCACCATGCGGGTGACCCATCGATCACCACAATCCATCATATTGATCTATCCTTGTGACATAAAGGGTCAATACATGTATGTGTTGTTGCGGCTAAGGGTAAGAAAAGGTGCTATGTCCCATTTGGATGACTTTCTACTATTTACATTATGTCACTTTGCTTAAGCCAAAACTATGTTTGTTTGAACTC
The DNA here is from genome assembly GCA_012064385.1 of Puccinellia tenuiflora. Taxonomy (NCBI): domain Eukaryota; kingdom Viridiplantae; phylum Streptophyta; class Magnoliopsida; order Poales; family Poaceae; genus Puccinellia; species Puccinellia tenuiflora. Next base: position 642,636 of record QRDG01002060.1, read on the forward strand.
AAGTCTTAGTGATGCTGATGCATGCTGGATAGTGGTCTCGAAGTCGAGTATTATTTATAGATACGGTTTAGTAACAATCTACAAAATATACCCTGGACGTAATTTCTATATGAATCTTGTCATGAATAATCATAATCCTAATTAGTTAAGATTAAAATTTAATCGCTGCCTAGTTGTAATTTGTTCACCCAACATGCTATGTTTATTTGGAGAGATGCCTCTAGGAAAACTATGGTTGCCGGCCCATCTTTTCATTTTTTTACAACCTCGTTCCACTTTTTTACATATCACTTTCTCGCTGGTCCATACTCCATTACCGTTTGTTTTAATCCTTGTAACTACTTCCTCTATTCCATTATATAACACATTTTGGTTAGCTAACTTAGCCTGCCATAACGTCTTATATATTGGTACGGAGGGAGTAGAAGACATGGAGCTTGACAACCTTTCTGGAAGTTGGGGATTGGTTTGTTTTATGTTTTGCGTGCAAGAACCATTAACTTGGTAGAATCTTTGGTGTTTCCACTGGCTTGATAAACCTTGGTTCTCACTGAGGGAAATAATACTTGCTGCTAGGCTACCTCTTCGCTTCCTCTTGGGGGTGCCCAACTCTTTCTACGTAAATCATCACACCTCGTTTAGGTCGATCGTAGGCTAGACCTTTTCGTTAGGGTTTCGGCCAAGGCAATAGAAGACACTTCCGACCTGGTCAAGCGATGCGAAGCCTGACAGTTCCACGACAAGAAGACCCATCAACCGACACATGCTCTCCAAGCGACCCCGCTTTCGTGGCCATTCGCGACCCGGGAGCTCTACTTGCTAGGACCCTTTCCCAAAGCACCCATGGGATGCACCTACCTTGTGGTCATGGTAGATACATTCACCAAATGGATCGAGGCAGAACCTCTGTTGACAATCACAATCTCCATAGTCTGTAACTTCGTCCTTGGTAAGATTTTACTCGCTTTGGAGTCCCCAACACAATCATCACGGACAACGATACCCAGTTCATGAGCAAGGCCTTCATCGACTTCTACAAAGAGTACGATCCACCCTATGCTTCACATCCGTTGTGTATCCATAGTCAAACAAACAAGTTGAGAGGGCCAATGGCCTGATACTATAAGGGATCAAGAACAGGATCAAAGATTTTCTCCACGACATGGGAAGGACATGGGTCACCAAGATGCCAATCGTCCTCTAGGAGATACATACGATGAAAGTCGGGTTATGGTGGAAATCCTATTCTTCCTCATCCACGGATCATAGGCCATGATTAACCTTTGGTTTGAAGACAAAATAAAAAAGGGTACACCTCTTTGTACGATCTGACCATGAGTAACAACGCACTAACGACTTGAACATGGTCTCACATAGGCGGCACGCTGTCAACATGCCCGACGTCGGTACTACGACTTGGAACATGGTGCCTCTTCGAGCTGCGCGATGCTGTCCCACGACTTAAAATTCAAATGCGGGCCAAAACAAGCTCAACTCCAAGTGGGAAGGACCCTATCGGGTTACCAGAAACTGAAAGAGCATGATTTCCCCCATGTGTGGTTTTGGTAATTTATGACAATCCTTATGGACTAATGTGATGCAGCCCAACCCAACGACGTCACCATGTCAAGCATCCCAATGCATGCCACATCAACATGGATGTCAAAGGTGACCTCCTTCCTCTCTGCGAACCACAATGCACCGCTTTGGATGGTATACTACCTAAGCCTCTACCCTTGCATATTTATAGGTGTCACACGACGAGTATGGACGCCAAGGTAGATGCCGAGGATGCCCAAGACTCGAAGCCTTCCAAGGCGTACGCATGGAAAAGAAGAAGGAAGAAGAGTTGCAGCTCCCAGGAAAACCCGGTACTGCCGGCCTTGGAGCGGTACTACCGGCCAACTACCGGCCGACTGTCGCGAATGCCCTCTGTTAGAGGTCTGGTAGTGGCCCGGTAGTAGCCTGGTACTATCGGCCACCCGTTACTACCGGCCCCCGGGCGGTACTACCGGCCCCCGCGGGATGAGAGCAGTTTGGGCCTTCAGCCTTGTAACCTTATCCACTTACCTTTCCCCACCTACCTTTTGGCTTAGCCTATTTATACCCCCTCCTCCCTCAGATCTAGGGTAAGATAGAATTTAGAGAAGAACTAGAGCTAGTGCTCCCCTCCCCCTTGTGGGATTCAAGGCCTCCCCTTGTGGAGAAGATCCCCATGGGATTCAAGACTTCTCCTTGTATTCGTATCTTGGAGTGACTCAAGGCCCCTCTCTGCGCAAAGTCTCTCTCGTGTGTGATTCTACTTCACCGTCCCTCACTCACGAGATTCTACCTCGCGCTCACCGATCTTTCACATAGGGATTCTACCTCGCGGTCTCTCCCTTGTGTGATTCTATTGGGCCGGTTGGACCGACCGGTGAGGGCAACGCGTCAATTGTATCGGGTTTGTGTTCTTGTGTTCTTCGTGTTCTTCGCGTTCTTGTGTATGTTCGCCCACTCGTTCGTCAATCCGTGAAGATCGGGCCACCTTAGAGGGCTTAGCCCGCACCATATGGTATCAGAGCTTTAGGTTGCTACGGATTTGACCTTTGTTTCCCCCCAATTCCCCCAAAATTTTCTTTGATTTTGCCAATTTCGAAAATTTCCACCAAAAATAGCCCCAATTTGCTTTTGGACCGATTTGAGATTTGAGTGCATTTTGGTAGGTTTTGATCCATAGATCCGATGCTATACTTGTTGATCTATCTCCCTTTGCGTTCCCATGGCCTAATTCCACCGTTTTCCCCTCCGATTTTGTCGTGGTATTGTCGAATCTAGCCTAGACAGGGGTGCCATCTGGCTAGGTAGAGAGGTGGGTGTATGAGACGTAGGCGATTCCGGTGACGGGATGATCACGAGTTTACCCAGCTTTGGATCTCGCAACGGTGGCGAAACCCTACGTGCTGCTATAATTCACTATAAGGTGATATGTGCCGATTACAATGAAAGTTAGAGCGTGCCCTCAGGCGTCCCTTAGGCCGGCTTATAAAGGCGTCCGGACCTAGGGCTTCCAGGAAGAAACCTACCGACTAAGTTACAGAGTTCTACTCAAATCCGGCTTTGGCCTTGGGAGCTAAGTCGACTACAATGCATGCCGCCTTATGGAACCTTCCCTTAGCCGAATAGGCCTCCTACGCTTCATCATACTGGGCCGCCCGGTAAGCCAGATTCGTCTTACCACCACTATGGGCCACCCTAGTATGCTGGATTTTAGTCTTCTCTGTGAAGGTACCTGTTCGGCATAACCCCAACAGTAGCCCCCGGAAAGCTTCCAGTTCTTCAACGGTCGGCTCTTGTTTCTAGTTGCAAGTCGTCTGACAAAACTCTTCGTCCGTTGTTTAACTTGGAGCATTCCCAAAATATTTTAATCTTCAGGACATGTCAAACACTCTTGACGGTCTTTGTAAGGCGGCTTCTTTTGTCGGACAAAACAATCGAGTATCAAGCAACACACGTCCGTTGATTTGACGGCCATGTCAGATACCGCAGACTGTGTTTGACCGGCATCTTTGAATGCATAGGCTAGATTGCGTTTTTCCCGCGTAAGAAACGAGGCGTCATGGAGAAGGATCTCTCCATAATGGCGCGATCTCGCGACGCGTGGCAGAAATTTCGCTTCCGCAACCAACCGCACGAATCTCAGAAAAGGGCTATACAAGGAGCCTCATCGTCTCCACCGAGGCCACCGCTTCCATTTGCTCGTGCCCTAGCCCTCTCGCCTCTCCTAGATCTCTTACTTCTCGAGTTCCACGTCCTTCATGGCCTCCGGCGCTCCCCTCTCCCCTGCTCAGGCCGACGAGCACCAGCGCAGCACACCGCCGCCAATGGGGACCGCGGCTTCCCAGGCCGCCTCCGCCGCTGCAGCAAGCTCCGCCGTCACCGCAGCAAGCTCTTCCACCATGGCGATCTCGGGCCGCGATGAAATCGGTTTCGCCCAAACTACGGCTGAGGCTGCGGTCGCGGCCGGTTCGGTCACCGCAGCCGTTGATGATGCGGCCGAAGAGGCGAGGGCCACTGAAGAATAGGAAGAGGAGGAAGTCGGCGACAATGAAGGCGCCGCCAGCAACCCTACCCACAACTGGGCTTGCTCAGGGGTGGACGAAGGAGAGCTTGAAGGCATGGTGGCAGACGGCGTCATCCCTCCAACTTCTGAGTCCATTCCGACTTGGCGATCCGCCTTTCGCGATCCGTCTCCTACCCCGATCAACGAGGAATGGGTACTTCTTTCATCCCACATCGTCCGGGGTTTCTCTTTGCCGCCTTCGGCTTTTATGCTGGAGAACTTAGATCATTATGGTCTCCAACTCCACAACATAACTCCCAACAGTCTGCTTTACATTTCCGGTTTCGTGGCACTTTCCGAAGGCTACTTAGGATTAGCTCCTAGGTTAGACTTCTTTAAATACTACTTCGGTGTAAAGAGGCAGACTGTGAATAAGGAGCTACTGGTTGTCGGCTCCATAAGCTTCAATATGCGCCGGGATTTAGATTGGTACCCTCAGGTGCCAATCGTTGATTCGGCAAAGGGGTGGGCTTCCACCTTTTTCTACTGCAATGACATGGCGCCATCCCAACAGACTGTAGGGGCTTGCCGCCTTCGAGGACAGAGCTGACATTCCTCTGCCCTCATGGAAGCAGAAGCCGGCGGCAAAGATGTCATCTGCCCTTGCCGCCATAAAGGCAAGGATTTCGGAGTTAACCTCTGGCTCTCCTCCCTTGACCGGGGAGGACACCATCATTTGCTAGATGAAGAGACGAATCCAGCCCCTCCAACACCGTGCTCGCCTCTTGTGCGAGTACACAAATGAGAAGACTGATCCGATGTGGACCAACAAAGACGAATTGTTGGAAGACCTCTTTGAGGCGCGTTTCAACAAGCTGATCAAAGCCCAGACTAATGAAGGCCGGCAGTATGAAGAAACGCGGCTAATGTACACGGCCGCCAACCCTCCCCCAAAGGTAGATTGTCTTAGTCGAATCAAAGTTCAATTCTTTGGGCTTTTGGCTTTATGTTGACAGCTTAACGTGCACTTTACGCCAGATTCCCGGAGTTTCCACCGCCCGTCCTACCTCTGCGATGCTTTCCAGCAAGGCGGGTAAACGGGGACACATCTCCTTTTCTTCGGCTTCTGCAGAAAGCCGGAAGAGGAAGAGCCAATCACTTACGATTGGGGCCAAGTCGTCAGAGGACGATGACGCCCTTGTTGGGCTTAGTATTCCCAGCAAGAAGTAAGTCGGCCAAACACTTCTCTTTTTGCTTGCAGATTTACCGGTTTTTCCACGCCTAATCTTTTGAATATGCAGGCTGAAAAAAGGCGCACCTTTGTGTAGCGCCCCGACCCCAGAACTATACAAGGAAGCTTTGTGCAACCGGTCATGCTACACAATCGAAGGTTACTGGGTTTACCAATCCCAGGCCAAAACCTTTGGCAGGCGTGCTCGGAATGGATCATCGGCACGCAACACTTCGATCATGCCATAAGCTCAGACATAGCTATCATGTATAGTAGAGAGATCAAGACTTGTGGAACAACTGGCACATCACAGACTCTATGACTCAAAGATTCATATAGCAACTCATATATGATAAAGATACAAATATTACACACAAAAGGGGTCACCGACCCATCAGTACATCATGCGGAAGCGAAGTAGTGTTGTCTAGTACAACAAGATCCAAATACATGGCCTAAGAGGCCTACACATAAAACATAACCCCATGCCAGCTTGTTCCGACATCCCAAGCTGCCACCTGGGAACCCCGAACTACTCGTCGATGTCCAGGAAGAAACCACCCGTGTGCTCGGTGTCGTCCTCCTCTGAAACAAATTAATAAAGGCAGCAAAGAGAGAGACTGAGTACGACGTATTCGCAAGTTTAGTAGGGCGATATAGGCCCAATGATGACGGAGGCTCTAAAGCTGTATAGTAGCTATTTTGCATAAAGCTAGTTTTCATAAACAAAGATATAAATGACCCATGGCATCGACTACTCAGAGTATTTTGCATAAAGGGGATAAGAGAGTAAACTTTCGTCTTTGGTTCTCATCGAACCCTTTTGTAACCATTTCTCAACTCTCATGTCCACCAAGGCACTCCCTCGAATAACCCTCGAGGAAATGAACCATTCGTCACATGTTGAGTTGCAACCTTTAGCTGCCAAATTTTAATTAAGTTAAAGTTATTTATGATCCCGTAAATCCATTCCCAAGGCGTCCATAACCGTGGACACGACTTTTCGAAAAGATTAACCCTGCAGGGGTGTACTAATTTACCCATTGGTACCGTCCGGCTCACCTGATTGGCCCTCTTCCGGGGAAGGCCGGCGAGTGGGCGCGGTTAAACCTTTACCTCGCATGAGACTATCCAAGAGTCATCTGTGGTGACAGGACAAGTTTACCCAGCCTATTTCAGCCCCTGCACCCATCGCCACGTCCTAAACACCACCATCCTCATCGTTTCTTTTCCGCTCACACACCCACGCGCAAATGGAAATAGCAAACTAGAGGACCCTTGGATACGCCCGCACAAGTTATTCAGTTAGTAAGCACGCTCAAACCTTGAGTCCGAAGACAGGAACTCGTACCTAGGGGCAAGAGTGAGGCAAAACACCATCCCCGATGGCAACTCACCCAAGCCTTTTAAACAAATTAATTAAGTACCAACAATAACCACCATGTCCGAACATTCCATCAACATCAATATCATGGAATTAAATCAAAGGACAATAAAGCATTTAACTAAGCATGGCTAAGCATATATATTCCACAATTATATCTTTTTCTCCGGCCAACACATCAAACCTATGGTTCATAGGTGGGGATACATGTATTGGTTCGGGGAAAAACATGCATTCATAGGATACTCTACATCTTGATCAGAAGTGACATTGGAATCGCATGCAATATTATGGTGGATAAAATAAGTTTAGAAAACAATAGGATGCTAGATGCCAAGAAGGTTAGGTTATCTCTTGCCTTGCTGCCGGGGCGTGTAGTACTACTCGTTGGGGTAGGTAGGGGTACCCTCGACTCCGGAATCTATCGATACCCAAAAAAATACCGAAGAACAAAATAAATCACATGAAGACAAGGTGCAATGCACAATCGTGATGACATGTCAAATTTATGCAGAGATATCATCATATGATTTACTAAAAATATTAAATGGAGCGCCAAATAAGTAGTGCAAGTATTTGGAAGCAACCCCATATTTACCTTAGTGTGCACCTTGTTTACAATTTATTACTTCACTAAGAATGGCTTAGATATGCATGGACATGACATGGTTAATTAGGTTTTGTTCTTCTGATCATTTCGGTACCTTATTTGTAATTTTCCGAGTTTCGATGAGTAAATAGTGAATTAAATAATTATCCGAATTTAATTCCTTTACTCAATTAAAGAATAACATCATAGGAATTTTTGTTGTCATGATTTGATATTACCATGGTTTGATAGCATTTGGGGAGTTGATCAATTTGATATAACATGTGCAAGATTTGACTTAATAGAATTTAAGTTATGAAATTCCCAAGTTATTATTGAACTAGCCTGTACTTCCGGTAAGGGTCCCGGTAGTACCGGTTTGCCGGTACTTCCGTTTGTACTTCCGATTCTAAACCCAAAACATCCAGTACCGAAAATTCCTAGCCGGAACTTCCGGTGAAGATCCCGGTAGTACCAGTTTAGCGGTACTTCTGGTGCTACTGCCGGTGCTACTTCCGGTTATAAACGAAAACTAGCAGAGCTGGGCCGGTACTAGGGGTGGTACTTCCGGACCTACTTCTGGTTTAGCGGTACTTCCGGACCTACTTCCGGTTATAACTTAAAACTAATAGAACCGAAAATTCTTAACCGGTAGTAACGGCAGTACCTCCACCGGTACTACCGCTCAATGATTTTGAGCACGGCCGAGATGCACGCGCTCGGTGACCACGCATGGGCCGGTGGCGAGCGGGTGCATGTGCGTGCGTGCTTGCATGCATGCGGTCGGCGTGCATGGTGCGTCAAGGCGTGGGGAGGTGCAAAGGGGAGCCAGTGCCGGAGCTGCAACAGCTCCTCGAGCTCGTGCTCGAGCTCGGCCATGGCGGCAGGCTCGGGACGGGGTACAGTGGCGTGCAAGGACCGGAAGAGGTGGGGGGGGGGGGGGGGGAGAGAGCCTCGACGGAGGTGCTCACCCGGACCGTGATGGCAGGGCCTGTCGGTGTGGTGGCAATGCCGGCGACCGGCACGAGTCGGGGAAGAGGAAAAAGAGCGGCGGCCGGCGGCGGAGAAAAATCGGGCGGCGAGGTCGACCCGGGCGGCCCCGCATCGATTCCTTGCTCGAGGACGATGAGGGCGGCGAGGCGGATCTTTTCCCCCACGTCGATCTACCCGGCGATGCACGGCGACGGCGACGGGGCGGCGTCGGGCTTGGGAGCTAGCTAGGGTTAGGGTTTCTACGCGTGGGGAAAAAGGATGAGGAGAGAGAGGGGAGCAGGTGGGCGTCGGTCGGGGCCCACTTAACCATAGGGGGCCACGGCAGCGTGCAGGAGCGGCGGCAATGGCGACAGTGCACGCCACTGTCGCCACAGGGACGACGGACCGTCGGTACTTCCGGTCATTTGATCGGTAGTACCGGTCAGGTGTTTCAAAACAGAAACTGGCTATTTTAATTGGGCATCTAAACCACTCCAAAAACTATAGAAAAATTCAGGGGTGCTCACAACAGGATAAGGAAGCTCCCTATATTTTTATTTTGAATTTTGGAATAGCTTAACATGGTTTCAAAAACAGGGTTTGAGTGGACCGCATTTAGGGTTTTGCAAGTTGGAAACAAATGGAGGCCAACCATTTGGTTCTTATGCATTGTGGTGAACTTAGGAACTTGTTGGACCATATGGTCACCTGCCAGGTCATGGGTGGTAGCAATTGATGGCATTTCCCATTTTGGTTGGTTTGGGAAAGTTTGGCCTCCCCTTTTAAATGTTTACAAGGGTTGGTTGTCAATGTTAACAATTTATCATATGCCATGATGCAAGCAAATGGGATGCAAAAAGTGGAAAAATTATTCGTATTTTTCATGTTCCAAACCGGGGCTGTTACAATTCAACCCCCCTTACAGGAATCTCGTCCCGACATACTAGGCTTGAGTGAAGAAGGTGGGATACTCCTGACGAAGGCTAGTTTCACGCTCCCAAGTCTCTTCTTCTTCGGAATGGTTAGACCGTTGGATTTTGAGGAACTTGATGGTCTTGTTGCGGGTTTTCCTTTCCGCTTCATCCAAGATGCGGACAGGATGCTCACGGTAAGTCAAATCCTCCTGGATGTCCAACACCTCATGATCAACTCCACGAATAGGATCTTTGAAGCAACGACGGAGTTCAGAGACATGGAACACATCATGCACATCCGGGAAGTTGGAGGGTAGCTCGAGTTGGTAGGAGAGATCTCCTCGCTTGGCTAGGACGGTGAAAGGGCTAACATAGCGAGGTGATAATTTGCCCTTGATTCCGAAGCAACGAATGCTTCGGAGTGGAGAGACTCGAAGATAGGCTTTGTCACCAATTTCGTAGTGAACCTGTTGATGATGCTTGTCATAGTAGCTTTTTTGCCGGGATTGAGCAGCCTTGAGATTATCCCGAATGACACGGACTTTCTCTTCAGCCTCATTGATCAGGACCGAAGAGTGGCCTCTCTCAGGTTTCAGACCAATTCAGAGGAGTCCGGCATTTTCTCCCATAAAGCACCTCAAAGGGAGCCATATGCAAACTGGCTTGGTAGCTATTATTGTAGGAGAACTCGACGAGGGGGAGATATTTTTCCCAACCCTTACCGAAGGAGATGACACATGCCCGAAGCATGTCCTCAAGAACTTGGTTCACCCTTTCAGTTTGACTGTTAGTTTGAGGATGATAGGCTGTGCTGAAGTTTAGGCGGGTTCCCATGGCATTTTGGAAACTCTGCCAAAATCTGGATACGAATAGGCTCCCATGGTCTGAGATGATCCTTAGTGGAACACCATGGAGAGGAACAATGCGGGCAACATACAACTCAGCCAATTGCTTTGCATTTATGTCCTCGCGAACCGGAAGGAAATGGGCTACCTTGGATAGGCGGTCGATGACGACCCAGATGGCATTATTGCCCTTTTGTGACCTTGGGAAACCGGTGATGAAATCCATGCCAACTTCATCCCATTTCCACTCGGGAATGGCTATGGGGCGAAGAGTACCCGCTGGTCTTTGATGTTCAGCCTTCACTCGGCGACAGACGTCGCATTCAGCAACATACTCGGCGATCTCGCGCTTCATGCACGACCACCAGAATTGACGGCGAAGATCTTGGTACATTTTGGTACTACCCGGATGAATAGAGATGGGTGACTCATGAGCTTCGGAGAGGATCAACTCTTTTGTGTTCCCACTCTTGGGCACCACTAGACGGTCACCGAAGTAGACAACACCATTGTCATCAACAGAAAAACAATTTGCCTTTCCCTTAGATATCTTCTCTTTGATCTCGAGGATTTCAGCATCAGTTTCCTGGGCGGCCTTGATTTCATCCTCAAGAGTAGACTTGATCTCGAGGTTAGCTAGATACCCGGAGGGAACAATCTCCAGATTCAACCTAGCAAATTCCTCATGGAGAGCAGGTTGTGCCTTTTCAACCATCAAGGTGTTGCAATAGGCCTTGCGACTCAGAGCATCGGCCACAACGTTGGCCTTGCCTGGTTGATAGTTGAGGGTCACATCATAGTCTTTGATTAATTCCAACCATCTTCTCTGTCTCAGGTTCAGATCCGGCTGGGTGAAGAGATATTTCAGACTTTGATGGTCAGAGTAGATCTCACAACGGTTGCCCAACAGGTAGGGCCTCCATTGCTTCAGAGCATGAACCACGGTAGCAAGCTCTAGATCATGAGTTGGATAATTTTTCTCATGTGGTTTGAGTTGTCAGGAAGCATAGGCTACCACATGGCCTTCTTGCGTCAAAACACAGCCCAAGCCTTGGAGTGATGCATCACAATAAACGACAAAGTCTTTGTCGGTGTCAGGAAGGACAAGCACCGGGGTGGTAGTGAGCTTGACCTTAAGAGTTTGGAAGCTCTCTTCAGCTTTGTCTGACCACACAAACTGTTTGTTCTTCTTGAGGAGGTCAGTCAAAGCTTTGGCTATCTTGGAAAAGCCCTCGATGAATCGGCGGTAATAACCCACCAACCCGAGGAAACTACGAATATCCTTGACGGACTTTGGAGTAGGCCAATCCAGGATTGCCTAAATCTTGTCTGGTATCACCGCCACTCCAGCAGCTGACACCACATGACCGAAAAAAATTAGCTCCTTTAGCCAAAACTCACACTTGGAGAACTTGGCATAGAGGCGGTGTTCTCGAAGCTTGGTCAAGACATGTCGAAGATGCTCAGCCTGCTCTTCTTCGGTTTTGGAGTAGACAAGGATGTCATCGATGTAAATGATGACGAAGTTGTCGAGGTACTCATGGAAGATGGAGTTCATTAGCCTCATGAATGTAGCCGGAGCATTTTTGAGGCCGAAGGACATGACGGTGTACTCATATAACCCATAACGGGTAGTGAAAGCCGTCTTCGGAATATCCTCATTTCTGATTTTGATCTGATGATAGCCTGACCTCAGATCCATCTTGGAGAATACCATTACACCAGCTAGCTGATCGAATAGGTCAGTTATTCGGGGAATAGGATATATGTTCTGGATGGTCACTTCATTCAGAGGGCGGTAATCAAAAACCAGCCGAGGAACATTGATATCCCTCTTCTTTACAAAGATGACCGGGCAGCCCCATGGCGAGCTACTCGGACGGATGAATTCTTTTTCCACCTGCTCATCAAGTTGCTTTTTCAATTCAGTTAGCTCTTCCGCTGGCATGCGGTAGTGCCTTTTGGAAATTGGGGCGGTTCCCGGAACCAATTCAATGACAAATTCCACGCTTCGATCAGGTGGCATGCCAGGTAATTCCTCCAGGAAGACATCGGGAAAATTACATACCACTGCAACCTCATGCATTTCAGGCGGTGTGGTTTCTTCCAGGAAACATAGGTTGATCTCCGGTGAGAGAGGAGTGGCGGCGGATGGAGTTGCGGACGAGGGTGACCAATAACTCACCAGCCCGACAGTTGGGTGGATCACGGTAACAGACTTGGCAGCACAGTCCAGGTTGGCCTGATATTTGACAAGCCAGTCCATACCCAGAATTACATCTAGCCCATCTGACTTTAGTGCTATCAGCTGGAACGGAAAGGACCAATAGCCTATGGTAATCTGGACTTCCGGAGCAATCCATTTAGTGTGCCAACTAGAGCCTGGGGTTTTGACCACTAGAGGGAAGTCCATGTTCACAAATGATATATGATGGTTGTGTGCACAAGCTATGGATATGAATGAATGCGATGCTCCAGAATCAAACAAGACTGAAGCTGGGTAATCATTTATGCGAAGCGTTTAACCATGAGAACTCCAGGGTCCTCCTCAACTCCTTCAAACGAGATGTGGTTCAGGCGGCCACGGCTGACGGTCATTGCCTTGGAGGCTGAGGTAGAGGGAGACGGTGCAGGTGCTGCGGTAGCCGGTGCCTTCTGGGGACACTCCCTGGAGGGCCACAGCTGAAGCAAGTGGGCCTCGGCGGTGGTGGAGGAAGCTGAGGGCGGAAGCCACTTCCAGCCGCACCCAAGGTCGAGATAGCTAGGCGAGGTGAAGGTGGCCTGAACCCTGAAGGCCTTGGCGCGAAGGGTGCACGAGGCACAGTGCTAAAGGGCACAAAGACCCTGCGCTTCTTGCCCATAGAAGAAGAGGAGCTCTGGTTGTCAGTGGGAGCTGGCCTCTTGGAAGCCTCCAGCTCCTTCCTACCCTGCTCCATAGTGAGAGCCTGGTTGTAGAGCTCCTGATAGGACTGGAACTTGAAGGGTAGGAGCTCGTAGAGGAGCCGAGGTGCGAGCCCCTTGCGGAAGAGGTACTGCTTGTCCTCATCATTGGTCACGTCCCGAGGGGCGTAACGGGAGAGGTGGTTGAACTCTCGCCCATAGGATTGGACGTCCATGCGTCCCTGAGTCAAGTCCAGAAACTCCCTCCTCTTGAGGTCCATGATGGGCTTGGGGATGTACGCCGCACGGAAAGCGGTGCGGAACTCTGCCCATGTGAAGACATGGCCAGCGTCGAACATCGACACATGGCTCTCCCACCAAGAGCCGGCGACTCCATTCAGGAGGTAGGTGGCGAAGTTGACTTGTTCCGCCACCGGAACGTGCAAAGCCACGAACTTGCGCTCGAGGGCTCTCAGCCAATCATCTGCATCAAGCGGCTCTTTAGCTTCAAAGAAAGTGGGAGGTTGGGACCGCAAGAACTCAGTGAGAGTGTTGCAGTCGTTGTTCCTCCTAGCCCCTTGTTGAACCAACTGCTCGAGCAGACGCTCATTTTGTCGGAGAACTATCCCAGGAACTGGGTGTTTCTCACTAGGTAAGGAATCGAGTAAGGGGCTAAACACGGAACCAAACAACCCTCAACATGCCTTGGCGACGGCTCTCGTCGAGATCGCTGTGGGACGACACTGCAGAGATGAACACACGATGTTACCCAGGTTCAGGGCCCTCTTGGAGAGGTAAAACCCCTAGGTCCTGCCTTGGTTGTATTGCACTGCTTGTAGAGGTTACAGTACAAGGAGAGCTTCGGGAGCTCGAGGTGGCTAACAATGGCTATCGCTAGAACAACACTGGAGCTTCGGATCTCAGATCCTGGCTCCTTCTCCTTATCTCTCTCTCTAAACTCTCCAACACTCCAACCCTCCAACCTTCCAACACAACACCCCTTTGCCTGAACGTGCTCCCCCTCCTTTTATAGGTGTCCTGGACCTCTTCCCCCAAATATCTTGGCGGGAAGGGTTACCACATGGCGACGAAGGAGGAGGTCGGGTGCACGATAAAGGGAGAGTCCATGGACGCGGTCCATGGCAGGGAGCGTCCTCACCAAAGCTGGAAAAGCCACCGTCCAGCCAGGAAGGTGGGCTGGCGCTGCTGGGGCTCGGGATGCGCCCCACGGTGACGTCGCCCTTATCACCAAAATGGCAATTCTTGTAGCTCCTTTGCTTGGTGCAGCCTTGTTGACTGCTTTATACACGAGAGTGGCAACTGCGGTGCTGTCGTCACCGCGCGTAGGCGCGCCCGTGACTCTGCGGAGGGCGCAGAGCCCATGTGCGCTCTGTCGCGGAGACAGAGCTTGCTTCGTGGGGAAGGAACCCCGCAAGGCTGGAGGCCTCGCCAAGACTTTTGGCTTGATCCTTGGCAGAATCGAAGGTAGCATCCGAGATGCCCTCTCGAGGAGAGGTCCCTCACGAGGGGAAAACCCTCGCGAGTCTCGCCAGGCTTGGAGAGCCTAGTCCTTAGCGAAATCTTCTGAAGAGTGTCGTGGGCCCTAGCAGGTCGGCCCGTGGTACCCTGGTTTCCATTGTGTCGACAGTAGCCCCCGGGCCCACGATGGGCATGCCGAAGTCCGCGGATGCAGGCGAAGCGTCGGGGGCCCAACGATGCCTGCCTGGGCCGTGACACGTGGGGCGCAGCGGTTGCGCCCGAAGCCACGATCTCCTCGGCTCCAACGGGCGACCCGGTGGGGCCCGCCACACCCTTGGTAACTGGTCGATAAAGCCTGCGCGCGATGATGGCGCCCATGACTTCGCCCATTACTTCGCCGCACACTTCCCCCAAAAGCCTCCTTCTTCCCAGAGCGCATCACCTCCCAGATCTTCTTCTCTTCTGCGACCATGGCGCCCAAGAGAGCAGCCGCTCCCAAGAAGGACAAGGCTCCGATGCAGGCTGGCAAGCCTGCGGTGGCGTCGTGGAGTGCTGAACCCAAGGAGGCGCTGCGGGGGTCCCGCATCAACTCGGCGGGGATTGACAAGGTGCGCCACCTGGCGACCGCGAAGACCAACGAGCACGGCGCCACAAGCATGAAGCCGGCCGGCAGCAGC
This sequence comes from Puccinellia tenuiflora, assembly GCA_012064385.1. Taxonomy (NCBI): domain Eukaryota; kingdom Viridiplantae; phylum Streptophyta; class Magnoliopsida; order Poales; family Poaceae; genus Puccinellia; species Puccinellia tenuiflora. The sequence goes on from QRDG01002060.1 coordinate 657,649, forward strand.
AAGCTCCGCGAGGGGTACTACCCCATCTTCCTTCACACTCTCTTCGCCGGTCTTGTTCCTCCTTTCTCCGACTTCCTCATGGTGGTTTTGGAGACATACCAGATCCAACTCCTCCATCTTCATCCCAATTCCATCCTCATCCTCTCCATCTTTGCCTACCTCTGCGAGGTCTACGTCGGTGTCCATCCTTCTGTGGAGCTCTTCCGCAGCTTCTACGCACTCCGGTCCTCCGCGCAGAACGAGCGGACCGGATGCGTCTCCTTCCGCATCGCCGACGCTAGGAGCAAGAACTACATCCCCATCTCGTGGAGCGGCGAGAATGCCATCACCAAGGTGACGAAGAAGGTGGAGGACTTCTGCCAGCGGTGGTTCTTCGTCGACACCAAGGTGAAGAACCATCTCCTGGATATGCCCGTGGCGCCCTCGAAGAAGTGGGCGCGCTGGGCGAGCGAGGGCTTCGAGGGCCCAAATCTTGACGCGGTGTACGAGTGCCTGCGGGGGCTCCACGACGCCAGACTCACCGGCCAGATGGTGGCGAAGGACTTCACGAGGCGCCGCATCGCCCCCCTCCAGTGGCATTCAGAGCCGATGTGGAAGTACGCAGGATCTTCTGTTCGTCTTTCTTTTTAGCAACCTCGCGGCGCCGAAGAGGCGACGGCTCCGCAAGCTTGGGGAGATTGCCGGCGCCACCGTGGCGACGCCTGCGGTTGACGAGCCGTGGCGTGTGGTTACTCCTCCCGCGGATGAACACGGCGCGGAGGGGGAGGTTGAAGAGGTGGCGTCGTCGCCAGCACGGGCCACCACTGCTCCCATACATCAGGAGGCAGCGGAGGACGAGGCAGCGACCGAGGCCGCACGAGCCTCGGAGAGGCCAGACGAGGCGGAGGCCCAAGAGGCCACCGTGGAGCCACCTCCGGAGGGAGAGGCCTCCACAAGAGGGGCTGACGAGCCCGAGGCTGCTACAGGCGCGGTTACCACAGGAGGGGCTGAATCTGCCCTCGGAGGGCAGGAGGAGGAAACGCCTCTGGAGCCCACGGACGCCGGAGCCGGGGACGAGAGGACGCCCAGCCCCCAGAGGGCTCCTAACGCGGGCGGCGAAGGAGGCTACCACACGAGACCCCAGGTCGCATCAGGAGCCGCTGTGAGCCCGAGGCAAGGTGCCTCGGGTACCTCGCTAAGAGTCGAGGCCTCTGCACCCCGCGGCGATGCGGGGACCTTGGCGCTGCGGGAGCCGCGCCGTCACACAGCTCGCCGCAGCTCCGTCTTCAGTCAAGCGCGGCAGACGCTCGACAAGCTGGAGACGCAGTACGTCGAAGAAGAACTCACCAGGGCGGAGGAGTGGGCGGAGCTTGACGAAGCCTGGGCCCTCCTCCGCGAGAGGGTGGAGAGCTGCCGCCGGCCGGATGCGGCGGCCCGGGCGGTGCGCGAAGAGGCGACGCGCTTCGCCAAGGAGACCCGCGACAACATGAAGCGGGAGGCGGCGGAGACCATGGAGCAACTGGACGCCGCGCGGGAGGCGCTCGAGGCGGAAAACGCCTCCAAGCAACAGGAGATTGTGGCCGCAGAGTCAAAATTCATCATGGACTCCAAAGTCGTAGAGGACAGCTTGAAGGAGCTCCGCAAGAGGCTGGACGCTCGCGGGGAGCAGCTGACACAGCGCGAAGCAGAGCTGACGCGACGCGAGGGAGAGCTCTCCCCCCGCGAAGAGGAACTGCGCCGGCGCGAGGAGCAGGTCCAGCAGCTCGAGAGGGACCAGGCCACCCGCGAGGAGGAACTGCGGGCTCGCGAGAGTCAGGTGGCCCAGGACGAGGCCACCTACGCGGAGCGCCTCGAGAAGGCCAGCGCCAGCCTCGCGGCGAAGCAGAAGAAAATGCAGGAGGAGGCCGACGACAGGGTCAAGCTCATCCGCCAAGATCTCTCCAAGAGTTTCGACGAGAAGGCCAAGAAGCAGGAGGAGCGCTTCATGACAAGGCGCAATGAGCTCCAAAACCGCATCAAGGGGCTCGAGAAGGGGGAGAAGCAGATGGCCTCCCGCCTTCAGAGTGCCAGGTACGCTCAGGCTCGCGCGGAAGAGAAGGTCGCCGCCCTGGAGAAGGACCTGAGTGAGCTCCACCAGCAGGTGGGGCCGGGTGCTGACGCCGCGGAGAAGGCACAGCGCAATGCGCAGATCGCCTGAACCATGTCGCGCCAGCGCTAGTGCATGCTCCATGACCCGGTGTCCCGCGCGCGTGCTGTTGGGGTCCGCCTGGGGACCGAGGTCCCCTCCTTCGCCGCAGAGGGGAACGACGACGAGGCCGGGTACGTGTTCTTCTTCGAGCAATTCCTCACGAAGCTTGAAGAGACCGTGAAGAGCTTCGACGAACGCGTCATGGGGGAGAGTCGCGATCTCCTCGTCCTCGCCACTTGCCGCATCTTCGCCAACCTCGCGAGGCTTCAGCCTTCCCTCGACCTCGAGGCCGTGACGGTGCCCGTCGACCTTAGCTGCCGCATAGCGGTGAGCGACAGAATGCGGAAGGCCGCAGAGGCGTATGCCAAGAAGTTCGACCAGGTCGAGGTAGAAGAGGATGAGGACGATGGCGAGGAGGACGCCGCGGAAGAGGAGGAAAGTGCCGCTGCGGACGACGGGGACACCTCAGGAGGCCCGAAGGCCTGAGCTCTTTCCTGCGGCTGGATGTGCATGGGGCACACATTATCTTAGTATTTTGCTTGTAAAGCCTTGTAAAGACTTGTTTAAGTTTTACTTGAATGCGCTTGTGAATGTCCCTCGGGAGGTTTTTATCTTTCACTTCATGTCTTTTTCGCTCTACGTCTTAGGACCCTCTCTTAGAGCTACACCACCGCCGCTTCGGTATGTGAGAGTCAGGGCTCCACAAGGCCGGGGGGTGCGCGAGGCCTCGAGAAGTAAGAGCTCACGAGGCGCGATGCTCGGGGCTCCCCTTTAACGCGCAAGCAGCCCATGAGGCATAGGAGAGAGAAAAGAGGCTCGAGGGACAAAAACCAGCGAAAGGAAATTTAACCAAGTGTTTGGACTTAGCTTCGCGAGGCGTTTTTGCCTTGGAGAGGGTGTTGGTTCCCTGATGAGGTGTTTTTCCTCCCGAGGTTGCCCGAGGCTTGTTTTGAACCTGCTTTCCTGCGCTTGGACAGATAGGCATACCCACAAGCAATACATAGCTAGATAACTCATGCGTGCTCGTAGGTTCCTTCATGTGTGTCTCGCGAGGAGAACAGGCACCAAGGTCCTTGGTGAGTTGACGTGCACGGGAGCTGGCCCATGAGTTCAGAGCTCCTTGGGAGTTGACGTACATGAGAGCTGACCCGTGAGTTCAGAGCTCGGATCCCTTGGGTTTGAGGCGCTGCTGGGATGCTCCCGAGGCACAGGCACCATGCTCAGGCCCCGCTCGCGAGATGCACAGGAGGGATCAAACGAGCAAGGATGAAATGCAATAATATAACTGCTTACCGAAGCAACAACATATGCCGGCGCGAAGCGCAAAGGTTCAAAGTGACCTGAAACAATTGTTCATTACACTGGCGTGGCCAGAAGTACAAAATCCGCCATGTCTGGGCATGGGGTTCCACATGGAGTGGCTGAGACTCTCGCGGCCCGAGGCGACGCATGTAGAGAGAGCTCAGAGGGGGCCCCTATGCGGGGGCGGCTTCGTAGAGCCTATGGTCCGCCATGTCTGGGCATGGGGATCCACCTCGCCAAGGCATGGTGCTTGAAGAAGTCACCTTGCCAAGGCGTGGTGGCTTGAGAGTCTTCTCGAACGGCCCGCGGCAACGTATAGTAGAGAGGGGAGCTCGAATATTTTCCTCGTGGAGGATGATGGCGCGAAGCTCTCCCTTGACGCAAAAAGTTGCTCGTCGAGGACGATCAGGGGTAGAACTTGCGCAGGTGCTGGATGTTCTAGGGGTTGGCGACAGGAATGCCGTCTTCTGTCTCGAGCCGCGTGGAGCCAGGCCTGGCGATGTGCACGACCCTGTAGGGTCCTCCCCACATTGGCGAGAGCTTGTGGAGGCCTGCCCTGGAGAGGATTCTCCTCAGGACAAGGTCTCCTGCTTCGAGAGTGCGTGGGCGGATGTGGCGGCTGTGGTAGCGACGGAGGTCTTGCTGGTACCTTGCCGCTCTCAGGGCTGCATTGAGGCGGAGAAGGCAGCAGCAGGTCGTCGTTGCGGAGTTCGTCCAGCTCAGCCTCCTTGAAGGCCAAGACTCGTGGAGAGCCGTGGGAGATCTCGCTGGGGAGAACAGCTTCAGCGCCATAGACGAGGGAGAATGTCGTCTCGCCAGTGGGCTTCGTTGGCGTGGTGCGGATGGACCAGAGCACCGAGGGGAGCTCATCGATCCAGTGCTTGCCGCTGGCCTTGAGGCGGTTGAAGCTTCTTGTCTTGAGTCCCTTGAGCACCTCGACGTTGGCTCGCTCAGCCTGCCCGTTGCTTCGTGGGTGAGCCACCGAGGCGTAGCAGATTTGGGCGCCGAGGCTGCCGTAGTAGGACTTGAAGGCGCCGCTGATGAATTGCGAGCTGTTGTCGGTGATGATGCGGTTGGGCACGCCAAAGCGCAGACCAAGCTCCTGATGAACTTTACCGCTGATTTCGCCGGGATGGTGCGCACGGGTTCCACCTCAGGTCACTTGGTGAACTTGTCGATGGCGACGTGGAGGTAGCGGTAGCCCCCGAGCGCTCGCGGGAAAGGTCCCAGAAGGTCCAGCCCCCAGACCGCGAACGGCCAGGAGAGCGGGATAGTTTGGAGTCCTTGCATGGGCTGGTGAATTTGCTTGGCGTGGAATTGGCAGGCGTCGCAGGACTGGACGATTGCGGCTGCATCTTGAAGCACTGAAGGCCAGTAGAAGCCACTCCGAAAGACCTTGCCTGCGAGGGTGCGTGAGGATGAATGGTGGCCGCACTCTCCGCTGTGGATGTCGTTGATGAGCTAGCGGCCTTCCTCGGCAGGGATGCACCGCAACGCAACCCCATTGGGGCGCTTACGGTACAGGTCTCCGTCGTGGAGGCAGTAGGACTTGGCCTGGCGAGCAACCCTCTCGGCCTCTGCATCTTCTTCGGGAAGGACTCGATCTTGCAAGTAGCTCTTGATCTCGTCGATCCAACCAGTGTCTTGGCGTACCAGGGTCATCAGCAGGCGATCGCCTGAGGGCAGCCCGCAGTTTGGTGCTCCACTTGATGGGGCTGGTGGGAGCTCCTCATTGATGCTCATGTTGACTGCTGGTTGCTTGACTGAGGACCTGGCGACTCTCTCCTCGAGCACTCCAGGCTTCTGGGCTTCCCTTCTTGCCGCTCGCCTGGCGAGTTCATCTGCTTCTTGGTTTTCCCCTCGCGGGATATGCTTGAGCTCCATGCCCCTGAAGTGCTTCTCGAGTTTGCGTACCTCTTCAAGGTAGGCTACCATGTAGGTGTCCTTAGGCGTGTAGCTCTTGTTGGAGAAGTTGATGAGGAGCTGAGAGTCGCCCTTGATGAGGATGCGCTTGATGCCGAGGGCAATGGCAGCTCTGAGCCCAGCGAGGAGGCCTTCGTATTCAACAATGTTGTTGGAGACCTTGTCGTTGTCCTTGAAGCACAGCTGGACGGCGTAGTAGAGCTTGTCGCCTGTTGGTGAGGTCAGGACAGCACCAGCCCCTACACTTCGGGCCGCGAAGGCGCCGTCGAAGTGCATGGTCCAGTAGCTGGGATCCACCCCTCCTGAGGCTGTAGCTTCCTCCTCTTTAGGCTCTTCTTCACGCGTGTCCGTCCATTCAGCCATGAAATCAGCCAGCGCCCTACCCTTGATGACCCTTGTGGTGTCAAACTCCAGCGTGAAGGGTTGCAGCTCGATGCCCCAGCTTGCGACGCGATCTGATGTGTTTGGGTTGCATAGGACTTGCTCCAGGGGGTACAAGGTGACCACCTTGATGGGGTGACCCTGGAAGTGGTGGCGCAGCTTCCTGGAGGTGCTGAGGAGCGAGAAAAGCAGCTTCTGCTGCATGGGGTAGCGCTCGCGAGCATCCCGCAGCACTGTGCTGACGAACTACACGGGATGCTCGACGAGGGTGGTTGTTGACGTGGCAGCGGTTGGCTCCTCTCGAGGCTCGGTGGAGTCCTTGTCGAGGTTCTCTTGAGGCCCCACTTGTAGAGGCTCGGCATGAGGCTGGAGGCTTGACGAGGCTGCTTCCTTGTCATGGAGTTCTAGGCTTGGCGAGGCGGAGCTCTGCTTGGCGAGGACTGGCTCTTCCCTTTCAGCCACCAGGACCGCGCTTGCCGTCTGAGGAGTGGCTGCAAGATACAGCTTGAGAGGCTCGCGAGGGCGTGGGGCAACCATGATGGGTGGGCTCGCCAGATACTTCTTCAGGTCCTCGAAGGCCTTTGCCGCTTCAGGGGCCCACTTGAAAGGACCGGACCTCTTCATGATCTTAAAAAACGGTAGCGCCCTCTCGCCGAACTTGGAGATGAAACGGCCAAGGCTGGCCATACATCCCGCTAAGCGCTGCATGTCCTTGAGGCGACGAGGAGGTTGCATCTCTTCTATGGCCCTGATCTTGTCGGGGTTTGCTTCGATGCCACGATGAGACACCAGGAACCCGAGGAGTTTGCCTGAAGGGACCCCGAAGACGCACTTGGCGGGGTTCAGCTTGATGTTTACCTTGCGCAGGTTGGCAAAGGTCTCCTCGAGGTCCTTGATGAGCGTGTCCTTCTCGCGGGTCTTGACCACGATGTCGTCGACGTAGGCCTCTGCATTCCTTCCCATTTGAGTCCCCAAGGAGATCCTCATGAGGCGCTGGAAAGTGGCACCGGCATTTTTCAGGCCGAAAGGCATGCAGACGTAGAAAAACACACCACAAGGGTTGAGAAATGCTGTCTTCTCCTCGTCCTCCTTCGCCATATTGATCTGGTGATAGCCTGAGAAGGCATCCAGAAAACAGAGGAGTTCGCAGCCGGCGGTGGAGTCCACGGTCTGGTTGATCCTCGGGAGGCGATAAGGGTCCTTGGGGCAAGCTTTGTTGAGATCGGTGAAGTCGATGCAGAGGCAGCTTCCTCCGATGTGCTTGGGGACGACCACACCATTGGAGAGCCAAGTGGGATGGACAACTTCTTTGATGATGCTAGCTTTCTTCAACTTCTCTACTTCTTGAACGATGAACTCTTGCTTCTCTGGCACCTGGCGCCGTGTCTTTTTCTTCACAGGGCGTGCATTTGGACACACGGCTAGGTGGTGCTCGATCACCTCCCTCGGTACTCCGGACATATCTGACGGTGTCCATGCGAACATGTCAGAGTTTGCCCTGAGGAAGGCGACGAGCGCGCTTTCCTATTTGGGAGGCAAGTTGGCGCCGATGGTGACGCTAGCCCCGAGCCGTTTGCCTCAAGAGGCACCTGCTTTGTCGCGGCCTTCTCCTGAGAGAACAACTGCTTCTTCTTCGCGGGGGCCTCGGGAGGGGTTCCTCATCCTCGTCAGCGGGGGACGCTACCGCGGCAGCCTTGTAGGCCGCTTGCGCAGCGTACAGAGCGTCTGAGACCATGCCGCGGATGACGATGGTGCCACCCGAGCCAGGAAGCTTGACGAGGTTGTAGGCGTGGTGGGTCACCGCCATGAACTTCGCGAGGGCGGGGTAGCCGAGGATGGTGTTGTAGGGCAGGCCGATGTGCGCGACGTCGAAGTCGATCAGCTCGGTGCGGTAGTTGGCTTGCGTGCCGAAGATGACCGCGAGCCTCACTTGCCCCAAAGGGGTCGTGAGTCCCTCTGTCACCCCCCGAGAAGGGCCTGGTGGGCATGAGCCGCTCGTAAGGCACCTGAAGCTTCTCGAAGGTCTCGACAGAGATGACGTTGAGGCCTGCACCCCCATCGATGAGCGTCTTAGAGACTGCGATGTTGTTGATGGTGGGGGTGCAGACCAGCGGGATGGTGCCAACAATCGAAGTGGACTTGGGGTGGTCGCTGGAGTCGAAGGTGATGGGGTACTGGGACCACTTGAGGGGCCTCGAGGCCTCAACCCCGGGAAGCGCTGCCGCGATCTCGCGAGCGAGTTGCTTGAAGTGGCGGTTGGAGCTGGGGGCCTGAGCCCCGCTGAGGATGCAAGCGGCCCCGCGAGGCACCTGGTAGCCCTCAGGAGTCTCGGCAGGGAGGTTGTCGTTCACGGGCTGGACGGCGTTGGCTTGAGGGTTCTGCTGGTAGTTATCGTCGTAGTTGTTGTTGTTCCAGCGTCGCCCCCCCGCGGCCGCCGCAACCTTGCCGCCGCTCGCGAGCCTCGCGAGCCTCGCGAAGCCTCTTGAGGTCGTAGCAGTCCTCGGTGGCATGGGAATGCCTGTTGTGGTAGATGCAGAAGGGGCGATCATCTTTCTTCTCGGGGCCCGCGGCTGGAGCGGCAGCGCGAGGCTGCTTGGCGTCAGGTTCAGCTGCGAGGACCGCAGTGGTCTTGCGCTTCTCGGTGGGTTTCTTCTTCTTGGATCCCTCGGCAGGGTCCCCTGGCTCGTTCTTGACGAACAAGCGGCCCTCCTCAGCCTTGGCGCACTTGTCCGCAATGTCGAAGATCTTGACGACAGTGGTGATGTTGTCGTGGATGCCAAGCTTCTCGAGCATCCGCACGTCCGTGACTCCAGCCTGGAAGGCCGAAATGACCTGCGTGTCGGTGGCATTGGGGATCTTGTTGCGCACCTGGCTGAAGCGCCGGATGTACTTGCGGAGGGTCTCGCCAGGCTTCTGGTGTACGCCGCGGAGGTCGTTGTACGTGAGGCCGCGCTCGTACGTGCCCTTGAAGTTCGCGACAAAGCACCGGCAAAGATCCTCCCAGGTGTTGATGGACTCAGCGGGAGGTTTGTGAGCCACGAGGACGTGGAGTCCTTGAGGGCCATGGGGAACCAGTTCGCCATGACTCTGTCATCGCCCCCCACGGCCTAGATGGCCAAAGTGTAGAGCTGCAGGAACTCTAGGGGGTTGTTCTTGCTGTCGTAGTGCGGAGGAAGATCAGGCTTGAACTTGACCGGCCAGACGACGCGACAGAAGCTGCGAGTGAACGCAGCCGTCATGCCGTAAGTGACCACGCCGTTTGCGAGGGTGGCGTGGAGGTGGCGCCCCGTGGTGGCGACGTCCTGGTCGGCGCGGTTGTGGCGATCCTGCTGGCGCTCGATGTTCACGCGTGCGTCCTCCGGGGCTCGCTGCACGATTTGGCGGTCATGCGGCGACGACGCGTGTGATGCAGCGCGGTTGTCGCGAGGAGGAGCCCCCGCTGGAGCAGGTTGCGATGGAACTGGTGGAGCTGGAGCAGGCGCGGGATGAAGAGGGGGTGCAGGAGGTGCGCCATGCGCCACGTCCCCCAAGCGCGCAGAGGGAACCAGCGAACGAGACGGTGCAGGAGCGGCGACGCGAGCGGCGTCGATGAGCTCGGAGAGGCGGTTGAGCCAGGCTTCTTGAGCCTCCGGCGTGGGACGGTACTGCAGCAGCTCCTGCGCCATGAGAAGCGCAGTTGCTGGGCTGGGTGCAGGGCGGCCCAGCGAGGAGGCAGCGCGGTCCCACGACGGGTGCAGGGAGGAAGCTTCCTCTTCGCCGAGGTCGTCCTCGGCGTGGTTGTCGTTGTTGTCCTCTGGATGCTCGACGCGGGGCTCGGGGTCGACGTGGCGCTCCGGAGCAGCTCTTCCGCGCGGGCGGCCGCGCGGGTTGCCAGCAGGAGCGGTGGCGGCGCTGGCCGTCCGGCGAGCGAGACGTTCGGCGCGAGAGCCGGCCATGGCTGTGTCGAGGTTGAAGATGCGCCTCAGCCCCCTACCTGGCGCGCCAAATGTCGGAGAACTGTCCCAGGAACTGGGTGTTTCTCACTAGGTAAGGAATCGAGTAAGGGGCTGAATACGGAACCAAACAACCCTCAACGTGCCTCGGCGACGGCGCTCGTCGAGATCGCTATGGGACGGCACTGCAGAGATGAACACATGATGTTACCCAGGTTCAGGGCCCTCTTGGAGAGGTAAAACCCCTCCGTCCTGCCTTGGTTGTATTGCACTGCTTGTAGAGGTTACAGTACAAGGAGAGCTTCGGGAGCTCGAGGTGGCTAACAATGGCTATCGCTAGAACAGCACTGGAGCTTCGGATCTCAGATCCTGGCTCCTTCTCCTTATCTCTCTCTCTAAACTCTCCAACACTCCAACCCTCCAACCTTCCAACACAACACCCCTTTGCCTGAACGTGCTCCCCCTCCTTTTATAGGTGTCCTGGACCTTTTCCCCCAAATATCTTGGCGGAAAGGGTTACCACATGGCGACGAAGGAGGAGGTCGGGTGCACGATAAAGGGAGAGTCCATGGACGCGGTCCATGGCAGGGAGCGGCGTCACCAAAGCTGGAAAATCCACCGTCCAGCCAGGACGGTGGGCTGGCGCTTCTGGGGCTCGGGATGCGCCCCACGGTGACGTCGCCCTTGGAGTGTAGCGGCAGATGGTCTCCTTATCACTGAAATGGCAATTCTTGTAGCTCCTTTGCTTGGTGCAGCCTTGTTGACTGCTTTATACACGAGAGTGGCAACTGCGGCACTGTCGTCACTACGCGTAGGCGCGCCCGTGACTCTGCGGAGGGCGCAGAGCCCATGTGCGCTCTGTCGCGGAGACAGAGCTTGCTTCGTGGGGAAGGAACCCCACGAGGCTGGAGGCCTCGCTAAGCCTTTTGGCTTGATCCTTGGCAGAATCGAAGGTAGCATCCGAGATGCCCTCTCGAGGAGAGGTCCCTCGCGAGGGGAAAACCCTCGCGAGGCTCGCCAGGCTTGGAGAGCCTGGTCCTTAGCGAAATCTTCTGAAGAGTGTCGTGGGCCCTGGCAGGCCGGCCCGTGGTACCTTGGTTTCCATTGTGCCGACACATTTCGCAGCCGGTTCTCCTCGATGGCCATCAGGACCTCTGCCATTGAGGGTGGCGGTGGTGCATCAGGATCACCGGGGTTACCACGACGGGCAGGAGCCATTCTGAAGATTTGGAACAAGGACACGGTTAGTAAACAACTCCGAACATTTAGGATAGATTATTAGAGTCCTTATTGATTTAGAGATTTAAGATAGCACAAGCACAAAACAGATTTAGTCAACCACGGGTGACATCACGTCATCGCGGCGATAGCAAACGGGAAAAATAACCGACTCGAGGCAAACACCGGACGGTAGAACCCAACCCCGGGAACCTAATCTTCGACACCAAGCTTAAAACAAATAGAGATAAGAGATCAGAGTAGAGCGAGTTGTATGAGGAATAAAAAGAATCCTAAGTGGGTTTTCACAACTCATTTTTAGGTTATAAATAATTTTCAAACTAGACTCGACATCGACCAATAGAAAGGGTTTCCTACAGGCAGTCCTGCTATGATACCAACTTGTAGCGCCCCGACCCCAGAACTATACAAGGAATCTGTGTGCAACCGGTCATGCTACACAATCGAAGGTTACTGGGTTTACCAATCCCAGGCCAAAACCTTTGGCATGCGCGCTCGGAATGGATCATCGGCACGCAACACTTCGATCATGCCATAAGCTCAGACATAGCTATCATGTATAGTAGAGAGATCAAGACTTGTGGAACAACTGGCACATCACAGACTCTACGACTCAAAGATTCATATAGCAACTCATATATAAGAAAGATACAAATATTACACACAAAAGGGGTCACCGACCCATCAATACATCATGCGGAAGCGAAGTAGTGTTTTCTAGTACAACAAGATCCAAATAGATGGCCTAAGAGGCCTACACATAAAACATAACCCCATGCCAGCTTGTTCCGACATCCCAAGCTGCCACCTGGGAACCCCGAACTACTCGTCGATGTCCAGGAAGAAACCACCCGTGTGCTCGGTGTCGTCCTCCTCTGAAACAAATTAATAAAGGCAGCAAAGAGAGAGACTGAGTACGACGTATTCGCAAGTTTAGTAGGGCGATATAGGCCCAATGATGACGGAGGCTCTAAAGCTGTATAGTAGCTATTTTGCATAAAGCTAGTTTTCATAAACAAAGATATAAATGACCCATGGCATCGACTACTCAGAGTATTTTGCATAAAGGGGATAAGAGAGTAAACTTTCATCTTTGGTTCTCATCGAACCCTTTTGTAACCATTTCTCAACTCTCATGTCCACCAAGGCACTCCCTCGAATAACCCTCGAGGAAATGAACCTTTCGTCACATGTTGAGTTGCAACCTTTAGCTGCCAAATTTTAATTAAGTTAAAGTTATTTATGATCCCGTAAATCCATTCCCAAGGCGTCCATAACCGTGGACACGGCTTTTCGAAAAGATTAACCCTGCAGGGGTGTACTAATTTACCCATTGGTACCGTCCGGCTCACCTGATTGGCCCTCTTCCGGGAAGGCCGGCGAGTGGGCGCGGTTAAACCTTTACCTCGCATGAGACTATCCAAGAGTCATCTGTGGTGACAGGACAAGTTTACCCAGCCTATTTCAGCCCCTGCCCCCATCGCCACGTCCTAAACACCACCATCCTCATCGTTTCTTTTCCGCTCACACACCCACGCGCAAATGGAAATAGCAAACTAGAGGACCCTTGGATACGCCCGAACAAGTTATTCAGTTAGTAAGCACGCTCAAACCTTGAGTCCGAAGACAGGAACTCGTACCTAGGGGCAAGAGTGAGGCAAAACACCATCCCCGATGGCAACTCACCCAAGCCTTTTAAACAAATTAATTAAGTACCAACAATAACCACCATGTCCGAACATTCCATCAACATCAATATCATGGAATTAAATCAAAGGACAATAAAGCATTTAACTAAGCATGGCTAAGCATATATATTCCACAATTATATCTTTTTCTCCGGCCAACACATCAAACCTATGGTTCATAGGTGGGGATACATGTATTGGTTCGGGGAAAAACATGCATTCATAGGATACTCTACATATTGATCAGAAGTGACATTGGAATCGCATGCAATATTATGGTAGATAAAATAAGTTTAGAAAACAATAGGATGCTAGATGCCAAGAAGGTTAGGTTATCTCTTGCCTTGCTGCCGGGGCGTGTAGTACTACTCGTTGGGGTAGGTAGGGGTACCCTCGACTCCGGAATCTATCGATACCCAAAAAAATACCGAAGAACAAAATAAATCACATGAAGACAAGGTGCAATGCACAATCGTGATGACATGTCAAATTTATGCAGAGATATCATCATATGATTTACTAAAAATATTAAATGGAGCGCCAAATAAGTAGTGCAAGTATTTGGAAGCAACCCCATATTTACCTTAGTGTGCACCTTGTTTACAATTTATTACTTCACTAAGAATGGCTTAGATATGCATGGACATGACATGGTTAATTAGGTTTTGTTCTTCTGATCATTTCGGTACCTTATTTGTAATTTTCCGAGTTTCGATGAGTAAATAGTGAATTAAATAATTATCCGAATTTAATTCCTTTACTCAATTAAAGAATAACATCATAGGAATTTTTGTTGTCATGATTTGATATTACCATGGTTTGATAGCATTTGGGGAGTTGATCAATTTGATATAACATGTGCAAGATTTGACTTAATAGAATTTAAGTTATGAAATTCCCAAGTTATTATTGAACTAGCCTGTACTTCCGGTAAGGGTCCCGGTAGTACCGGTTTGCCGGTACTTCCGTTTGTACTTCCGATTCTAAACCCAAAACATCCAGTACCGAAAATTCCTAGCCGGAACTTCCGGTGAAGTTCCCGGTAGTACCAGTTTAGCGGTACTTCCGGTGCTACTGCCGGTGCTACTTCCGGTTATAAACGAAAACTAGCAGAGCTGGGCCGGTACTAGGGGTGGTACTTCCGGACCTACTTCTGGTTTAGCGGTACTTCCGGACCTACTTCCGGTTATAACTTAAAACTAATAGAACCGAAAATTCTTAACCGGTAGTAACGGCGGTACCTCCACCGGTACTACCGCTCAATGATTTTGAGCACGGCCGAGATGCACGCGCTCGGTGACCACGCACGGGCCGGTGGCGAGCGGGTGCATGTGCGTGCGTGCTTGCATGCATGCGGTCGGCGTGCATGGTGCGTCAAGGCGTGGGGAGGTGCAAAGGGGAGCCAGTGCCGGAGCTGCAACAGCTCCTCGAGCTCGTGCTCGAGCTCGGCCATGGCGGCAGGCTCGGGACGGGGTACAGTGGCGTGCAAGGACCGGAAGAGGTGGGGGGGGGGGGGAGAGAGCCTCGACGGAGGTGCTCACCCGGACCGTGATGGCAGGGCCTGTCGGTGTGGTGGCAATGCCGGCGACCGGCACGAGTCGGGGAAGAGGAAAAAGAGCGGCGGCCGGCGGCGGAGAAAAATCGGGCGGCGAGGTCGACCCGGGCGGCCCCGCATCGATTCCTTGCTCGAGGACGATGAGGGCGGCGAGGCGGATCTTTTCCCCCACGTCGATCTACTCGGCGATGCACGGCGACGGCGACGGGGCGGCGTCGGGCTTGGGAGCTAGCTAGGGTTAGGGTTTCTACGCGTGGGGAAAAAGGATGAGGAGAGAGAGGGGAGCAGGTGGGCGTCGGTCGGGGCCCACTTAACCATAGGGGGCCACGGCAGCGTGCAGGAGCGGCGGCAATGGCGACAGTGCACGCCACTGTCGCCACAGGGACGACGGACCGTCGGTACTTCCGGTCATTTGATCGGTAGTACCGGTCAGGTGTTTCAAAACAGAAACTGGCTATTTTAATTGGGCATCTAAACCACTCCAAAAACTATAGAAAAATTCAGGGGTGCTCACAACAGGATAAGGAAGCTCCCTATATTTTTATTTTGAATTTTGGAACAGCTTAACATGGTTTCAAAAACAGGGTTTGAGTGGACCGCATTTAGGGTTTTGCAAGTTGGAAACAAATGGAGGCCAACCATTTGGTTCTTATGCATTGTGGTGAACTTAGGAACTTGTTGGACCATATGGTCACCTGCCAGGTCATGGGTGGTAGCAATTGATGGCATTTCCCATTTTGGTTGGTTTGGGAAAGTTTGGCCTCCCCTTTTAAATGTTTACAAGGGTTGGTTGTCAATGTTAACAATTTATCATATGCCATGATGCAAGCAAATGGGATGCAAAAAGTGGAAAAATTATTCGTATTTTTCATGTTCCAAACCGGGGCTGTTACAATTCTACCCCCCTTACAGGAATCTCGTCCCGAGATACTAGGCTTGAGTGAAGAAGGTGGGATACTCCTGACGAAGGCTAGTTTCACGCTCCCAAGTCTCTTCTTCTTCGGAATGGTTAGACCCTTGGATTTTGAGGAACTTGATGGTCTTGTTGCGGGTTTTCCTTTCCGCTTCATCCAAGATGCGGACAGGATGCTCACGGTAAGTCAAATCCTCCTGGATGTCCAACACCTCATGATCAACTCCACGAATAGGATCTTTGAAGCAACGACGGAGTTCAGAGACATGGAACACATCATGCACATCCGGGAAGTTGGAGGGTAGCTCGAGTTGGTAGGAGAGATCTCCTCGCTTGGCTAGGACGGTGAAAGGGCTAACATAGCGAGGTGATAATTTGCCCTTGATTCCGAAGCAACGAATGCTTCGGAGTGGAGAGACTCGAAGATAGGCTTTGTCACCAATTTTGTAGTGAACCTGTTGATGATGCTTGTCATAGTAGCTTTTTTGCCGGGATTGAGCAGCCTTGAGATTATCCCGAATGACACGGACTTTCTCTTCAGCCTCATTGATCAGGACCGAAGAGTGGCCTCTCTCCGGTTTCAGACCAATTCAGAGGAGTCCGGCATTTTCTCCCATAAAGCACCTCAAAGGGAGCCATCTGCAAACTGGCTTGGTAGCTATTATTGTAGGAGAACTCGACGAGGGGGAGATATTTTTCCCAACCCTTACCGAAGGAGATGACACATGCCCGAAGCATGTCCTCAAGAACTTGGTTCACCCTTTCAGTTTGACTGTCAGTTTGAGGATGATAGGCTGTGCTGAAGTTTAGGCGGGTTCCCATGGCATTTTGGAAACTCTGCCAAAATCTGGATACGAATAGGCTCCCATGGTCTGAGATGATCCTTAGTGGAACACCATGGAGAGGAACAATGCGGGCAACATACAACTCAGCCAATTGCTTTGCATTTATGTCCTCGCGAACCGGAAGGAAATGGGCTACCTTGGATAGGCGGTCGATGACGACCCAGATGGCATTATTGCCCTTTTGTGACCTTGGGAAACCGGTGATGAAATCCATGCCAACTTCATCCCATTTCCACTCGGGAATGGCTATGGGGCGAAGAGTACCCGCTGGTCTTTGATGTTCAGCCTTCACTCGGCGACAGACGTCGCATTCAGCAACATACTCGGCGATCTCGCGCTTCATGCACGACCACCAGAATTGACGGCGAAGATCTTGGTACATTTTGGTACTACCCGGATGAATAGAGATGGGTGACTCATGAGCTTCGGAGAGGATCAACTCTTTTGTGTTCCCACTCTTGGGCACCACTAGACGGTCACCGAAGTAGACAACACCATTGTCATCAACAGAAAAACAATTTGCCTTTCCCTTAGATATCTTCTCTTTGATCTCGAGGATTTCAGCATCAGTTTCCTGGGCGGCCTTGATTTCATCCTCAAGAGTAGACTTGATCTCGAGGTTAGCTAGATACCCGGAGGGAACAATCTCCAGATTCAACCTAGCAAATTCCTCATGGAGAGCAGGTTGTGCCTTTTCAACCATCAAGGTGTTGCAATAGGCCTTGCGACTCAGAGCATCGGCCACAACGTTGGCCTTGCCTGGTTGATAGTTGAGGGCCACATCATAGTCTTTGATTAATTCCAACCATCTTCTCTGTCTCAGGTTCAGATCCGGCTGGGTGAAGAGATATTTCAGACTTTGATGGTCAGAGTAGATCTCACAACGGTTGCCCAACAGGTAGGGCCTCCATTGCTTCAGAGCATGAACCACGGTAGCAAGCTCTAGATCATGAGTTGGATAATTTTTCTCATGTGGTTTGAGTTGTCAGGAAGCATAGGCTACCACATGGCCTTCTTGCGTCAAAACACAGCCCAAGCCTTGGAGTGATGCATCACAATAAACGACAAAGTCTTTGTCGGTGTCAGGAAGGACAAGCACCGGGGTGGTAGTGAGCTTGACCTTAAGAGTTTGGAAGCTCTCTTCAGCTTTGTCTGACCACACAAACTGTTTGTTCTTCTTGAGGAGGTCAGTCAAAGCTTTGGCTATCTTGGAAAAGCCCTCGATGAATCGGCGGTAATAACCCACCAACCCGAGGAAACTACGAATATCCTTGACGGACTTTGGAGTAGGCCAATCCAGGATTGCCTAAATCTTGTCTGGTATCACCGCCACTCCAGCAGCTGACACCACATGACCGAAAAAAAATTAGCTCCTTTAGCCAAAACTCACACTTGGAGAACTTGGCATAGAGGCGGTGTTCTCGAAGCTTGGTCAAGACATGTCGAAGATGCTCAGCCTGCTCTTCTTCGGTTTTGGAGTAGACAAGGATGTCATCGATGTAAATGATGACGAAGTTGTCGAGGTACTCATGGAAGATGGAGTTCATTAGCCTCATGAATGTAGCCGGAGCATTTTTGAGGCCGAAGGACATGACGGTGTACTCATATAACCCATAACGGGTAGTGAAAGCCGTCTTCGGAATATCCTCATTTCTGATTTTGATCTGATGATAGCCTGACCTCAGATCCATCTTGGAGAATACCATTACACCAGCTAGCTGATCGAATAGGTCAGTTATTCGGGGAATAGGATATATGTTCTGGATGGTCACTTCATTCAGAGGGCGGTAATCAAAAACCAGCCGAGGAACATTGATATCCCTCTTCTTTACAAAGATGACCGGGCAGCCCCATGGCGAGCTACTCGGACGGATGAATTCTTTTTCCACCTGCTCATCAAGTTGCTTTTTCAATTCAGTTAGCTCTTCCGCTGGCATGCGGTAGTGCCTTTTGGAAATTGGGGCGGTTCCCGGAACCAATTCAATGACAAATTCCACGCTTCGATCAGGTGGCATGCCAGGTAATTCCTCCAGGAAGACATCGGGAAAATTACATACCACTGCAACCTCATGCATTTCAGGCGGTGTGGTTTCTTCCAGGAAACATAGGTTGATCTCCGGTGAGAGAGGAGTGGCAGCGGATGGAGTTGCGGACGAGGGTGACCAATAACTCACCAGCCCGACAGTTGGGTGGATCACGGTAACAGACTTGGCAGCACAGTCCAGGTTGGCCTGATATTTGACAAGCCAGTCCATACCCAGAATTACATCTAGCCCATCTGACTTTAGTGCTATCAGCTGGAACGGAAAGGACCAATAGCCTATGGTAATCTGGACTTCCGGAGCAATCCATTTAGTGTGCCAACTAGAGCCTGGGGTTTTGACCACTAGAGGGAAGTCCATGTTCACAAATGATATATGATGGTTGTGTGCACAAGCTATGGATATGAATGAATGCGATGCTCCTAGAATCAAACAAGACTGAAGCTGGGTAATCATTTATGCGAAGCGTTTAACCATGAGAACTCCAGGGTCCTCCTCAACTCCTTCAAACGAGATGTGGTTCAGGCGGCCACGGCTGACGGTCATTGCCTTGGAGGCTGAGGTAGAGGGAGACGGTGCAGGTGCTGCGGTAGCCGGTGCCTTCTGGGGACACTCCCTGGAGGGCCACAGCTGAAGCAAGTGGGCCTCGGCGGTGGTGGAGGAAGCTGAGGGCGGAAGCCACTTCCAGCCGCACCCAAGGTCGAGATAGCTGGGCGAGGTGAAGGTGGCCTGAACCCTGAAGGCCTTGGCGCGAAGGGTGCACGAGGCACAGTGCTAAAGGGCACAAAGACCCTGCGCTTCTTGCCCATAGAAGAAGAGGAGCTCTGGTTGTCAGTGGGAGATGGCCTCTTGGAAGCCTCCAGCTCCTTCCTACCCTGCTCCATAGTGAGAGCCTGGTTGTAGAGCTCCTGATAGGACTGGAACTTGAAGGGTAGGAGCTCGTAGAGGAGCCGAGGTGCGAGCCCCTTGCGGAAGAGGTACTGCTTGTCCTCATCATTGGTCACGTCCCGAGGGGCGTAACGGGAGAGGTGGTTGAACTCTCGCCCATAGGATTGGACGTCCATGCGTCCCTGAGTCAAGTCCAGAAACTCCCTCCTCTTGAGGTCCATGATGGGCTTGGGGATGTACACCGCACGGAAAGCGGTGCGGAACTTTGCCCATGTGAAGACATGGCCAGCGTCGAACATCGACACATGGCTCTCCCACCAAGAGCCGGCGACTCCATTCAGGAGGTAGGTGGCGAAGTTGACTTGTTCCGCCACCGGAACGTGCAAAGCCACGAACTTGCGCTCGAGGGCTCTCAGCCAATCATCTGCATCAAGCGGCTCTTTAGCTTCAAAGAAAGTGGGAGGTTGGGACCGCAAGAACTCAGTGAGAGTGTTGCAGTCGTTGTTCCTCCTAGCCCCTTGTTGAACCAACTGCTCGAGCAGACGCTCATTTTGTCGGAGAACTATCCCAGGAACTGGGTGTTTCTCACTAGGTAAGGAATCGAGTAAGGGGCTAAACACGGAACCAAACAACCCTCAACATGCCTTGGCGACGGCTCTCGTCGAGATCGCTGTGGGACGACACTGCAGAGATGAACACACGATGTTACCCAGGTTCAGGGCCCTCTTGGAGAGGTAAAACCCCTAGGTCCTGCCTTGGTTGTATTGCACTGCTTGTAGAGGTTACAGTACAAGGAGAGCTTTGGGAGCTCGAGGTGGCTAACAATGGCTATCGATAGAACAACACTGGAGCTTCGGATCTCAGATCCTAGCTCCTTCTCCTTATCTCTCTCTCTAAACTCTCCAACACTCCAACCCTCCAACCTCTTTGCCTGAACGTGCTCCCCCTCCTTTTATAGGTGTCCTGGACCTCTTCCCCCAAATATCTTGGCGGGAAGGGTTACCACATGGCGACGAAGGAGGAGGTCGGGTGCACGATAAAGGGAGAGTCCATGGACGCGGTCCATGGCAGGGAGCGTCCTCACCAAAGCTGGAAAAGCCACCGTCCAGCCAGGAAGGTGGGCTGGCGCTGCTGGGGCTCGGGATGCGCCCCACGGTGACGTCGCCCTTATCACCAAAATGGCAATTCTTGTAGCTCCTTTGCTTGGTGCAGCCTTGTTGACTGCTTTATACACGAGAGTGGCAACTGCGGTGCTGTCGTCACCGCGCGTAGGCGCGCCCGTGACTCTGCGGAGGGCGCAGAGCCCATGTGCGCTCTGTCGCGGAGACAGAGCTTGCTTCGTGGGGAAGGAACCCCGCAAGGCTGGAGGCCTCGCCAAGCCTTTTGGCTTGATCCTTGGCAGAATCGAAGGTAGCATCCGAGATGCCCTCTCGAGGAGAGGTCCCTCACGAGGGGAAAACCCTCGCGAGTCTCGCCAGGCTTGGAGAGCCTAGTCCTTAGCGAAATCTTCTGAAGAGTGTCGTGGGCCCTAGCAGGTCGGCCCGTGGTACCCTGGTTTCCATTGTGTCGACAGTAGCCCCCGGGCCCACGATGGGCATGCCGAAGTCCGCGGATGCAGGCGAAGCGTCGGGGGCCCAACGATGCCTGCCTGGGCCGTGACACGTGGGGCGCAGCGGTTGCGCCCGAAGCCACGATCTCCTCGGCTCCAACGGGCGACCCGGTGGGGCCCGCCACACCCTTGGTAACTGGTCGATAAAGCCTGCGCGCGATGATGGCGCCCATGACTTCGCCCATTACTTCGCCGCACACTTCCCCCAAAAGCCTCCTTCTTCCCAGAGCGCATCACCTCCCAGATCTTCTTCTCTTCTGCGACCATGGCGCCCAAGAGAGCAGCCGCTCCCAAGAAGGACAAGGCTCCGATGCAGGCTGGCAAGCCTGCGGTGGCGTCGTGGAGTGCTGAACCCAAGGAGGCGCTGCGGGGGTCCCGCATCAACTCGGCGGGGATTGACAAGGTGCGCCACCTGGCGACCGCGAAGACCAACGAGCACGGCACCACAAGCATGAAGCCGGCCGGCAGCAGCAAGCTCCGCGAGGGGTACTACCCCATCTTCCTTCACACTCTCTTCGCCGGTCTTGTTCCTCCTTTCTCCGACTTCCTCATGGTGGTTTTGGAGACATACCAGATCCAACTCCTCCATCTTCATCCCAATTCCATCCTCATCCTCTCCATCTTTGCCTACCTCTGCGAGGTCTACGTCGGTGTCCATCCTTCTGTGGAGCTCTTCCGCAGCTTCTACGCACTCCGGTCCTCCGCGCAGAACGAGCGGACCGGATGCGTCTCCTTCCGCATCGCCGACGCTAGGAGCAAGAACTACATCCCCATCTCGTGGAGCGGCGAGAATGCCATCACCAAGGTGACGAAGAAGGTGGAGGACTTCTGCCAGCGGTGGTTCTTCGTCGACACCAAGGTGAAGAACCATCTCCTGGATATGCCCGTGGCGCCCTCGAAGAAGTGGGCGCGCTGGGCGAGCGAGGGCTTCGAGGGCCCAAATCTTGACGCGGTGTACGAGTGCCTGCGGGGGCTCCACGACGCCAGACTCACCGGCCAGATGGTGGCGAAGGACTTCACGAGGCGCCGCATCGCCCCCCTCCAGTGGCATTCAGAGCCGATGTGGAAGTACGCAGGCCCGGAGGATGGGATGCGCCTGTGCACGGACAGCTTCACTCCGGAGGTATTGGACAAGGTCATGGGGACCCTCTTCACTTCGGCGGCCATCCCAGCCCCAGCCGCTGATGAGGCCCGACCGCTCTTCACCTTTGGGGAAGAGAAGGTGCATGAGCACCGCAGGAGCCTGCCCATATCCAATGAATGGGGCATCGTGCCCGAAGGACACCGCGAGCCCCGCAGCAACCCGTGGGCGGCGGAGCCGGAGCAGATGGACGAGTCGTCGGAACCGGATGAGGCAGAGGACTCTGGCGAGGGCGAGGCCTCAGGAGACGCTGACCCCTCGGGAGGCTTCGCTAGCTCCTCAAGGAGCGTACCGCCTGAAGGGGACCCCAGGTGATTTCCTCCAGCAGCGACGAGGATCCCTCTCGCGGAGCTCCCTCCCGACGCACCGCAGAGTAGGAGGAGGAGAGCGGCGGCAAGGGAGGGCGCCGCGAGCCCCGCTCCAAGTCCGCCCACGACAGGGACGCCGTGGCCGCGAGGGGCGCTCCTCGCGAGGAGGCAGGAGCGCCTCGAGAAGGAGCCAGAGCAAACAACCCCCAGCCGCCGAAGGCGAAGAAGAGGGTGTGGAAGATGGCTGACGAGTAAGCCCTGGTCCTTCTTCTTTCCTTTAGGATTTTGCTTTCGAATACCCTCCTGAAGGATCTTCTGTTCATCTTTCTTTTTAGCAACCTCGCGGCGCCGAAGAGGCGACGGCTCCGCAAGCTTGGGGAGATTGCCGGCGCCACCGTGGCGACGCCTGCGGTTGACGAGCCGTGGCGTGTGGTTACTCCTCCCGCGGATGAACACGGCGCGGAGGGGGAGGTTGAAGAGGTGGCGTCGTCGCCAGCACGGGCCACCACTGCTCCCATACATCAGGAGGCAGCGGAGGACGAGGCAGCGACCGAGGCCGCACGAGCCTCGGAGAGGCCAGATGAGGCGGAGGCCCAAGAGGCCACCGTGGAGCCACCTCCGGAGGGAGAGGCCTCCACAAGAGGGGCTGACGAGCCCGAGGCTGCTGCAGGCGCGGTTACCACAGGAGGGGCTGAATCTGCCCTCGGAGGGCAGGAGGAGGAAACGCCTCTGGAGCCCACGGACGCCGGAGCCGGGGACGAGAGGACGCCCAGCCCCCAGAGGGCTCCTAACGCGGGCGGCGAAGGAGGCTACCACACGAGACCCCAGGTCGCATCAGGAGCCGCTGTGAGCCCGAGGCAAGGTGCCTCGGGTACCTCGCTAAGAGTCGAGGCCTCTGCACCCCGCGGCGATGCGGGGACCTTGGCGCTGCGGGAGCCGCGCCGTCACACAGCTCGCCGCAGCTCCGTCTTCAGTCAAGCGCGGCAGACGCTCGACAAGCTGGAGACGCAGTACGTCGAAGAAGAACTCACCAGGGCGGAGGAGTGGGCGGAGCTTGACGAAGCCTGGGCCCTCCTCCGCGAGAGGGTGGAGAGCTGCCGCCGGCCGGATGCGGCGGCCCGGGCGGTGCGCGAAGAGGCGACGCGCTTCGCCAAGGAGACCCGCGACAACGTGAAGCGGGAGGCGGCGGAGACCATGGAGCAACTGGACGCCGCGCGGGAGGCGCTCGAGGCGGAAACCGCCTCCAAGCAACAGGAGATTGTGGCCGCAGAGTCAAAATTCATCATGGACTCCAAAGTCGTAGAGGACAGCTTGAAGGAGCTCCGCAAGAGGCTGGACGCTCGCGGGGAGCAGCTGACACAGCGCGAAGCAGAGCTGACGCGACGCGAGGGAGAGCTCTCCCCCGCGAAGAGGAACTGCGCCGGCGCGAGGAGCAGGTCCAGCAGCTCGAGAGGGACCAGGCCACCCGCGAGGAGGAACTGCGGGCTCGCGAGAGTCAGGTGGCCCAGGACGAGGCCACCTACGCGGAGCGCCTCGAGAAGGCCAGCGCCAGCCTCGCGGCGAAGCAGAAGAAAATGCAGGAGGAGGCCGACGACAGGGTCAAGCTCATCCGCCAAGATCTCTCCAAGAGTTTCGACGAGAAGGCCAAGAAGCAGGAGGAGCGCTTCATGACAAGGCGCAATGAGCTCCAAAACCGCATCAAGGGGCTCGAGAAGGGGGAGAAGCAGATGGCCTCCCGCCTTCAGAGCGCCAGGTACGCTCAGGCTCGCGCGGAAGAGAAGGTCGCCGCCCTGGAGAAGGACCTGAGTGAGCTCCACCAGCAGGTGGGGCCGGGTGCTGACGCCGCGGAGAAGGCACAGCGCAATGCGCAGATCGCCTGAACCATGTCGCGCCAGCGCCAGTGCATGCTCCATGACCCGGTGTCCCGCGCGCGTGCTGTTGGGGTCCGCCTGGGGACCGAGGTCCCCTCCTTCGCCGCAGAGGGGAACGACGACGAGGCCGGGTACGTGTTCTTCTTCGAGCAATTCCTCACGAAGCTTGAAGAGACCGTGAAGAGCTTCGACGAACGCGTCGTGGGGGAGAGTCGCGATCTCCTCGTCCTCGCCACTTGCCGCATCTTCGCCAACCTCGCGAGGCTTCAGCCTTCCCTCGACCTCGAGGCCGTGACGGTGCCCGTCGACCTCAGCTGCCGCATGGCGGTGAGCGACAGAATGCGGAAGGCCGCAGAGGCGTATGCCAAGAAGTTCGACCAGGTCGAGGTAGAAGAGGATGAGGACGATGGCGAGGAGGACGCCGCGGAAGAGGAGGAAAGTGCCGCTGCGGACGACGGGGACACCTCAGGAGGCCCGAAGGCCTGAGCTCTTTCCTGCGGCTGGATGTGCATGGGGCACACATTATCTTAGTATTTTGCTTGTAAAGCCTTGTAAAGACTTGTTTAAGTTTTACTTGAATGCGCTTGTGAATGTCCCTCGGGAGGCTTTTATCTTTCACTTCATGTCTTTTTCGCTCTACGTCTTAGGACCCTCTCTTAGCGCTACACCACCGCCGCTTCGGTATGTGAGAGTCAGGGCTCCACAAGGCCGGGGGGTGCACGAGGCCTCGAGAAGTAAGAGCTCCCGAGGCGCGATGCTCAGGGCTCCCCTTTAACGCGCAAGCAGCCCATGAGGCATAGGAGAGAGAAAAGAGGCTCGAGGGACAAAAACCAGCGAAAGGAAATTTAACCAAGTGTTTGGACTTAGCTTCGCGAGGCGTTTTTGCCTTGGAGAGGGTGTTGGTTCCCTGATGAGGTGTTTTTCCTCCCGAGGTTGCCCGAGGCTTGTTTTGAACCTGCTTTCCTGCGCTTGGACAGATAGGCATACCCACAAGCAATACATAGCTAGATAACTCATGCGTGCTCGTAGGTTCCTTCATGTGTGTCTCGCGAGGAGAACAGGCACCAAGGTCCTTGGTGAGTTGACGTGCACGGGAGCTGGCCCATGAGTTCAGAGCTCCTTGGGAGTTGACGTACATGAGAGCTGACCCGTGAGTTCAGAGCTCGGATCCCTTGGGTTTGAGGCGCTGCTGGGATGCTCCCGAGGCACAGGCACCATGCTCAGGCCCCGCTCGCGAGATGCACAGGAGGGATCAAACGAGCAAGGATGAAATGCAATAATATAACTGCTTACCGAAGCAACAACATATGCCGGCGCGAAGCGCAAAGGTTCAAAGTGACCTGAAACAATTGTTCATTACACTGGCGTGGCCAGAAGTACAAAATCCGCCATGTCTGGGCATGGGGTTCCACATGGAGTGGCTGAGACTCTCGCGGCTCGAGGCGACGCATGTAGAGAGAGCTCAGAGGGGGCCCCTATGCGGGGGCGGCTTCGTAGAGCCTATGGTCCGCCATGTCTGGGCATGGGGATCCACCTCGCCAAGGCATGGTGCTTGAAGAAGTCACCTTGCCGAGGCGTGGTGGCTTGAGAGTC
Organism: Puccinellia tenuiflora; assembly: GCA_012064385.1. NCBI lineage: Eukaryota > Viridiplantae > Streptophyta > Magnoliopsida > Poales > Poaceae > Puccinellia > Puccinellia tenuiflora. The sequence continues at coordinate 683,046 of QRDG01002060.1, forward strand.
TTCTCGAACGGCCCGCGGCAACGTATAGTAGAGAGGGGAGCTCGAATATTTTCCTCGTGGAGGATGATGGCGCGAAGCTCTCCCTTGACGCAAAAAGTTGCTCGTCGAGGACGATCAGGGGTAGAACTTGCGCAGGTGCTGGATGTTCTAGGGGTTGGCGACAGGAATGCCGTCTTCTGTCTCGAGCCGCGTGGAGCCAGGCCTGGCGATGTGCACGACCCTGTAGGGTCCTCCCCACATTGGCGAGAGCTTGTGGAGGCCTGCCCTGGAGAGGATTCTTGTAACATCCCAAATTTATAATAAGAATTAACAAGACCCAAAATTCAGAACCAACAAAAACTTTTTTTGAAATACTTCACTATTGATTGTGTTTTTCTGTATATTGTTCTGTTTGACCTTGTGTGACTTGATGTATATGCTTGTTTGACTGGTAAATATCAACCCAAGAATCCAACCAAGATAAAAACATATTAAACTTTGGTGATCATGTTATGACAAGAGTAAATTCCATATATCTTTTCCAATCTTATTTTGGCCAAAGTTTATTTCAATGATGTTTGATTTCAGCTGCAACTAAAATACCCTTTAGTTGAGAAAGTAAAAGTATTTCCAAAATTATGTGCTCCCAAAAATATGGAGATCTATATGTTATCTCCTATCTATTGCCAACCATGATATTTTGCATGTATATGCAACTCCCATTTTATAAACTCTGAATTCCACTCCATTTGAAAATAACCCTAGTGGGAAATATATTACCCCACATATTTCTCTTTATCAAACCTTTTTGAAAACTATTAAGTGGTGATCGGAGATATTCTTTAAACATCATCTTGTCATAATTGAGTGTGATCATTTTTACAAGATAGTATTGTTAATTATGGAAATGGTGGTGTGATTAATTCTTGTGGTTTGAATTGTGTGGTCTTGATTGTGATGATTGGTATTGCTTGTGTTTTATTCATGGTTGTTTGTTTTGACATGTGTGTTGCTTAGTAAAAGTATGGAGAAAAGAAAAGAAACAAAAGCAACTCAACGACACATAAAATCATGGGACAAGTGCCACACAAATTTCTCTAAGCGAGAAATTAATATTTTCTTTTAAACCAAAAATCAGTGGGGTGACATAGTGCTCACTCCCACTATGCTCTAATATTTCTCCCCTCTTCAAAATATAAAATTCAAAAATCTAAACTTACATTTCTATTACTTTCTTTAATTTTATCAAATCGCAAAATGTGCTATGATGCACTTGTCAAATAAATTCCATCATAGCACCCAAAAATCACCAACATCTATACTCATTTCCCACCGCCATTTGCCCACTTGTATCTCACCATTTGCTTTTAACCATTTTAAACCCAAATAGTGCCTAATAGTGCAACATGGTGCCCTATACCCTATATTCAAAAGGCACCCCAAACTTGCTCCCTTGCTGTCCCCAACTTGTCCAGCAGCTCACCAACACTCCCCTGCACGTTCTGGACAAGGTCCCAACACCCCATGCCCTAAACCCCAGCCCTAAACCTCCATGCCATGGACATGGCCATCACCACGGCCACTTGGCAAACCAGCGCCAACACCCAGCGACCAGCATGTCCAGGAGGCAGCCACGGTCCCCCTGAATCTCGCCATGCCAACCCCACGCACCAGGGCCCCCTCCCCTGCCCGCATTTGCCGGTGCTCTGCCGGTCGACACACTGTCGAGCACCTGGCGTGCGCCATTTCACCGCGACCACCCCGGCCGACCAGCACCCGACCGACCCGTCCCCGACCACCACGATGCGCACCACGAACCCCTTGCACCCCCAGACACCGCGCCCGTGCCTCCCTCGCCCTGCACGTCGCCGACCACGGACGGCCGCACGCCGCCCTTGCTATCCGCACCATGACCGGACCCCCACACCATCCTCTCGCCTCCGAGCTTCCCCGCCTATAAAAGGCCGCCCTCGGCCGAGAGCAAGTGCCGCACCACCCCCCCACCTCTCCTCCTCTCTTCTCGTGGCCAGGAGCGAGCTCCCCATGCTCGGGATTTCTTCACACTAGGGAGCTCCGTCTCGCCGCCGCCACACACCACCTCCGACGCCGCCGTGACTGCCCATCGGAAGCCCCAGACCTCCTCCACCGCCCTGCACCCTCGCTGCCGTCGACCGCCGCCGGCAGGTAGCCTCCCCGGCCGCCCCCTCTCTCTCCTGGCTCTCAGCTCCGTCGGGAGGAAGGTGATGGCCGTGGGCCGTCGATGTCCAGATCAACGGCTAAGGTTGTTTCCCGCCTGATTTAATTTTTCTGGAAAAACTGCTAAGTGTTGGAAACAGTTTAGATTATCCATCTTTGCATGCATTTTATAAGAAATCTGCCTCACCAAAATTTGAAATCTTTGCATGGTTAGAAAGAACAAGTTACATAGATTCAGATGCAACTTTTATATTTCCAAAATAGTTAGTTTAGCACAATGGAATCATGAGGCAAAGAATCTATGTTATGTCTGTTTTCAGAAACTTCTGAAAACAGATTACTGCTTAGGCTTTTTGATCCAATAATAGAAATTAATCTAGATTTATTTGGATGTTAGTATTGGCATGTCATGTTAGTATGGTTAGAGTACTGTCATGACCAAGTGATGTGAACCCCAAAATAAAATCTAGATAAAAGATATAATCCGAGGAAGATAGCTAATCGGATTATTCCACCACATGAAATAACAGAACATAGCCCTTTTCCCATGCAAATTCCTATTCAACCAGAGGCCTAAAAATAGCAAACTAAAATCTTGTAGCTAGAAGAATATGCCATCTTCACATTAATGCTGTCTATGATCATGTAGGTTAATTCCCTGATTCAAAATCAAAATGACAAATGTGCTAATTGATAAACTTAAAATAGGTAAATTTCTCTGTCAGAAATTTGATTAGAACTTTGAAATTCAATATCTTGAGATCTAGGAATCTAAAAATAGCAAATGAAAATGTTATGGAAAGCTTATGAAATTATCTAACTAACTCAAGTGGTTTCACCCCATTTAGATTAATAAATAAATAATGATATCCAAATGCAACAGAAGGTATAAAACCTAAACTTGTTTGTTTCTGATACTCTACTAATCCAAATGAGGTCAAACCAATTTTGTTAGATCACATATAAGAAATACTAGCTATCCCTAAAAGGATTTAACTTTTGAGTAAAATTAACTTGAGTTGTAGCAAAAACAAGAAAACTAACCTTCTGGATAAAAACATTTATATAGGGAGTTTAATAACTCAAATTGAATTAAATCCAATTGGGTTGTTTCCTATAAATCAGTAGCTATCCACAGAATTTTAGTTCATATTTTTGTGACCAACAGAACACAAGTTATGCAATTAAACATGAAACCCTAGTTTCTGCCATAATTGTGACACAATTAAATAATGGTTAATTCAATTAAATCGAAATCAAATTGTGTTGCTTTGTGAGTGCAATAGCTATGTGTGATGCTTTAGAGTTATTGTGATGCTTGATTGAGTAATTTAGAAATGGTATATATTGCTTGTCTATTTTGATGATTAGATCACCTTGTGTGCTTAACATAACTGTCTTGCTTGTTAAACTTGGTTGTATTTAAGTTGAGACCTAGCCTGAGTATCTTGTTAATGCCTCTACATTAGCTTGGTAGAATACTTGAAATTATAGAGATTATTTGATAGCTTAACTTTTGTCTGAAGTATTTCCTATTTAAATAAAGATGCTTAATCACAACTTTAACCATAATTCTTAAACATGAGTAGTGAGGTGATTGCCAGACTTGTTTGTTAACTAATAGTTTTCCATCATGATTGTTGTTTGTTAGTAATTGTTTGATGATTGTTGTTGGAGTGCTCTACTGTATGTTGATTGTGATCTTTCCTTTTTACGACGTTAGATACCAACGCTATCGGAGTAAACCGTGGGAAGGATTTATTGGAAAGCAATCAGAGTTTATTTATTTGATCAATGAGGAGAAGTCCAGGGACATTATGCTGAAAACAGGCAAGCTACTTCACTGAGCTTGCATTTATATACGTCTATTTTGATTTACATAAAGAGCATAAATGAATTAAGTGGTTTTTGCCACCAAAGCTATGATTTTGAAAACCCTTTTCCAAAATACAAGTATATCACTTTGACACCCTATATGGAAGTATTGGGTGGAAAAATTCCTTTTCAAACTACATTATGGGAAAAATTATGGTTTATTCCAAACTCCTTTTTAAAGTACCTAGTTGATGATGACATGCCGAATGGTCGGTATGGAAGTGGAGAAGTGATAAATGGTGATGTTTATGAAAAATGCACATTGTGTCCTAGTACTTACGTCGACCAGCCGATAATCTGTGCGACCACATCTACCCAAATATGGGAACGGGCGTAGTCATATAATTTGCTCGTGTTAGTACTGGATACCTCATCGATGGAGACGACTCCGTTATGCATGAGGGGATGAGCATGGCGACTCTAACCCCTGACCTGGGTCCCGGCAATTTGAGGGATTGAGGGATTGAAGGGCTTCGTGCTCGCCGGGCAAAACTACGAGTCCTTACATCTAGGTTCCTCGACGGGGGATCCTGTACTAGGTGTTGAAGGAATGGTGAAATCGTAAGGGCAGGGTCCTATACTAGCATGAGCAAAGGAAAGGCTATGGCCGGTGGTTCAACTTCGCATACACCTTGTATGGCGGGACGTGGCAGACACGATGAGCTACCGGATGGGTGTGGGAAAAGCGTGCTACCTCTGCAGAGGGTAAAAACTATTCGAATAGCCGAGTCCTCGGATATGGACAGTTGGGAGGCCCTACTAGACCATGTGCAAAGTTTTACAAAGATGTGCAAGTTTTGGAAAAAGGTTTGAGATTTGAAAGAGAAAATGATGTGAAGGATGTTTTATGCAACTATGCCAATGTGCCGGTATGAGTTGTTGGAAATAATTGGACCATGATGAGACATGGTCGGGAAAAAGGAGGAGTTTTGGATAAATAAGCAAAATGGTGATTTTCCGGGTAAAACGTTTTTAAAAAGGGACTTCTTATTTTAACAAACAGCTATTTTTCGGGAAAAATGTTTTAAAAGAAAACTCTTTACAAAGACAGTTTTATGGAAAAAAAAAAGAATCTAAAGCCTTATTTTCGTTTTCTTTAACAAAGGCTATAGACGTTTTGAAAAATACACAAGGTTTATGAAAAGTTATAAAATTTCTCTTATTTTACTTCAACCAAAGTTATAGAGTTTTCAGACAAAGTTTTATTGAACAAAAGTCTATCATTCTCTTTTCAATAAAGATTAGAGTTTTCAAAGCAAACAAAGTTTTACTCAAACTATAAACAAAAAAGAAAAGGGCAGTGCATGCTCTTTCGGGGGTAGTTTGCGAGTACAATTCCCATTGTACTCATAATGGTTTCGTCCCTGGCTATTGTCTTAGCCAGATTTTAAAGAAGAGCAGCTTGAAGAAGGAGACGGAACTGACGTCAATGCGAACTAGGGCGCTTCCCAGTCAGTTGCCTATAGGGTTAAGGCGAATGACTTGGGCTCCACGTTGTTTGTTGATTTCCGCTGCAAGTACCTATTGAAGAGTATGACTTCAATCAAGTAAGTATATTCCTTCGGTAATTATGGATGTTCCTTGATTACCAGTTTGATTGTGCTCAGCGCCACACTGATCATGGGATCGCTGATGTAGGCACAAGGGTATTTCGGACAGCTAGTCCGGGGTCCCCACAGACTTGGTATCAGAGCAATCCTGACTGTAGGAGACCTTAGTTAGCATGGACGTTAGTTAGGAAAGCAAATATTTTTGATAAAAGTATATTACTACCAAAATATATTTTTATCTAGAGGAGTCCTAAAAATGGCTTCGCTCTTCTCATCTTCTCAAATATTTCAAGTCTTACCCCTCTATTTTAAGATTTTCAAAGGCATTCTTCTATTATCTTACCTTCATTCAAAACCTACATATATACTCGACGATGAACCCAAGTGAGACCTAACTGACCAGTAGCCAGAAGGAGAAGAAGGTTCCATCCCAAATCCTCGACATTCAACATCAAGGTGATTGATTTGCAAATGCCAAGATCGTCAGTGTCAACAAAGCAAGAGACCTCCGAAGACCTCAGCTCAACATCAACAATTCTACTCAAGTTGCAACTTCGACGACCTCAATTTCTCCAGCAGAAGACTAAGGCGATAAAATGAAGACTCCACCAGCAATGTTCGACAAAGACCCCTAGGAAAAACTCATGATAGGAACTTTGGTTACCCCGACTACCACGAGTATTAGGCGTCCGTTGGTACTAGACGTACCCTGTGTGCACCTTGCTTGTGTGAACTCTGCTTGTGTGTTGTTTGTGAAATGGAAAAGGAGTTTTGATAAAAAAGGAAAGTTTAGTTTCCCTTTTGCCACCTAACGGAAAAAAAAAAGAAAAAAAAAGAACAATTTTTAACTCTTCGCCATAGTTGTACCTTGTTGCGGATGTAAACCCGCCAAGGAAAATCTTTCTAAACTAATTTTCCCTCTCATCTCAAGATCTGACCGTTCCGCAAGATACAAAAGACCCCCGATCCTTAGCCAAATAGCCGAAAAGTTTTGTAACCTAACCGGCAAGTCAGACCATGGACTTCATGCACCATCTGGAGCAAGTGCGTCGAGATCTTGAAGGAAACTGCAATTGCACTCCAACCTCGTAAAGACAGGAGCCCCACCTCACAAAATTAACTTGTGAAATTACAGGGATACCACACCAACTTATCGTATCTAGCTTTTGGTTAACGTCTGACTCAAGTCCACGATAGTACCAACTAATCTTCTAGGACCACAAACCTTCACCTGAAACGAGGACACTAGCAGACTCATTTAGAATTGGTAACTAGAGGAACTCAAGGAGTGCATAAGAGTTTGTATGAAGATTCGAGCTCAGAGACCAACGGTAATGATGGGTTTCAAAGAGGATCATGTACCTACCCGCTTGACGAGCAGTTAGTAGCACCTTAATACCTTGCGCTAACCTTGCTAGGTTTGACCCACCCCAAATTGTCCCGTGAAATAAAACCAAAGAAAAACCTCGATTAACCCCTACCTATCACCGCAAACTTTGGAAAGATGAATGGGAACCCTAGCATGCCGCTGATTTTCTGAAGATTATATGAAGCCTCAAGCACAAGACTTATCCAAGGGAGATTGCCACCAACCAACCCGAAGGAAACCAACTTAAAGATCGTCAACATGAAGTTACCCCAGGAGAAAGGACGCCATCGACGTCATTTGCCGAACAACAATCCTAGTTCAACCCGGCTCAACTAATCAAAACAAGAAAGACAAAGGTACCTGTTTGGGAAACAAACAGTGTGAAGATTCTTCACTAACCTTTTTATAAGGTCCATTAAGCCGCGACTTTTTGAACCCACTTACCAAATTCTAGATTAACATCTAACCCTAGTTTGTGGCTATACTAACTGGCCTTATCTAACCACAAGTTTTGACAAAAAGAGAGGTAATATAGAAAGAATCACATATAGTTGGTAACGAGGAGATCGCCATCATCAAGGCCGAAGTCGATCAACACTGAAGACCATCTGCGCGGAATTGAACCAAGGAAGCCAGCAATGAAGTTCCTCCTTTACTCAGCTGATGAAGGGCAAGCATGAAAAAAAAAAAATATAACCAATGGAATACCCAGAAGAATCAAACGACATAAGCACCTGTTGTGGACAACATCAACTACCAGGCAAGTCCAGATGAATTTAGACATTTATAACACCCTCTTTTTCTAATTAAAAACCGGAGAGAGTCGAGTACGTAGACTCGACGCATCCTGGAAACCATGCGTCTCTTCCTTCAACCCTCGTAAGGCAACAATATCAGGACGTGATATCTGCACCAACCCCAAGCACCAAGGATTGCCAACCAAGACAAAGATCGTCAAGCTACTCAAGAAGAACAATGCCTCCAAGTCAACTCCAGCTGCCAACTTCAGCAAGACAGATTAGAAACCCCTTTTTAAGGGGGGAAGACCTACAATCAGCGTACAAGAACATGGTAATAATTAGTTCCTTGCGCCTCAACCTCGTAGAAACTGGAAACAGCTAACCAAGACTATCCATCAGCATCGATCGTCAATTCAACCCTATCATCCAGGATCTGAACCCATCAGAGAAAATTATCTACGAGGAACGACCTCGCAACATCAATTTGTCAATATCTCATCTGGTGATCTCACTGAAGAAGCAATGACCTCGGAAGAATAGCCAGCCCAGAACCCGTGCCCTCGTACTCCCCTGTACCCCCGGGCAAATCTCGGGACGAGATTTATTTTAAGGGGGGAAGGATTTGTAACATCCCAAATTTATAATAAGAATTAACAAGACCCAAAATTCAGAACCAACAAAAACTTTTTTGAAATACTTCACTATTGATTGTGTTTTTCTGTATATTGTTCTGTTTGACCTTGTGTGACTTGATGTATATGCTTGTTTGACTGGTAAATATCAACCCAAGAATCCAACCAAGATAAAAACATATTAAACTTTGGTGATCATGTTATGACAAGAGTAAATTCCATATATCTTTTCCAATCTTATTTTGGCCAAAGTTTATTTCAATGATGTTTGATTTCAGCTGCAACTAAGATACCCTTTAGTTGAGAAAGTAAAAGTATTTCCAAAATTATGTGTTCCCAAAAATATGGAGATCTATATGTTATCTCCTATCTATTGCCAACCATGATATTTTGCATGTATATGCAACTCCCATTTTATAAACTCTGAATTCCACTCCATTTGAAAATAACCCTAGTGGGAAATATATTACCCCACATATTTCTCTTTATCAAACCTTTTTGAAAACTATTAAGTGGTGATCGGAGATATTCTTTAAACATCATCTTGTCATAATTGAGTGTGATCATTTTTACAAGATAGTATTGTTAATTATGGAAATGGTGGTGTGATTAATTCTTGTGGTTTGAATTGTGTGGTCTTGATTGTGATGATTGGTATTGCTTGTGTTTTATTCATGGTTGTTTGTTTTGACATGTGTGTTGCTTAGTAAAAGTATGGAGAAAAGAAAAGAAACAAAAGCAACTCAACGACACATAAAATCATGGGACAAGTGCCACACAAATTTCTCTAAGCGAGAAATTAATATTTTCTTTTAAACCAAAAATCAGTGGGGTGACATAGTGCTCACTCCCACTATGCTCTAATATTTCTCCCCTCTTCAAAATATAAAATTCAAAAATCTAAACTTACATTTCTATTACTTTCTTTAATTTTATCAAATCGCAAAATGTGCTATGATGCACTTGTCAAATAAATTCCATCATAGCACCCAAAAATCACCAACATCTATACTCATTTCCCACCGCCATTTGCCCACTTGTATCTCACCATTTGCTTTTAACCATTTTAAACCCAAATAGTGCCTAATAGTGCAACATGGTGCCCTATACCCTATATTCAAAAGGCACCCCAAACTTGCTCCCTTGCTGTCCCCAACTTGTCCAGCAGCTCACCAACACTCCCCTGCACGTTCTGGACAAGGTCCCAACACCCCCATGCCCTAAACCCCAGCCCTAAACCTCCATGCCATGGACATGGCCATCACCACGGCCACTTGGCAAACCAGCGCCAACACCCAGCGACCAGCATGTCCAGGAGGCAGCCACGGTCCCCCTGAATCTCGCCATGCCAACCCCACGCACCAGGGCCCCCTCCCCTGCCCGCATTTGCCGGTGCTCTGCCGGTCGACACACTGTCGAGCACCTGGCGTGCGCCATTTCACCGCGACCACCCCGGCCGACCAGCACCCGACCGACCCGTCCCCGACCACCACGATGCGCACCACGAACCCCTTGCACCCCCAGACACCGCGCCCGTGCCTCCCTCGCCCTGCACGTCGCCGACCACGGACGGCCGCACGCCGCCCTTGCTATCCGCACCATGACCGGACCCCCACACCATCCTCTCGCCTCCGAGCTTCCCCGCCTATAAAAGGCCGCCCTCGGCCGAGAGCAAGTGCCGCACCACCCCCCCACCTCTCCTCCTCTCTTCTCGTGGCCAGGAGCGAGCTCCCCATGCTCGGGATTTCTTCACACTAGGGAGCTCCGTCTCGCCGCCGCCACACACCACCTCCGACGCCGCCGTGACTGCCCATCGGAAGCCCCAGACCTCCTCCACCGCCCTGCACCCTCGCTGCCGTCGACCGCCGCCGGCAGGTAGCCTCCCCGGCCGCCCCCTCTCTCTCCTGGCTCTCAGCTCCGTCGGGAGGAAGGTGATGGCCGTGGGCCGTCGATGTCCAGATCAACGGCTAAGGTTGTTTCCCGCCTGATTTAATTTTTCTGGAAAAACTGCTAAGTGTTGGAAACAGTTTAGATTATCCATCTTTGCATGCATTTTATAAGAAATCTGCCTCACCAAAATTTGAAATCTTTGCATGGTTAGAAAGAACAAGTTACATAGATTCAGATGCAACTTTTATATTTCCAAAATAGTTAGTTTAGCACAATGGAATCATGAGGCAAAGAATCTATGTTATGTCTGTTTTCAGAAACTTCTGAAAACAGATTACTGCTTAGGCTTTTTGATCCAATAATAGAAATTAATCTAGATTTATTTGGATGTTAGTATTGGCATGTCATGTTAGTATGGTTAGAGTACTGTCATGACCAAGTGATGTGAACCCCAAAATAAAATCTAGATAAAAGATATAATCCGAGGAAGATAGCTAATCGGATTATTCCACCACATGAAATAACAGAACATAGCCCTTTTCCCATGCAAATTCCTATTCAACCAGAGGCCTAAAAATAGCAAACTAAAATCTTGTAGCTAGAAGAATATGCCATCTTCACATTAATGCAGTCTATGATCATGTAGGTTAATTCCCTGATTCAAAATCAAAATGACAAATGTGCTAATTGATAAACTTAAAATAGGTAAATTTCTCTGTCAGAAATTTGATTAGAACTTTGAAATTCAATATCTTGAGATCTAGGAATCTAAAAATAGCAAATGAAAATGTTCTGGAAAGCTTATGAAATTATCTAACTAACTCAAGTGGTTTCACCCCATTTAGATTAATAAATAAATAATGATATCCAAAATGCAACAGAAGGTATAAAACCTAAACTTGTTTGTTTCTGATACTCTACTAATCCAAATGAGGTCAAACCAATTTTGTTAGATCACATATAAGAAATACTAGCTATCCCTAAAAGGATTTAACTTTTGAGTAAAATTAACTTGAGTTGTAGCAAAAACAAGAAAACTAACCTTCTGGATAAAAACATTTATATAGGGAGTTTAATAACTCAAATTGAATTAAATCCAATTGGGTTGTTTCCTATAAATCAGTAGCTATCCACAGAATTTTAGTTCATATTTTTGTGACCAACAGAACACAAGTTATGCAATTAAACATGAAACCCTAGTTTCTGCCATAATTGTGACACAATTAAATAATGGTTAATTCAATTAAATCGAAATCAAATTGTGTTGCTTTGTGAGTGCAATAGCTATGTGTGATGCTTTAGAGTTGTTGTGATGCTTGATTGAGTAATTTAGAAATGGTATATATTGCTTGTCTATTTTGATGATTAGATCACCTTGTGTGCTTAATATAACTGTCTTGCTTGTTAAACTTGGTTGTATTTAAGTTGAGACCTAGCCTGAGTATCTTGTTAATGCCTCTACATTAGCTTGGTAGAATACTTGAAATTATAGAGATTATTTGATAGCTTAACTTTTGTCTGAAGTATTTCCTATTTAAATAAAGATGCTTAATCACAACTTTAACCATAATTCTTAAACATGAGTAGTGAGGTGATTGCCAGACTTGTTTGTTAACTAATAGTTTTCCATCATGATTGTTGTTTGTTAGTAATTGTTTGATGATTGTTGTTGGAGTGCTCTACTGTATGTTGATTGTGATCTTTCCTTTTTACGACGTTAGATACCAACGCTATCGGAGTAAACCGTGGGAAGGATTTATTGGAAAGCAATCAGAGTTTATTTATTTGATCAATGAGGAGAAGTCCAGGGACATTATGCTGAAAACAGGCAAGCTACTTCACTGAGCTTGCATTTATATACGTCTATTTTGATTTACATAAAGAGCATAAATGAATTAAGTGGTTTTTGCCACCAAAGCTATGATTTTGAAAACCCTTTTCCAAAATACAAGTATATCACTTTGACACCCTATATGGAAGTATTGGGTGGAAAAATTCCTTTTCAAACTACATTATGGGAAAAATTATGGTTTATTCCAAACTCCTTTTTAAAGTACCTAGTTGATGATGACATGCCGAATGGTCGGTATGGAAGTGGAGAAGTGATAAATGGTGATGTTTATGAAAAATGCACATTGTGTCCTAGTACTTACGTCGACCAGCCGATAATCTGTGCGACCACATCTACCCAAATATGGGAACGGGCGTAGTCATATAATTTGCTCGTGTTAGTACTGGATACCTCATCGATGGAGACGACTCCGTTATGCATGAGGGGATGAGCATGGCGACTCTAACCCCTGACCTGGGTCCCGGCAATTTGAGGGATTGAGGGATTGAAGGGCTTCGTGCTCGCCGGGCAAAACTACGAGTCCTTACATCTAGGTTCCTCGACGGGGGATCCTGTACTAGGTGTTGAAGGAATGGTGAAATCGTAAGGGCAGGGTCCTATACTAGCATGAGCAAAGGAAAGGCTATGGCCGGTGGTTCAACTTCGCATACACCTTGTATGGCGGGACGTGGCAGACACGATGAGCTACCGGATGGGTGTGGGAAAAGCGTGCTACCTCTGCAGAGGGTAAAAACTATTCGAATAGCCGAGTCCTCGGATATGGACAGTTGGGAGGCCCTACTAGACCATGTGCAAAGTTTTACAAAGATGTGCAAGTTTTGGAAAAAGGTTTGAGATTTGAAAGAGAAAATGATGTGAAGGATGTTTTATGCAACTATGCCAATGTGCCGGTATGAGTTGTTGGAAATAATTGGACCATGATGAGACATGGTCGGGAAAAAGGAGGAGTTTTGGATAAATAAGCAAAATGGTGATTTTCCGGGTAAAACGTTTTTAAAAAGGGACTTCTTATTTTAACAAACAGCTATTTTTCGGGAAAAATGTTTTAAAAGAAAACTCTTTACAAAGACAGTTTTATGGAAAAAAAAAAAGAATCTAAAGCCTTATTTTCGTTTTCTTTAACAAAGGCTATAGATGTTTTGAAAAATACACAAGGTTTATGAAAAGTTATAAAATTTCTCTTATTTTACTTCAACCAAAGTTATAGAGTTTTCAGACAAAGTTTTATTGAACAAAAGTCTATCATTCTCTTTTCAATAAAGATTAGAGTTTTCAAAGCAAACAAAGTTTTACTCAAACTATAAACAAAAAAAGAAAAGGGCAGTGCATGCTCTTTCGGGGGTAGTTTGCGAGTACAATTCCCATTGTACTCATAATGGTTTCGTCCCTGGCTATTGTCTTAGCCAGATTTTAAAGAAGAGCAGCTTGAAGAAGGAGACGGAACTGACGTCAATGCGAACTAGGGCGCTTCCCAGTCAGTTGCCTGTAGGGTTAAGGCGAATGACTTGGGCTCCACGTTGTTTGTTGATTTCCGCTGCAAGTACCTATTGAAGAGTATGACTTCAATCAAGTAAGTATATTCCTTCGGTAATTATGGATGTTCCTTGATTACCAGTTTGATTGTGCTCAGCGACACACTGATCATGGGATCGCTGATGTAGGCACAAGGGTATTTCGGACAGCTAGTCCGGGGTCCCCACAATTCTCCTCAGGACAAGGTCTCCTGCTTCGAGAGTGCGTGGGCGGATGTGGCGGCTGTGGTAGCGACGGAGGTCTTGCTGGTACCTTGCCGCTCTCAGGGCCGCATTGAGGCGGAGAAGGCAGCAGCAGGTCGTCGTTGCGGAGTTCGTCCAGCTCAGCCTCCTTGAAGGCCAAGACTCGTGGAGAGCCGTGGGAGATCTCGCTGGGGAGAACAGCTTCAGCGCCATAGACGAGGGAGAATGTCGTCTCGCCAGTGGGCTTCGTTGGCGTGGTGCGGATGGACCAGAGCACCGAGGGGAGCTCATCGATCCAGTGCTTGCCGCTGGCCTTGAGGCGGTTGAAGCTTCTTGTCTTGAGTCCCTTGAGCACCTCGACGTTGGCTCGCTCAGCCTGCCCGTTGCTTCGTGGGTGAGCCACCGAGGCGTAGCAGATTTGGGCGCCGAGGCTGCCGTAGTAGGACTTGAAGGCGCCGCTGATGAATTGCGAGCTGTTGTCGGTGATGATGCGGTTGGGCACACCAAAGCGCAGACCAAGCTCCTGATGAACTTTACCGCTGATTTCGCCGGGATGGTGCGCACGGGTTCCACCTCAGGTCACTTGGTGAACTTGTCAATGGCGACGTGGAGGTAGCGGTAGCCCCCGAGCGCTCGCGGAGAAAGGTCCCAGAAGGTCCAGCCCCAAGACCGCGAACGGCCAGGAGAGCGGGATAGTTTGGAGTCCTTGCACGGGCTGGTGAATTTGCTTGGCGTGGAATTGGCAGGCGTCGCAGGACTGGACAATTGCGGCTGCATCTTGAAGCACTGAAGGCCAGTAGAAGCCACTCGAAAGACCTATGCCTGCGAGGGTGCGTGAGGATGAATGGTGGCCGCACTCTCCGCTGTGGATGTCGTTGATGAGCTAGCGGCCTTCCTCGGCAGGGATGCACCGCAACGCAACCCCATTGGGGCGCTTACGGTACAGGTCTCCGTCGTGGAGGCAGTAGGACTTGGCCTGGCGAGCAACCCTCTCGGCCTCTGCATCTTCTTCGGGAAGGACTCGATCTTGCAAGTAGCTCTTGATCTCGTCGATCCAACCAGTGTCTTGGCGTACCAGGGTCATCAGCAGGCGATCGCCTGAGGGCAGCCCGCAGTTTGGTGCTCCACTTGATGGGGCTGGTGGGAGCTCCTCATTGATGCTCATGTTGACTAATGGTTGCTTGACTGAGGACCTAGCGACTCTCTCCTCGAACACTCCAGGCTTCTGGGCTTCTCTTCTTGCCGCTCGCCTGGCGAGTTCATCTGCTTCTTGGTTTTCCCCTCGCGGGATATGCTTGAGCTCCATGCCCCTGAAGTGCTTCTCGAGTTTGCGTACCTCTTCAAGGTAGGCTACCATGTAGGTGTCCTTAGGCGTGTAGCTCTTGTTGGAGAAGTTGATGAGGAGCTGAGAGTCGCCCTTGATGAGGATGCGCTTGATGCCGAGGGCAATGGCAGCTCTGAGCCCAGCGAGGAGGCCTTCGTATTCAGCAATGTTGTTGGAGACCTTGTCGTTGTCCTTGAAGCACAACTGGACGGCGTAGTAGAGCTTGTTGCCTGTTGGTGAGGTCAGGACAGCACCAGCCCCTGCACTCCGGGCCGCAAAGGCGCCGTCGAAGTGCATGGTCCAGTAGCTGGGCTCCGTCCCTCCTGAGGCTGTAGCTTCTCCTCTTGAGGCTCTTCTTCACGTGTGTCCGTCCATTCAGCCATGAAATCAGCCAGCGCCCTGCCCTTGATGACCCTTGTGGTGTCAAACTCCAGCTCGAAGGGTTACAGCTCGATGCCCCTAGCTTGCGACGCGATCTGTTGCGTTTGGGTTGCGTAGGACTTGCTCCAGGGGTACAGAGGTGACCACCTTGATGGGGTGACCCTGGAAGTAGTGGCGCAGCTTCCTAAGGCGCTGAGGAGCGAGAAAAGGAGCTTCTGCTGCATGGGGTAGCGCTCGCGAGCGTCCCGCAGCACTGTGCTGACGAAGTACACGGGATGCTCGACGAGGGTGGTTGTTGACGTGGCAGCGGTTGGCTCCTCTCGAGGCTCGGTGGAGTCCTTGTCGAGGTTCTCTTGAGGCCCCACTTGTAGAGGCTCGGCATGAGGCTGGAGGCTTGACGAGGCTGCTTCCTTGTCGTGGAGTTCTAGGCTTGGCGAGGCGGAGCTCTGCTTGGCGAGGACTGGCTCTTCCCTTTCAGCCACCAAGACCGCGCTTGCCGTCTGAGGAGTGGCTGCAAGATACAGCTTCAGAGGCTCGCGAGGGCGTGGGGCAACCATGATGGGTGGGCTCGCCAGATACTTCTTCAGGTCCTCGAAGGCCTTTGCCGCTTCAGGGGTCCACTTGAAAGGACCGGACCTCTTCATGATCTTAAAAAACGGCAGCGCCCTCTCGCCGAACTTGGAGATGAAACGGCCAAGGCTGGCCATACATCCCGCTAAGCGCTGCATGTCCTTGAGGCGACGAGGAGGCTGCATCTCTTCTATGGCCCTGATCTTGTCGGGTTTGCTTCGATGCCACGATGAGACACCAGGAACCCGAGGAGTTTGCCTGAAGGGACCCCGAAGACGCACTTGGCGGGGTTCAGCTTGATGTTTACCTTGCGCAGGTTGGCAAAGGTCTCCTCGAGGTCCTTGATGAGCGTGTCCTTCTCGCGGGTCTTGACCACGATGTCGTCGACGTAGGCCTCTGCATTCCTTCCCATTTGAGTCCCCAAGGAGATCCTCATGAGGCGCTGGAAAGTGGCACCGGCATTCTTCAGGCCGAAAGGCATGCAGACGTAGCAAAACACACCACAAGGGGTGAGAAATGCTGTCTTCTCCTCGTCCTCGATCCTTCGCCATCTTGATCTGGTGATAGCCTGAGAAGGCATCCAGAAAACAGAGGAGTTCGCAGCGGCGGTGGAGTCCACGATCTGGTCGATCCTCAGGAGGGGATAAGGGTCCTTGGGGCAAGCTTTGTTGAGGTCGGTGAAGTCGATGCAGAGCCGGCTTCCTCCGGTGTGCTTGGGGACGACCACACCATTGGAGAGCCAAGTGGGATGGACAACTTCTTTGATGATGCTAGCTTTCTTCAACTTCTCTACTTCTTGAACGATGAACTCTTGCTTCTCTGGCGCCTGGCGCCGTGCCTTTTGCTTCACAGGGCGTGCGTTTGGACACACGGCTAGGTGGTGCTCGATCACCTCCCTCGGTACTCCGGACATATCTGACGGTGTCCATGCGAACATGTTAGAGTTTGCCCTGAGGAAGGCGACGAGCGCGCTTTCCTATTTGGGAGGCAAGTTAGGCGCCGATGGTGACGCTAGCCCCTGAGCCGTTCGCCTCAAGAGGCACCTGCTTCGTCGCGGCCTTCTCCTGAGAGAACAGCTGCTTCTTCTTCGCAGGGGGCCTCGGGAGGGGTTCCTCATCCTCGTCAGCGGGGGACGCCGCCCGCGGCAGCCTTGTAGGCCGCTTGAGCGGTGTACAGGCGTCTGAGACCATGCCGCGGATGACGATGGTGCCACCCGAGCCAGGAAGCTTGACGAGGTTGTAGGCGTGGTGGGTCACCGCCATGAACTTCGCGAGGGCGGGGTAGCCGAGGATGGTGTTGTAGGGCAGGCCGATGTGCGCGACGTCAAAGTCGATCAGCTCGGTGCGGTAGTTGGCTTGCGTGCCGAAGGTGACCGCGAGCCTCACTTGCCCCAAAGGGGTCGTGAGACCCTCTGTCACCCCCGAGAAGGGCCTGGTGGGCATGAGCCGCTCGTAAGGCACCTGAAGCTTCTCGAAGGTCTTGACAGAGATGACGTTGAGGCCTGCACCCCCATCGATGAGCGTCTTAGAGACTGCGATGTTGTTGATGGTGGGGGTGCAGACCAGCGGGATGGCGCCAACAGTCGAAGTGGACTTGGGGTGGTCGCTGGAGTCGAAGGTGATGGGGTACTGGGACCACTTGAGGGGCCTGGAGGCCTCAACCCCGGGAAGCGCTGCCGCGATCTCGCAAGCGAGTTGCTTGAAGTGGCGGTTGGAACTGGGGGCCTGAGCCCCGCTGAGTATGCAAGCGGCCCCGCGAGGCACCTGGTAGCCCTCAGGAGTCTCGGCAGGGAGGTTGTCATTTCGGGCTGGACGCGTTGGCTTGAGGGTTCTGCTGGTAGTTGTCGTCGTAGTTGTTGTTGTTCCAGCGTCGCCCCCCGCGGCCGCCGCGGCCGCCGCAACCTTGCTGCCGCTCGCGAGCCTCGCAAAGCCTCTTGAGGTCGTAGCAGTCCTCGGTGGCATGGGAATGCCTGTTGTGGTAGACGCAGAAGGGGCGATCATCTTTCTTCTCGGGGCCCGCGGCTGGAGCGGCAGCACGAGGCTGCTTGGCGTCAGGTTCAGCTGCGAGGACCGCAGTGGTCTTGCGCTTCTCGGTGGATTTCTTCTTCTTGGATCCCTCGGCAGGGTCCCCTGGCTCGTTCTTGACGAACAAGCGGCCCTCCTCAGCCTTGGCGCACTTGTCCGCCATGTTGAAGATCTTGACGACGGTGGTGATGTTGTCGTGGATGCCAAGCTTCTCGAGCATCCGCACAACCGTGACTCCAGCCTAGAAGGCCGAAATGACCTGCGTGTCGGTGGCATTGGGGATCTTGTTGCGCACCTGGCTGAAGCGCTGGATGTACTTGCGGAGGGTCTCACCAGGCTTCTGGTGTACGCCGCGGAGGCCGTTGTACGTGAGGCCGCGCTCGTACGTGCCCTTGAAGTTCGCGATGAAGTACCGGCAGAGATCCTCCCAGGTGTTGATGGACTCAGCGGGGAGGTTCGTGAGCCACGAGACGCGGAGTCCTTGAGGGCCATGGGAACCAGTTCGCCATGACTCTGTCGTCGCCCCCTGCGCCTGGATGGCCAAAGTGTAGAGCTGCAGGAACTCTAGGGGTTGTTCTTGCCGTCGTAGCGCGGAGGAAGATGCGGCTTGAACTTGACCGGCCAGACGACGCGACGGAGGCTACGAGTGAACGCAGCCATCATGTCGTAAGTGACCACGCCGTTGGCGAGGGTGGCACGGAGGTGGCGCCCCGCGGTGGCGACGTCCCGGACGGCGCGGTTGTGGCGATTCTGCCCGCGCTCGATGCTCACGCGTGCGTCCTCCGGGGCTCGCTACACGATTTGGCAGTCATGCGGCGATGATGCGTGCGATGCAACGCGGTTGTCGCGAGGAGGAGCCCCCGCTGGAGCAGGTCGCGGTGGAACTGGTGGAGCTGGAGCAGGCGCGGGATGAAGAGGGGGTGGACGGGAGGTGCGCCGTGCGCCATGTCCCCCACGCGCACAGAGGGAACCAGCGAACGAGACGGTGCAGGAGCCGCGACGCGGGCGGCGCCGACGATCTCGGAGAGGCGGTTGAGCCAGGCTTCTTGAGCCTCCGTTGTGGGACGGTAACTACAGCAGCTCCTGCGCCATGAGAAGCGCAGTTGCTGGGCTGGGCGCAGGGCGGTCAGCGAGGAGGCAGCGCGGTCCCGCGACGGGTGCAGGGAGGAAGCTTCCTCTTCGCCGAGGTCGTCCTCGGCGTGGTCGTCGTTGTTGTCCTCTGGATGCTCGACGCGGGGCTCGGGGTCGACGTGGCGCTCCGGAGCAGCGCTTCCGCGCGGGCGGCCGCACGGATTGCCAGCAGGAGCGGTGGCAGCGCTGGCCGTCCGGCGAGCGAGACGTTCGGCGCGAGAGCCGGCCATGGCTTTGTCGAGGTTGCAGATGCGCCTCAGCCCCCTACCTGGCGCGCCAAATGTCGGAGAACTGTCCTAGGAACTGGGTGCTTCTCACTAGGTAAGGAATCGAGTAAGGGGCTGAACACAGAATCAAACAACCCTCAACGTGCCTCGGCGACGGCGCTCGTCGAGATCGCTGTGGGACGGCACTGCAGAGATGAACACACGATGTTACCCAGGTTCAGGGCCCTCTTGGAGAGGTAAAACCCCTACGTCCTGCCTTGGTTGTATTGCACTGCTTGTAGAGGCTACAGTACAAGGAGAGCTTCGGGAGCTCGAGGTGGCTAACAATGGCTATCGCTAGAACAGCACCGAAGCTTCGGATCTCAGATCCTGGCTCCTTCTCCTTATCTCTCTCTCTCTAAACTCTCCAACACTCCAACCTTCCAACCCTCCAACCTTCAACCACACTCTCCCCCTTTGCCTGAACGTGCTCCCCCTCCTTTTATAGGTGTCCTGGACCTCTTCCCCCAAAATATCTTGGCGGGAAGGGTTACCACATGGCGACGAAGGAGGAGGTCGGGTGCACGATAAAGGGAGAGTCCATCGACGCGGTCCATGGCAGGGAGCGGTGTCACTAGAGCTGGAAAAGCCACCGTCCAGCCAGGACGGTGGGCTGGCGCTGCTAGGGCTCGAGATGCGCCCCACGGTGACGTCGCCCTTGGAGTGTAGCGGCAGATGGTATCCTTATCACCGAATGGCAATTCTTGTAGCTCCTTTGCTTGGTGCAGCCTGGTTGACTGCTTTATACATGAGAGTGGCAACTGCGGCGCTGTCGTCACCGCGCGCAGGCGCGCCCGTGACTCTGCGGAGGGCGCAGAGCCCATGTGCGCTCTGTCGCGGAGACAGAGCTTGCTTCGTGGGGAAGGAACCCCGCGAGGCTGGAGGCCTCGCCGAGCCTTTGGCTTGATCCTTAGCAGAATCGAAGGTAGCATCCGAGATGCCCTCTCGAGGAGAGGTCCCTCACGGGGGGAAAACCCTCGCGAGGCTCGCCAGGCTTGGAGAGCCTGGTCCTTAGCGAAATCTTCTGAAGAGTGTCGCGGGCCCTGGCAGGCCGGCCCGTGGTACCCTGGTTTCCACTGTGCCGACACTCCGGGTTGCGGAGGAACGGGCGGCAAGCGGTGCCCCACCGCCTCCGCCCCCGTCGCCGCCTCCGCAACCGACGACCATCCGTTGATGACCGTCGAGGAGGCGCAGCACCACGAGCACAACTACATCCCGACGCTGTCCGACCGCCGCCTGCCGGACGGCTGGATGTCGAACGTGGACAACGTCCCGGTTGCGCCACCCCTCACTGGGCAGGCTAGACTGGACTACATCGGTCGTTGTGGCTGGTGGCTGATGACCCATAAGTATAGGGGGTGTATTGTAGTACTTTCGATAAATAGGAGTGTCGATCCCAACGAGAAGCAGAAGGTGTTGACAAGTAGTTTTGATGAAGGTTTTGCTGTAAACACTAGTAGACAAGTTTTTAGGGACTTTTGATATAGCAGATAAATAAAATGCAAGTAAATAAAAGACAATAATAATAGTAATTGCAGCGAGTAGCCCAATCCTTTTTAGCACAAAGGATAGGCCGGTTGTTGTACTTATGATGACCAAATGTTCTTGAGGACACACGGGAATTCTGAAGGGGTCGCAGCATAGAAAACAAAAAAATTCCTACGCAACAGGCGGAATAAACCCCAAGGATCTAGACCTACTAGATGGAGGTAGCGAAGATGAGATCCAATCTCTTACCCTTGAAGATCAACAAACGTGTTTGTCGGTGCAGGGGTTGGCTAGTCGATCCCCGCAACTAGACTCATCTAGTCGCGAGGAGATGTATTTCCTCAAAGATCCAATCCGATGAAGTGCCACAAGAGGTAGCACCTCCGCGGTATCCACACGTACGGCTCGATGTAGATCTCCGCCTTCTTGATCCCGCAAGCAAGGTGGAGATGGCTAGATGGATCTCGGCACCACGACGGTTGTGCTGGCGTTGATGATGATGATCTCCACGAGCATGGCTTCGCCAAGCCAAGCAAGAGGAGAGGGAGAGGAGGAAGTGCAGCAGCAGCCCTACATCTAGGGGTGGTGCGGCAACTATGGTGGTGGAGATGGCGGCAGCCCTACGGGGAGGGGTGGCGCCAAGGGGAGGTGGTGCGGCAGGGGAGGGGTGCGGCGGCTAGGGCAGGAGGGAGCTCCAGGGGTCCGGCAGCCCTCCCCCAGCCCCTCCTTATATAGGTGGCCAGGGGGCTGCGCCCCTTGCTCTCCTCGGGCCAGCGGCTAGGGGTGGCTTGGCCCCCAAGCCAGCCACCCTAGGGTTAGGGTTTGGAGGCCGGCCCCCTCCCTCTTGGGATTTAAGCCCCACACGCATGGGCCCCTTAGGGCATGGTGCGGCTGGCCCATGTGGCCAGTCCACCACCCCTTTTAAATCATGTGGGCCCCATACTCCTATGGGCCCCACTTCTAGACTCCTCTAGAACCTTCTAGAATATTCCGGAACCCTTCCAGAAAATCCCGGAACTTTTCGATACCTCCGGAAACCACTTTCCTTATATGAATCTTATTCTCCGGACCACTCCGGAACTCCTCGTGATGTCCGGGATCCTATCCGAGACTCCGAATCACCATTCGTTCATTCCATCAATTATCTCATCACTAACCCTAGCTACATCGGAGCGTTAAGTGTGTGACCCTACGGGTTCGAGAACATGTAGACATGATCATATCAATAATCAACAGCGGACCGGGATGCCCATATTGACTCCTACATATTCAACGAAGTTCTTTATCGATTGAACCACGATGCCGGAGATTCTTAATCTCGTATACGATTCCCTTTGTCTCACCGATATTTAATTTGCCCGAGATTCGATCGTCGATATCTCCATATCTAGTTTCATCTCGTTACCTGGAAAATTCTCTTTACTCGTCCATAATATAGGATCTCCGTGATTAACACTTAACCACATGGTTGCACCTTTCTGATGCTATATTACCGAGAGGGCTGTCACATCCCGAAAATTCGTCCCTAATGTTAGTAATGTTTTTCTCCCGCCTGAAAAACTTTTTCTGTTTCCAAACTATTTTCTCCCACTTGTTGGTCTTTGAATTGACTTTGGTTTTGCTCACTTGGAGATTTCCCAACAAACCTTGAGCTTATCAACCTCCACCATATCTCGATGCCACTATTTTCGTTTGTCACACATTGATGCCACTCCAGTGTTCCAAAACCTTCCGTCTATTCCACTAAAAGCCACCACCACAATTGTATCTTAAGATAAATTCTACCAGGCTACCATATGGTTCCCTCATACTTATACATCCACCCTATGGGAAAATATTCCATAGTCCAATGCAAAAACCCTCGGTTAAATCATATCCGCTATTATGCCATTTCCAGTCCAATAAGTATTCAGAAACCTTCCACTCATCCCAAATCCTACAATTTTGTGGATGGGCCTAATTCCACCTCCTGAACATTTCACTCCATTGTCCCAACCTCATTTGAACAATATTTGGGGTACTTCCTTTTGTAATGCTATTTCTATGCCTATTTGCTATTTCCAAAGCAACCCCTAGCTACAAAATCATTTGGCATTGCCACTTTTCCAAGTTGACAAGATCCCATACAAAACCCCATATCCACAATATCAGGCCAATATCATTTGAGTAAGTGCATTTGGCATACCCATGCCATTAGGGCATTTTGCGACACCACATTCTTTGACCACCTCCAGGTACCCGATTGGGCTCAAACTTCACCAACATCCTACATACCCCTACCCTAGCCTACCGTGAATTTTGGGGATTTCTGAGATGGGGAAGACCCCTGTCATTTCATCGAACACCTGGCGCAACCCCGGTTTTCTGAAAATCTTATACATAAAAGTTTGTCACCTTTGAGTGATTCTAGTTTTTGTTGGGTTGGTCCCTTCGTTACGAACCCAGTGGTGCGACCCGTTTTCCATTTCATGCCACGAGTCAACGGGAACGCGACGATGTCGCTCACGTCGCGCTCTGGACATCCCGGACGCCGATTAGGCGTGACCTAAATCTGCCAAGCCCTAATCCCCGGCACCAGTGAATCCCCTGTGCACCACTGCGCGTCCAGCTCGTTGTTCTTATCCGGCTCTCGATCCTAACCCCTGAGTTGGGTCACCGACACTTCACCATGGTTCAGCTCCCAACCCCGGTCACCACCTTGCTTAAAAACCGAAAATGGCAGCTCCCCTGAACCCTGTACCCCATTTCCCCCTGCCCCTCACTCTCCCTCAGCCGCACCACCACTTGCTCACCCTCCCCTGCCCTTGCTAGCCAACCCTCCGGAGCAGCAGTTGGAGGCCGAAGCCATCCCGTTCATCCTCTGCTGACCACGGCCGAGCCCGTGCTCGACGCACCCCTCGCGCAGAGCCTCTCCCCGGCCACCTCTGACCCTCCTCACGGGCGTGGCCAGGCACTACGCTCCCACCCCCGCCGTCGCCCAGCCTCCTCGTGCGCCCAGCGGCCGGCTCCGGCGACCTTCCGACCTGGCCGAGCTGGGCCAGCTCGGGGCCCCGCCGCCCGAGGCCGTCCTCGTCCCCGCCCGTGCCTTCCACGGATGCGGTGGGTGGTCGGCGACCTCTCCGCCGTCCTCGGCTGGCTCCGTCGAGCCGCCTGCCGTCGACCTCCCGCCTTGGTCGGGCTCGGTGAGCTCGGGACCTCACCGCCCGAGGCCGTCCCTGCCCACGCCCGCGCGCTCCTCCGTCGCGGTGGAGTACGGCGACCTCGCCGCTGTCTACGGCCGGCCCGCCGAGCCGTCTCCCGCCACCGGCAGCTCTCTCCCGAGCCGCTGGCCATGCTCTCCCGTAGCTCCCTCACGCGAGATAGCCAGGAAGAAGGTGGCCGGCTCGATCCCCTTTATTGGCTGAAAGCGTATTTCGGGCTTTACGCTTCCTCCGCGGGAAAGCGTCTTTCTGTGGAGTCCGCGACCGGGCCAGCTTCGGCAGCGAGTAACTGTGCGCCGCTCGCGCGGCAGGTAGTTACTCGTCGCCTGCTAGTGAGCGTTGAATAGCTATTCATCGCTCGTCCATATCTTTTAAACCGTAGCTCCGTTTGAGGTGATTCAAATTTGTAAATTCATAGTTTTAAGAGCTCTATCCAGTGGTATAGGTTTGGTATTTTTAAAAAATGTTTATATGCTCAGCACACTTGTATGCTTGCATAGGTGTCCCGCGGTACCGGCAAATCGATANCATATTATCATGTCATGCGTGGTATTTTATGTTGGGGCTATTCGATGCTAGCGATTCCATATGTGTACTTGCATGCTATGTCTATTTCGAGCTTAGATAATAACGCCGTGTTTCATTTCCAGTATAGTTAGCGATGCCATGTTTCACTCATCGTCCATGTGTGTAAATGATTAGCGTATGATTAATTTGTGCGCCTCGCACTTGCGTGGCTTTGTCGAACCACCTGACCAGCTAACTATAACTAAGCGTCCCCATGATTGTTTGCTTCTTCTCCTTCGCCGAGGTGAGGAGCGGACGAATGTCGTCTTATGATCCTCGGAGTTGGGGCATTTGCCAAAAGAGTTATTTGCTTCTTCTCCCTCCGTCAAACTTGGCTGGCGTATGCCCGCCTTGACTGCGACGCTTGGGAAGCTGGCTTTCATTTGGGTCTTTTTGCCAAGATTGCTGACACCACGTCGAGTTAATCCTCGAGTGGAATGGATGCTTTCTTTCTTATGATTGCTTATCATCTGTCAACTGTGCGTCACGAGATATCGTGGCTTTGGTTTATATCCTGTCAACTGTGCGTCACGAGATATCGTGACTTTGTTTTCATTCCTGTAATACGATAAACCCATCAAGTGTGGGTTGAGTTCCGGCCGGCGACTAAATACATGTTGGGCACCGCCCACGTGGATTGAATCTCGTCTACTTTTCTGTAGAGTGGTGGCGTGTGTTGGACGGTACCATGCACCACTCCCCATTCCGGCGACGATGGACTGGAGAAACCGCCGCAGTCAATGGAATGGAGGAACGGGATCGCGTGGACGCCTCCACTAACTTTTGTAGTCGATCTGTGGCTGCTACTGGCTGGAGGTATCTCCGCCATCGCCCGTTGACGCTAACCAACTGTGCTGGTTATTTTCTTTTACTCAACCTGTGGCTGTCACTGGTCGGAGTTATCTCCGCCATCGCCCGGTTGAACTAACCATTGATTGAACTAACTATATATTGTTTGAAATATTGGGTGCAGTTTGTTTCTGTTTCATGTTGATATGATATCACGATTTTGCATTGGACTAATCTGTTTCATGTTGATATGATATTATATTTATTGTGTTGGACTAACCCTCTGTTGTTGGAATTGTTGTTGAAAGAAACGGGATTAAATGAACCAACCCTCCAAGCTTCGATAGGGTCAGTCCATAGTGCCACCAATCTGAACCTTGAATGCACTGCCACTGTCGCCCAAATGGGAGAGCCATAACCTATGTAACCTATCATGCCTCCTTTGATGCTACCCACTTGGCAAGTCTAGTCGGATACTGCATAGTTGTGGTCGGGGCTAGTCTTGTGAAGGTTCCGGAGCTAGGCGTTGCTCATGAGTTGGGGACGTGCCGGATTCACTTCGTCATAAGACTTAGCCCGAGTGGTAAGTCGGTAGCTATACAAGGAGTGTCTTGGTAGCGTGAACGGTTATGTAATTGTATCTTGCCGTCGCGAAGCAAGGTGCATTTAGATGGGTGGTAACTGCAACCTCTCGAGAGTGTATCAACTAGCAGCTAGCCTTGTTCCTAGGTTATGGAACAGTTCAGTGTCGGTCACACTATTGTCCTTTGTCGAGTCCGGAGGTTAAACTTAAGTTCGGTGTGAAAGTAAGATGAACAACCTGATTCCACTAAATAAACAATAAGATGATGCAGGGAATGTTACCTCAGTTGTGAATGGTTACCCGCGTTGAGGGATGGCGGTGCGATCGTTGGGGGCCTAGAGTTAGGCCTGAGCCAACATCGTCCGTGCATTACCTAGTGGATAGATGAGGCCAGTGGGCCTAGCAGTGGAAAGATGTGGTGAGGCCGTTGGGCCTAGTTATGACAGGTTTGTTATAATACTTATTAGCAAGGGGTACCTCCGTTATTCGTCACAGGTAAGTTCTCTTGTCTGATCGCCGGTGCACGATCCAACCCCACCTGGCTTGGACTCTGTACTGGTGATACCCCATTATCTACTTATGCCAGGATTGTCGTACTACCTGTTGATATCCACTTAGAATGTCGTGAGTAGACACTTGCCAGGTTTAGATTATTTTCTGTCACTAGTTACTTGTTGCCTGATTGCTTGACTGTTCATGTCTTGTGGTTGTTACTTGCGAGTACATCATTGTACTCAAACTGGCTTTTCATGTGGCCAGACGTGGAGAGGATTCGTCTTCTACCATAGCAAAGAGAGATGGAGCAAGAACGTGCTAGGATCAGTAGCCCAGCCAGATGCCTGTGGAATGGAGTCCCTCCAAGCCGTTGCCGAATCTATGACTTCCGCTGCCAGTTAAACTCTGTCCCGCGCCATACTTGGCCACGATATTTTTCTCTTGCCTTGATGGCCATGTAAACCATTTGTAGCCCTCTGGGCCTGATTGTGTAATGATATTTCTGCTATGTTGCATTGTCGTAACGTGCGTCCGGATATCCTGGGCTGGCGCACGGGGCGACCGCCTCTCTGGCAACTTGTGTCAGAAGGGGGTGCCACAGAGCATGGTATCAGAGCACCAGGCTGGCTGTAGACTACCCTAGCATGGAGAGCCCCGCCATACTTTTGCCCGACAACGACCCGATGGATTTAACCCGTCTCCGCCTAACTGGCATGGCTCGTGTCGGTCAACAGTATGGTGTAGAAAAGCTTGTCCCAACCCTTTCCCAACGCGACTTGCCGGTTTCTTCCTTGATAAGGAATCGACACTACCCATTAGTATGAGAGTTATTTTGGGTGTGTTGCATAGGTTTAACTATCAAGTGGGAGTAATCAATGAGACACTACAACCACGGTGTCCCGCTCACTTAATGTTGGCTCGTGTATAGGTTTGAAAAAAAAAAAAAAAAAAAAAAACTCATACATGTGACGACACAAGGTTCCTCACCCAATATGAACCTTGTGAGAACTCATGTTAAAGAAAGGGCCCAAGCCCTCCACGATGACCCCCATCGCAAGCTTTATTATGCTTTTGAGTGTCCCACATCGTTGGAGCACGAAAGGATTTTTGTAGAGTGTTTTGTTAGCTTGGATTGTAGACTTGCTTGTTGTTTTGCCATGGTTTTGTGGGTTATGTGTGCCTTGCCATGTGTGATCGTTTAAGCAAAAAAACCCTAGTTTATATTTATATACCGTAGGGGTAGATCCTATCTTGTTTGATTCAGTGAGCCCCTGCCATGCCATCCTTAGAATGCTTTGAGTGTGATAAAAATATCATGCCTCGATAATGTTTGTTTTAGAAATATCCTGCTAAGTGTTAACCCTTTTGAGTGTTAAACCCTAGTACTGTGTAGAAAAGTTTTAAAATATTTAAATCTAGGGGTGTAATAAACCATACAAGAAATATCTTGTATAACCCCGGGAATCTTCATTAGTCTCCGAATCTCGGGACGAGATTCTTTTTAAGGGGGGAAGGTTTGTCACATCCCGAAAATTCGTCCCTAATGTTAGTAATGTTTTTCTCCCGCCTGAAAAACATTTTCTGTTTCCAAACTATTTTCTCCCACTTGTTGGTCTTTGAATTGACTTTGGTTTTGCTCACTTGGAGATTTCCCAACAAACCTTGAGCTTATCAACCTCCACCCTATCTCGATGCCACTATTTTCGTTGTCACACATTGATGCCACTCCAGTGTTCCAAAACCCTTCCGTCTATTCCACTAAAAGCCACCACCACAATTGTATCTTAAGATAAATTCTACCAAGCTACCATATGGTTCCCTCATGCTTATACATCCACCCTATGGGAAAATGTTCCATAGTCCAATGCAAAAACCCTCGGTTAAATCATATCCGCTATTATGCCATTTCCAGTCCAATAAGTATTCAGACACCTTCCACTCATCCAAAAATTCTACAATTTTGTGGATGGGCCTAATTTCACCTCCTGAACTTTTCACTCCATTGGCCCAACCTCATTTGAGCAAGATTTGAGGTACTTCCTTTGTAATGCCCTTTTCATGCCTATTTGCAATTTCCAAAGCAACCCCTAGCTACAAAAATCATTTGGCATTGCCACTTTGCCATGTTGACAAGATCCCATACACAACCCCATATCCACAATATCAGGCCAATATCATTTGAGTAAGTGCATTTGGCATACCCATGCCATTAGGCCATTTCTGGACACCAAATTCTTTGACCAACCTCTAGGCATCCAATTGGGCTCAAACTTCACCAACATACTACATACACCTATCCTAGCCTACTGTGAATTTTGGGGATTTTTCTGAGATGGGGAAGACCTCTGTCATTTCATCGAACACCTGGCGCAACCCCGGTTTTCTGATAATCTTATACATAAAAGTTTGTCGCCTTTGAGTGACTCTAGATTTGTTGTGTTGGTCTCATCGTTACGAACCCAGTGGTGCGACCCGTTTTCCATTTCATGCCCCGAGGCAACGGGAACGCGACGATGTCGCTCACGTCGCGCTCTGGACATCCCAGACGCACGATTAGGCGTGACCTAAATCTGCCAAGCCCTAATCCCCCGGCACCAGTGAATTCCCTGTGCACCACTGCGCGTCCAGCTCGACGTTCCTATCCGGCTCTCGCTCTTAACCCTAGTTGAGTCACCGACACTTCACCGTGGTAAAGACCAAACCCTGGTCACCACCCTGGATAAAAACCGGAAATGGCAGCTCCCCTGAACCCTGTACCTCATTTTCCCCCTGCCCAGCACTCCTCACTCCCTCTCCACTCTAGGAGCCAGAGGCTCGGCGTGCCCGACGTGCTCGTCTTGAGCCCACCGCGTGCCCCATGCCTCCCGAAGCCACCCCGTCCACCCCACTGCCGCTGTCGTCGTCGTCCCCATCTCCCACCGCGAGCCATTCCCGCCGTCGACGCGCCGGTAGCCACCACGCTGGATCCGGCCATGCTGGCCATGGAGCTGGCGCTCACGGGCGACGCGACCGTGGCCTCCCTCCTCCGTCCGCGGCCTTCCCCGGGCGGGTTGGGACGCGGCGTGCCCGTCTCCACCGTCGGCCGGCAGCCCAGCCCTCGTGGCGGTCGGCGACGAGGCCGGCCTCGCCCGTGCTCGACCCCGCGCGGCCGCTCATGGCCAAGCTGGCGCCCGATGCGCCCTGTCCACGCCCACGTCGACCTCAACGTTCTCCTGCAACCACGGCGTCGTTCCCAGCTCCCACCCCGATGCAGCCCGCCGCCGCCGCCCCTTTCCCCGCCGTCGGTGTCCGCCCGGCCCTCCCCGCTGCCGCCGCCATCCCGCCCCTCGCCATGTCCGCTCGCCCCCGGGGTCGCCTCCCGTGCCGCCCGCGGCTACCCAGCTGCCGTCCCCGCCCGGCCCCGCCGTGTAGCCCCCGCCACCGGTCGGCATCGGCCTGCAAGGCGCGGCAGAGAAGAGGAGCGACGGATCGATCGATCCGATTTGATTTTGGGCTAGCTGAAAGCGCAGTTTGCAGAGTACGTGTTCGCCAGATGAAAACGTATTCCTGCGAAAGTGCGCGTCTGGCTGGCTTCGGCAACAAACAGCTATGCGCCGCGCGAGCAGCAGATAGTTAACCATCGCCTGTCCATATCTTTTGACCCTTAGCTCCGATTGAGGTGATTCAAATTTGTAAATTCATAGTTTGAAAAGCTCTATCCAGCGGTATAGGTTTTATATTTTTGTAAAATGGTTGTATGCTCAGCACCCGCGTATGCATGTATAGGTGTATCCCGCGGTACCGGTGAATCGAGACCCTAACCCGCGACGTGTCCGCGATCCTCCAAGACCAATGGCGTCAAACATCGAAGGCAAGCTAACCACTTGCTATGAACACTCAAGCGGTGCAGTTTGTTGCATATTATCATGTCATGCGTGGTATTTTATGTTGGGGCTATTCGATGCTAGCGATCCCATATGTGTACTTGCATGCTATGTCTATTTCGAGCTTAGATAATAACGCCGTGTTTCATTTCCAGTATAGTTAGCGATGCCATGTTTCACTCATCGTCCATGTGTGTAAATGATTAGCGTATGATTAATTTGTGCGCCTCGCACTTGCGTGGCTTTGTCGAACCACCTGACCAGCTAACTATAACTAAGCGTCCCCATGATTGTTTGCTTCTTCTCCTTCGCCGAGGTGAGGAGCGGACGAATGTCGTCTTATGATCCTCGGAGTTGGGGCATTTGCCAAAAGAGTTATTTGCTTCTTCTCCCTCCGTCAAACTTGGCTGGCGTATGCCCGCCTTGACTGCGACGCTTGGGAAGCTGGCTTTCATTTGGGTCTTTTTGCCAAGATTGCTGACACCACGTCGAGTTAATCCTCGAGTGGAATGGATGCTTTCTTTCTTATGATTGCTTATCATCTGTCAACTGTGCGTCACGAGATATCGTGGCTTTGGTTTATATCCTGTCAACTGTGCGTCACGAGATATCGTGACTTTGTTTTCATTCCTGTAATACGATAAACCCATCAAGTGTGGGTTGAGTTCCGGCCGGCGACTAAATACATGTTGGGCACCGCCCACGTGGATTGAATCTCGTCTACTTTTCTGTAGAGTGGTGGCGTGTGTTGGACGGTACCATGCACCACTCCCCATTCCGGCGACGATGGACTGGAGAAACCGCCGCAGTCAATGGAATGGAGGAACGGGATCGCGTGGACGCCTCCACTAACTTTTGTAGTCGATCTGTGGCTGCTACTGGCTGGAGGTATCTCCGCCATCGCCCGGTTGACGCTAACCAACTGTGCTGGTTATTTTCTTTTACTCAACCTGTGGCTGTCACTGGTCGGAGTTATCTCCGCCATCGCCCGGTTGAACTAACCATTGATTGAACTAACTATATATTGTTTGAAATATTGGGTGCAGTTTGTTTCTGTTTCATGTTGATATGATATCACGATTTTGCATTGGACTAATCTGTTTCATGTTGATATGATATTATATTTATTGTGTTGGACTAACCCTCTGTTGTTGGAATTGTTGTTGAAAGAAACGGGATTAAATGAACCAACCCTCCAAGCTTCGATAGGGTCAGTCCATAGTGCCACCAATCTGAACCTTGAATGCACTGCCACTGTCGCCCAAATGGGAGAGCCATAACCTATGTAACCTATCATGCCTCCTTTGATGCTACCCACTTGGCAAGTCTAGTCGGATACTGCATAGTTGTGGTCGGGGCTAGTCTTGTGAAGGTTCCGGAGCTAGGCGTTGCTCATGAGTTGGGGACGTGCCGGATTCACTTCGTCATAAGACTTAGCCCGAGTGGTAAGTCGGTAGCTATACAAGGAGTGTCTTGGTAGCGTGAACGGTTATGTAATTGTATCTTGCCGTCGCGAAGCAAGGTGCATTTAGATGGGTGGTAACTGCAACCTCTCGAGAGTGTATCAACTAGCAGCTAGCCTTGTTCCTAGGTTATGGAACAGTTCAGTGTCGGTCACACTATTGTCCTTTGTCGAGTCCGGAGGTTAAACTTAAGTTCGGTGTGAAAGTAAGATGAACAACCTGATTCCACTAAATAAACAATAAGATGATGCAGGGAATGTTACCTCAGTTGTGAATGGTTACCCGCGTTGAGGGATGGCGGTGCGATCGTTGGGGGCCTAGAGTTAGGCCTGAGCCAACATCGTCCGTGCATTACCTAGTGGATAGATGAGGCCAGTGGGCCTAGCAGTGGAAAGATGTGGTGAGGCCGTTGGGCCTAGTTATGACAGGTTTGTTATAATACTTATTAGCAAGGGGTACCTCCGTTATTCGTCACAGGTAAGTTCTCTTGTCTGATCGCCGGTGCACGATCCAACCCCACCTGGCTTGGACTCTGTACTGGTGATACCCCATTATCTACTTATGCCAGGATTGTCGTACTACCCTGTTGATATCCACTTAGAATGTCGTGAGTAGACACTTGCCAGGTTTAGATTATTTTCTGTCACTAGTTACTTGTTGCCTGATTGCTTGACTGTTCATGTCTTGTGGTTGTTACTTGCGAGTACATCATTGTACTCAAACTGGCTTTTCATGTGGCCAGACGTGGAGAGGATTCGTCTTCTACCATAGCAAAGAGAGATGGAGCAAGAACGTGCTAGGATCAGTAGCCCAGCCAGATGCCTGTGGAATGGAGTCCCTCCAAACCGTTGCCGAATCTATGACTTCCGCTGCCAGTTAAACTCTGTCCCGCGCCATACTTGGCCACGATATTTTTCTCTTGCCTTGATGGCCATGTAAACCATTTGTAGCCCTCTGGGCCTGATTGTGTAATGATATTTCTGCTATGTTGCATTGTCGTAACGTGCGTCCGGATATCCTGGGCTGGCGCACGGGGCGACCGCCTCTCTGGCAACTTGTGTCAGAAGGGGGTGCCACAGTAGACTTAACAAATCAACAGTGAACCTTGTCACTTTGATATTTCCGATCATGCTTTCGCTGCGCTGCTTTGACTCTAAAAGATCTCCAATTTAGTCTGGCTTTATGACTTCAACCAAGTCTACCATTTTCTAAATTTATCTCAATTTCATGAAAAATGACTCCTCATTCAACATGTTCTTACAATTAAGAACTTGGGTCACATATCGTCATATACAAACACATGGTTCCTATATGTTGAGACCTATGAACAATTCATATTGAATTCCAACATATCCTTCAACCATCAATTTTGTACTGAGTTCTCTAACTCAATGCTTCACCTATATATCACAATGAGATGAACCATTCTTCTCTTGTTTCATTTTGAACTCCTTCAAAAATATTTAGGTTAAACATCTGACTTTAATGTTTATCAAACTTATCTATCCTTCATAGATACATTCATCTACATGAAAATTTGACGTTCAAACTAACTTCATAAGTTATGCATTGGTCCATGACAACATTTACAACATTTATGAAATCTCCATTTCACTCAAACACGATGTTGTAAACTCCCACTCAAATATACACCATACACATATTAAATTGTGAAGCCACTTTGGCTCCCACTCAGAAATATGTTATCTTTATATTTGACCATGATTAACTAGTTCCCACTCAAACATATGTCACCACATATTTTGATTATGGAAATTAATTTCTGCTCTAACTTAATATATGTCACCACATATCTTAATTAGATCTCACTCAGTTTCTTATGCACTTTCTCGACACTTTGGACTCCTCCAAAACTCTTAACTTTTAAGATTCGAGAACTCATATACGAAACGCCAGCACCTTGCTAGCTCTAAGTTTTATTTATTCCACGCAAACTCTTTACAAAATAAATATGTGAAACCTAGCGACGGCAGCAGGGGGTTGCGGGGCACCGGAGGAGGGACGGGAGAAGGAGCTGGAGCTCGGAGGTGGCCGGAGGATGGGGAGCAGGAAAGCGGCGGCCACGGGAGCGAGCAGAGGCGGCCGGCCCGAGGGGAGGCATGGCGACGGCACGCCATGGGAGAAGAGGAGCAAGGAGGCTGGGAGGAGGGAGAGGGCCGGGGGAGAAGGATGGCAGCATGGAGAGGGATGGGGTGGCGAGCTCGGGGCCGGAGATGGCCGGGGAAGGAGGAGCTAGGGCGGCGGGCCTCGCCGGACCAGGAGGTGCAGCGGCCTGAGCTAGGAGCAGGGAGGCGCGGGGAGAGGAGCTTGGGGCCGGCCGGGGAAGAGGAAGGAGGACGACCACGATGGGGAGAGCACGGGAAAGGAAGGGAAGAAAAAAATAAAGGAGAAGGAAGATAAGGAGAGGAAGAGGATAGGGTTAGGGACCTAGATGAAAAATCCAGGGACCAGTTCGTGAGGTGGAGGGGCTTGCTCATGAAAAACAGGAAAAGAAGGAGGGTGGCTGCAAAAGACAGGGGGTGGGAAAGGAAAAAGACCAGGGGGAAACCCTAGGGTTTGGAGGCTAGGTGGGCTTGGGCCGGTTTTGGGCTACTCTCTCGCTCGCTCAAAATTTTATTTTCTTTTGCAAATTAAATTTTGACAATTAATTTTTGAAAACGGAGACGACTGTCTTGGTAAAACTTTTCCGGCAATTTAGCAAAATAAAATAGGGTTTAATAAAAATAATTTTTGTTGCCAAAAATATGCGATGCGCATGATGCTGATGTCATGATGATGCAAAAACAAAAACAAGCAAAAATATAATTTGGGGAAAACCCCGGGACATTACAACCGACACCACTAAAAAGGGATCTCGCCCCGAGATCCATGCTACCGTCAGGGAGAAGAAGAGCAAGGTAAACTATCGAATCTTCTCGCACCATGGTGATCTTCTCGACACCACTAACAAGAGGTTCTTGCTCACACTGATGGCGATGTTCGTCTGACAAGATGCTTCCAAAGGTCGAACCTATTGGGTAAAAGGCAGAGGTCGTCCACCCACGAAGATGCTATAACCGAAAGATAGATAAGAAAGAAGATTTAAATCATAAAAGGTAAGAGGAGGAATAGAATAGAGGAAAGGAATAAACCAGAATCCTATTGAGATATTTTCAAATAGCTTTTAGTAAAATAGTTTGGACACTCTACAAACAACGACCATTAGCTAGGGTATCCTACAGGCAGACTGGACCCGCGGGGTATCGAAGAACCATGGCTCTGATACCACTTTGTAACGCCCCAAGATCGGTAATATGCAGATTTTAATGTTCCAGCCAAATCCGCATAATAACGATCCTAAAGGACGCCCACCAGGCATAACGTGCACGCCGTAACACACACGTTATGCGGGTGGAATTGTGATAACATTACAACAGTTCTCGATGGAACCCACAAAACAACATATATACAACAACGACTCACCGAGTCAAGAACAAAGATACAATACAAAGATCCAAAGAACAGCGGAAGCGAGTAGCGTCCGACTACGGACAAGATACAAATTGGACTAAGAGTCCTGAAGACAAACGAAGGCAACATATCCCTGCCCAGGCCAAGCCGGAGGGATTCCCAAGCTAACGTCGTCAGACTTCAAACCTGTTGGCTGCATTGGAATAGCAGCCCCGAAGGGGTCAGTACTATAAACATTACTGGCAAGTAATACTCACAAGATATCAAAACTGGAATTCCGGGGAAAGAGGGTTAGCGATTGAGGTGGCGGTAAGCAGCACTAACAACTTATAGAGACACGCTACAACTTTCGTCTAAAAGAGACAAGGTAAGAGAGCGCATAAGAAACCAACTATACTACTCACCACATCAAAACCTGCCCAAGTATTACTCCCTCGTTCAACCACCCACGAGGAAGCAATCAGGGCAACTCACACAGTGGACAAGTTTTATGAGTTATTATTCAAGTAATCTATCTTACTAGTCAAGTTATAATCATCATAAGGTGCAAGTTGTCTATGATCTTTTTAGCCAGCGCATTTCACCAAGTCGTCCATAACCGCGGACACGGCTTTTCGAAAAGATTTCACCCTGCAGGGATGCACCAATGAACCCACACGCATCGAAACACTCGCTTAGAGGTGTACCGGTGGAGCGTTCGACGCAATACTTCCCTTCTCTACAAACAAGTCCAGGGAGCCACCTAGCTAGGTCTGATCCACCTTGAGAGTCCGGCCGAAGCTTCGAGGTGGGCCTAACCGATGCGTGGACGGTGTCGGGAGGAACACTCATACGATTGCCCTCCTTCCACATGCGATAAACGCCACGTGCCGCAAGACCTACTGAAACACCCGAACTACTTGTGGCATCTGGACAGGTTTGAGGATCCGGTAATAGATTGCGGGGAGGCCCATAGAACTCCCACATGTGGTTAGTGCGCTCAGTCTTGGATCAGCGGAAAAGAACTCGGGTCCTAGGCGACACTAGCAGAACAAATCACCACGATTGGCCTTCTGCCGGTGCCTTATCATTATTATATTATTCCCATCGCAACAGAAATTAAAGATTACCATTTTAGTTGAGCCTAGCTTCATGTTAACAACTATACTAGACAAAGAGATAACAGGACTCAAGCAAAGCACCTAAGCATGCACTACGACTCGCAAGGCTAACAAGGTAAACAAACAACAGGGTAATAGGAGGTGGGGGTGTGGCTATATCATGGCTGCCAGGTAAACATGCAAATAGGATCGGGACACAAGCATCGTGACATAAGGCTAGCAAGGAACAAAAGATAGGACGAGTAAGAGACAGAAAACAAGCTAAGATAGCAAGGGAGTATCACTTGCCTGCAATCCGGTAGAGGTAGCAGAACCTGTCGTTGCTCACATCAACTCAACGTCCTAATCCCGAAGAAGCAACGAACACTGGGCAACGGAAAAGATGCATTTTATTCTACGGCAAAAGAATCGGCATGTTGATGACATGATGCATGACAAATTAAAAGTTGTCCAATTTTATTCCCTAACACATGGCAACGCATTTTAAATGGGATCGGTACACAATATAGATGCACCGGACAAACCCCATAATTAAATTGATTTAATTCGACTAAATGGATAAAGGTGCGATATATTAATGATGCATGATTTCATAATATACGCATATATGGTATATAGGGTTTAGGGTTGAGGTCACACATCGGATCGAGGATCTTCGGATTTGGAACCGCCGTCTTCGGATCGGAGAGGAAGTAGTCGTCGTAGTCGAAGTAGCCGAAGTAGTCGTTCATCCGAAGTCGGAGTAGTCGAGGTAGTCGACGTCGTGGAAGTAGTCGTACTCGGGTCGTCGTCATTGCAGACCTTGGCGTTCCGGGCTTCGGGGTCGTCGGGGTTCGAGTACCGGTCTTCTCAGACACGCACAAAGGCGGCCGGCACAAAAGGTCATCATCACGGAGAACTTGGCGGGTCGTCGTCGAACGGGCACCGGTAGTCGTTCACGATCGTCGTGGAAGTAGTCCTTGTCGTATCCACATGGTCGAGGAAGATCTTGGCGGCTCCAACCTTCACAGTGCCAGGGATCGGGCTTCACGTCGGGAAACACAACACGGGGCAAACGTTGGGGACGGTGCAGCAGCAGCACGGGCACGGCACGGCAACGGAAAAGGAGCCGGGTCACTTGCGGGCATTTCGTCGAACATGAAGCGGGCACCAGGTGGACGAGGACAGAGGACGCACGGTAGCGAGGACGTACACGGACATCAGCACGTCCACCTGCAGGGAACACATGTGAACACGGCCGTCGGAGAGGAGGAGCAGGGGCCAGTGGCCAGGAGCACGTGCAGCAGGGGGTTGCGGGGCACCGGAGGAGGGACGGGAGAAGGAGCTGGAGCTCGGAGGTGGCCGGAGGATGGGGAGCAGGGAAGCGGCGGCCACGGGCGTGAGCAGAGGCGGCCGGCCCGAGGGGAGGCCTGGCGACGGCGCGCCATGGGAGAAGAGGAGCAAGGAGGCCGGGAGGAGGGAGAGGGCCGGGGGAGAAGGACGGTGGCGCGGAGAGGGATGGGGTGGCGAGCTCGGGGCCGGAGATGGCCGGGGAAGGAGGAGCTAGGGCGGCGGGCCTCGCCGGACCAGGAGGTGCAGCGGCCTGAGCTGGGAGCAGGGAGGCGCGGGGAGAGGAGCTTGGGGCCGGCCGGGGAAGAGGAAGGAGGACGACCACGATGGGGAGAGCACGGGAAAGGAAGGGAAGAAAAAAATAAAGGAGAAGGAAGATAAGGAGAGGAAGAGGATAGGGTTAGGGACCTAGATGAAAAATCTAGGGACCAGTTCGTGAGGTGGAGGGGCTTGCTCACGAAAAACAGGAAAAGAAGGAGGGTGGCTGCAAAAGACAGGGGGTGGGAAAGGAAAAAGACCAGGGGGAAACCCTAGGGTTTGGAGGCTAGGTGGGCTTGGGCCGGTTTTGGGCTACTCTCTCGCTCGCTCAAAATTTTATTTTCTTTTGCAAATTAAATTTTGACAATTAATTTTTGAAAACGGAGACGACTGTCTTGGTAAAACTTTTCCGGCAATTTAGCAAAATAAAATAGGGTTTAATAAAAATAATTTTTGTTGCCAAAAATATGCGATGCGCACGATGCTGATATCATGATGATGCAAAAACAAAAACAAGCAAAAGTCTAATTTGGGGAAAACCCTGGGACATTACAGGCGGCAGCGCGACGAAACAATTGCTGAAATAGCCTAAAGGAGGTCGACACTAAGTTGTGTAAGAATCGTCGCCAGGAGGACAAAAGATAAGTTATTTCAATTTCCGTGAACCTCAATTCTTCCATGCAAGCGTGTTATCCTTAGCAACCCGTAAGCAGGGGGCTGGTATGTGTCGGTGGCTGACGGGTAGAAGTGCCGCGAGTGGCCTCACGGACAAGGCACCGCCGCCCGATCATGCCGTACTGCCGTGGGAAGGGGGAATCGGGCAGTGCTGTGGTGAGACGCACTTCATAACAGAAATGTACTACCAACTGTGCTTGCGGTTTGCTTCGGATAACACGCTAGCATGATAGGAAAGAGGGTCCATTCTTTTCCTACTAAAAGTTTGTTGTGTGTAGCTCCTTCCCGGGGCAGGATCGGACGGCGGGACGCGACAAAGGAGCTCGGCACCCGGGAAGGACTGGATGGACTGGGGACGCGGCAGGAAAACAGCTAAGTCCTTGCATCAGCATCCTGCATCTAGGCATAATATCTCGCTCGGAGTCAATATACCATCGACCTGCGCATGCTTGACGGTTGATGAGAGCCTTTGCGGGGGTAGGCGACCACCCCGGCGAACGGTCCGTTTCCCTCTGGCCTAGTACCCGCGGACAGTGGCGAAGGACTCCCGGAAGGTATAGTCCGACTTAGGGGGTACATCTACCGCGTAGGGGTAGAGTGCCTTGCACCTAAGTGGCCTCCTCTGAAAACCCGACGGCGCGTTAGTGCAAGGGAAGATTTGGGAAATGACCCCGGGAGTTGAGTCTAGGGTTGCACACATCCGAATCTACATTCTGAATTACATTTCTGAATTTACATTCGGTTATGCAACTACTTGTTCCTATGCCGCTAAGGCCAGCTTGGAGCTAGCCCTCCTAGCTGTGCGCCCTTGTCTTATTCGTGCCCAGCGGGGGACCTCTCGATTCCCGGGGATGCCCGGGGAAAGAGGGGGAACCCGGTGGGATTTTCAGGCGTCTCTTGGCTTCCCGGCACATCCGGGCGCCAGGCAGTGAAGCAGGGAGAGCACCTCGGCCGCCACCTCGCTCATGGCATTGTCGTCCGCCTGTGACAGGGGACAAGTTCGGTCAGGATCTAGACCAGGCCCAAGAGGAGCGAGGGGCCGGAGGAAACGCAACGCTTACCTGCTCAATGGCTTCGAGCTCTCCCCAGAGTAGGGATGCCTCCGGGATCCCTGCGGTTTTCTCCTTCAAGGCCGCCAGAAGCTGAGCCCTGCGGAGGGCGCGCATCCGGCCCTCCTCCTGGGCTGCGGGGCCAGAGATGGTCGCCAAGCGCGAGACGCCCATGGCGAGGGCCAAGCGCGACACCACCTCGTCTTCCTCTCCAGCGGCACGGGCCCCAGTTCCCCTGGGAGCCTCCGCCGCGCCTCGGTGCACGGACGCCGCCGTCGACGTCCCTGAGAAGGACATTCCTGCGTCCCCGACAGGGCCCTGTGGTCTATGGAGGGGCAGGGAGATCAAGGAGCAAGAAGAAGCAAGATCAGGAGTTACCGAGGAGCTGGGGGCTGGAGAGCCTTTTATAGGCCCTCTACTCCCCACTGGCCCCTCTGACGGTACAACTGGTGCAGTAATCAGGACGCCTGCCGCTCAACCTTGGCCTTCGCAAAGGCCAAGAACTCCCCGATGTTGGGGAACGTCCTCGAGAACCCTGGCGACGGGATTGTTGCCCTCGGGCCAGGGTGGGGATTCGCGAGCCTCGACACCGAGGCACCACCGGGAGCCTGATCAGTCTCAGTGCTAAGTTCTAGGCAGACCGCTGGGGGCTCAACGTCGCCCTCGCCCCCGACGCGGTCCTCCGCGTCATGATCTGCATCGACAACGAAGTGTCAGCCTCTGGGGGTGGCATCACGTTCACTCGGAGGTGACAAAGACGACTCCGGAAGGAGTTACCTGAAGACGGCACGGGGGCTGCCGGGTCCCGACCCAGGGCTGCTTGTTCCTGCCCGTGAGGGGGCGACGCCCGGGCCGCCATCGACGGCAACCCTTCGGTTCCTCTCTCCGGGGATCTGGCCCTAGGAGGGGTCCTGGCGGGATAACGGAACTCCTTTGCAACCGCCGCGGAGCTCTCCGCGACCTCTCCTGCCTCCTCATCTTCATCGACACGAGCGCGCTTCCAGGGGCTTCCGGACCCGGAGGACCTGCAAACAAACGACGATGGTCAGGGCAGCCTTAATCCCTGGCGGACAAGGAAGGATCGGGGAAGGAGTCCAGACTCACCTCCGGGCCCGTTTGGCGCTGGAGAAGCCCCACCGATTCCCCACCAAATCTTCGTGGAGGCGTTCTGTTTGGCCCGTTTCCTCCCGTTGGATTCAAGGTGAGCGTTGGCGGTCCGCGCGGATCGCAACGTTCAGAATACCCGTGGGACGCGCGCCTCCGTGGTGCGCGGCTCT
The DNA here is from genome assembly GCA_012064385.1 of Puccinellia tenuiflora. Classification (NCBI taxonomy): domain Eukaryota; kingdom Viridiplantae; phylum Streptophyta; class Magnoliopsida; order Poales; family Poaceae; genus Puccinellia; species Puccinellia tenuiflora. The sequence continues at coordinate 724,147 of QRDG01002060.1, forward strand.
GGCGGATGGGACAAGACACTCGAGACCTGACGCCGGGTACCCACTTTGGCTCTTTTTGGTCATAGCCCCGGCGGCAGAAGGGCGTGGCCGCCGGGACTATGCCCGGGGGCTACTGTCGCAACAGTGGAACATGGGGTTCCCCTGATGCGGTCAAAGTGGGTCCACCGCACGTGGGCCCACCAAGGAGGCACTCAAGGCCAAGGCACAAGACTGGCAGATGGGCCCCCCATCTGCCCCGCGGCGACCAGACGAACGCGACATCGACAACCATGGCAAAGGACCGGCAGATGGGCCCCCCCCCCTCAGAAGAATACTTGGACGAGAAGAAGCCACGTCGCCCACTAAGAAGAACCCGGAGGGGTTTTCCCGCCAAAACCCCTCCAGCCCCAAGGGTGCACCTGTGGTATCCCCTTAGCCTATAAAAGGAGGACCAAGGCGCCCAAGGAGAAGGGGAGGAAGGAGGACGGAACCTCAGGGGGACGGAACCTCAGAGAGTCGGAGGCTAGGCTAGGTAGCGCACAAGTCCAAGGGTAGCATAGGCGAGAGGTGATCTCCTCTGGGTCAGGATCTGCTCGTCTTCAACCTCTAGCCGACACCTCCCGGGTTCGGACCTGCAACCACCACTGTAAAGCTACACCATGATATACCACTCAATCCAGACATGCAGGAGTAGGGCTGTTAGCCTCCGGGCGGCCTGAACCTGGGTAAACTCCTTGTGTCTCTGTGATGCTTGCTAGTACGTAGATCTCGAGCTTAGACGAAGTTCCCTGGCGGAAGACGTTTCCCGGCCTCCTTCGCGCCCCATACCGAACCTAAAAAGGGGGTATCCTTTACTCCCGGTGTCCGTGATCCAAGACACAATAGGATACCACAGTAGCACTTGCATTATCTAAAGATAAATTTGAAGCCAAATTAGAGAAACTACCAAATAAAGAGGATTTTGAACAACTAGCATCTTATTCTGAAAACATTATTCCCAGGATAGACAATGAATTAGTTAATGTTATGCATAAAATAAGATTATGTGAGAGAGAATTTCTTGAAAAAGATGTTTACCTCAACAGAAATGAGGAAAAGTTGGTTCGTGTTAGTGATTCATTAAGGAAAAACCCATAATTTAAACATATGAAGGAAGTTCCTGTTAAGAAACAAGTTTGGGTTAAAAAAGAGAGAAAAGTTAAGGAAGTTAAAATGCTTAGTGAAGTCAAGGAACCACTACTTGACTTAGATAATTGTAGCTTGTATGAATTAATATCTATCTTACAAAAATTTGCAAGTGATCCTTCCATTAATGTTAACCAAGCAGGTTTTGGTTCTTATATTGCTAATCATGTTTTAAAAGGAAAGATTGCTAGATACAACCAAGAAGCTATGATACCACCTAAGCTTGGGGATGTATGGATTCCTAAAGTACTAGTAACCATTGGAAAAGAGACACCATGCTATATTAGATCTAGGATCTAGTGTCTCTGTTTTATCTAAAGAATTATATGAAGTTCTTGAATTAAAGAATCTTGAAAAATGCTCTATTGAACTTGCACTTGCTGATGATTCCATAAACATGCTTTAGGAAAAGTAAATGATGTTATGTTAGAGTTGCATATGACATTTGTACCTGTTGACTTTCTAATCATGGATATGGGGAATAAAACCTCTAGTCCAATTATTCTTGGAAGACCTTTTCTTCGTACTACAGGTGCTATCATTGATTCAAAAGAAGGGAATGTGAAGTTTCAGTTTCGACACAAGAAGTGCATGGAACACTTCCCAAGGAAGAGGGACACATCAAAGTTCAAGCTCCCTCATGAGCTTCGTCCATTATAAATATCAAGTAAGAAGCCTAGTTACATGGCTATAAAGAAAGCGCTTTACGGGAGGCAACCCGGTTGTTTTTATTTTGATTTTTTTTGTGTCCTCTTGCTGTAACAAGAGACTTAGTTTTTAGTTTTTTTCTGGAATTTTTAATAAAGTGCCAAGTTTTAGCGATTTTGGTTGCATTCGGAGATTTTATTCCAGCACGAATATGTGCACGCTATGATTTTTCGTTCCTATTCTGTAACTCCGAATCAGCTGATATTTGAGCTGTATCTGCAATTCATCCTCTGTAAGCATGAATGTTTTCAGATTTTTTTACATATTTAAGTAGGGTAGAAAAATGCGTTTTGCTGCTGCTGTTTTTCTGGACAGATTATGTCCCATTTTGTTTGATGCATTCTTTAAACTTTTAACTTGAATTTTTTGATCCAATTGAGTTTATAAGTAGACATACAAAATTATACATTTTCTGTACATTCATATGAATTTTTGTTTAAGGATTTTATGCAGCAAGCAATTCATTTGTCTATGACTACTAATGTCACCCCCACAGAAAAGAAATTGGAGAAACGGTGTTTTGAATTTTTTTCACAGGGACTAGAGGAGATGCACCAAGAGCTATCCAAGGATGGTGAAGACCATAAGCTTGGGGTTGTGAAGACAACCCCACTGGACCAATACACTCTTGGTTTGCAAACGTCTAACTTCTGTTTTTCGATCAATGCACTTTATCGCATAAACTTGGAGCGTCTTTTATTTGCTTTTTATTTCGGTTTGAGTTTTGTTTGTCTTGAGACCACCACTATCATTTATACATGAGAGAGCTACTGGAAATTTGGGTTGAATTAAGTTGGATGCTATTAAAAATATTGGGAAAGGAATGTTTGAGTTGATTCAAAAAGATACATATAGTTGCATGATTCATGTGCTTTTTAATGAGTATTAATTTGCGAGTGTTTTATCAAGAGCTATCTTCTATTCATGTTTTGATGCTGAATATTACTTTACTTTGTTTAACATGGATTGGTTAGTTCTATGGACACTTATGCATGCATTTAGACAGTCAACTTTCTCCGTCTTGCTAGCCCAAAATTCCAACAAGTAAAACTTGTTTTCCAACACCTTCAACCAAAGTTTTTCCAGTGAGTCCACCATATCTACCTATTAGCTTTATGCTATTACGAGTATGTTTATCATGTTATATTGTATTATCTATTCTTCCAAATTAAAGTGCTTATGTTATTGATTGTTATGGGAAAAATTGGTTAAAAAGCTCTCACGAACTTGATGCACACCTTACTTTTCTTGCACTTAATAAACATGAACCATTGTGATTAAAATTATGAAGTTGTGAGCTTGAAAAGAGTCTTGGTTGGGAGTTAGCTCATATGTGCTGTCACATGGCAAGCTTTCAACGTGCTCTTAATTATATTTAGTTGATATCATGTACTTTTGTTTATGGATGCTTATCATGGTGCCAAATAAATGTGGAAACTTAGTAAGTTTGAGAAGTTTGTATAAATGGCTAGAGAGACGCCTGGACCGCTAATCTAAGCCATGCATCATTCATGTTGGAAATTTACTTACATGCTATGGTGAACCTTCAGTGATGCACCTCACAATAAAAAGCTAAACCAATAGTAAATAAAAAAGGGTGTTGAGATTGTTCATATTGCTTGTTTGTTTGTCTTGTCATTTTGACATGGGTTTGTTCCATGTCCTGGGACAAGAGGTACCCCAGTTGACGCTCTTGATGACGCTATTATATTACTTACAATGACCTTAACTTGAACTTGCTTTGTGGCCCGAGTTGAGTAACACCGTGGTGTAGGTACTCGTATTCACGGGCATGAGGCATTCAACCCATACTTTGTCACATACTTTAAACTTTAACCATTCAAGCTGCTATGATAGGGGTAATGAGAGCTTGACACCAATGAATACCACATTGCAAACATTAACTTAAGTAGAAGCATTTGGAAGTTAGATGAAACTTATCCATGTTTTACCTCTACTCATTTATATATCTTTCCAAAGTGTTCACCTTTTATATTCAGATACAAGAGTACTCTATGACCATTATAGGATGTTTTTACTTTTTATTATGTATACATTTGGTCCATAGTACTTTCTTCTATGTTACACTTTGTAAATTATCATTGAACATCCTTACATTGAATATTCGATATCACTTCATAATCTATCTTGTATATTCCTACTCCTTTGAAGAATGAATCATTTGACTCTATGTAGCAATAGTAATCATCTTTGATATCCATTGATAGTATTAAAATGCAAAGTCCATGTTAGTTTTATCACCTTCATACTCGAGGACGAGTATTGGTTAAGCTTGGGGATGTTGATGCATGTAAAATGCATACATGAACTTTACATTTTATTACTTGATATTCCAACTTATTTGCATCATATAAGGGTTATATAATTGTTTTACATTGATTTTGGGAATATTTCACGGTTTATCTATTTTTCTGAAATTAACCCTGCACTGGCAGAAAACCCTATTTTCTATATGTTGATGTTTCAGGGACCCAAACGACGTCCAAATGACCTAATATTTTGCGAGCATCAGTTTTTGGAAGGAACAAAGCGTAGGAGCCAAGGAAGCGCACGAAAGGAAGTCCGAGGAGGATTTTGGGGGGTCCCACGCGGCCAGATTCCCTGGTTGCTCCGATGTCGTCCGTTTTCATCTCCGTGCCTCCGTCTTGACCTAAAAACGACTATAAAAATAGTCTCCCGACGCCTTTCGGAGGGGAGCGCCGCCGAAACACAGAAACCAAGAAACAGAGACCTGGAGTTGCAGATTGGAGGGGGAAAACTCCGGCGGGGCGCTGCCGGCGTGGTCTCCATCTTCTCCAACGACTTCTCCACCGTCTCCATGATGAAGAGGGAGTAGTCCACCCCTGGACTATGGGTTTGTGGAAGTAACTTATGTATCTCTCCTCTCTTTGAGCTTCACTAATTAGCACCGTATGAGCTGCTGAACATGATTACGGTCATCTATGTAATACCTTTGTGGTGGATCTTTTTATGAGTTAATATATGTTTGAGATTGCAATAGTTTTGTTTCAGTTATGAAAGTAGATGCATATTATGTACCCCGTTCTTGTTTACTTGTTTTGATCAAGCATGTGTATGAGAGCGTGTGAGGGGGAACGTATGCATTAGATGGAGTAACTGGGGGGGGGGGGGGGTGGTTAGTGCGGTGAAAGTGACAGAAGTTCCGCGATCCACTTGGGTATTTTACCTTACTTTGTTGCCTCACTAGGGATAAACAAAAATACCTTGCTACCGGAGATGTGGGTGTGACCATTGCCACTTCTCCATGACTAGATCTAGCATGTTCTTATTTTAACTTCATGTCATAGAACTTAAAGCTATACTCTGATTTATCTTAATTACTGAGGTGCTAAGATTTAGTTCATGTCTTGGTGGAATATAAGAGAGATTAATAAACAAAAGATCTCTATGTTAGGACGTGATGCCCATATAATTAGTAACTTGTCATGAACCTTTATGTTGCAATCTCATATGTCAATTCTAGTGTTCCATTATCTATCACTTTATTAAAGAGAGAGTACATTTGTGAAACCATGAACCCCGGTCCATTTTTAATCATAAGAAACACCTTTCCAACAACTTTTATCCATTTTCCATTTTCTGCTATTTAAAAATCCGAAAATACAAAAACACTTTTACATCTCGCATTCACAATACAAAACCCAAAAATATCATCCATTATTGTTTCCACCATCCTTGCATATTTATTTATCATCATTGCATATTTATTTACTGTTTTGCATTCATTATCTTTTCATATCATTCTCACACCTTGTGCTTGACAACCACTTGGTGAGGTTGAGGGCACAAAACAATTTACTTTGTTTTGTAGGTTTTCAAGAGAAGATAAGAAGATAAATCTTTCACTACTGATTCCCCGAGAGTTCGATATTAAACCCTCGAGTCACCCCTCGTGGGGAAAACTGTATTTCCTATACTATACACTCTGCACTTGGAGTCTCAACCTAACCATATTCTTTTGACGCAGGTAACTACGTCAAAGGCCATCAACATCTACAGCCACGCCCCCAGGAGGCCTTTTTTAGCGCCGGAGGTGCAAAAAGGGCAAGAAAATCGCCCAACCACGCCCCCCGATAGCCCCCGAGAGACCTAAAAAAACGTCAGCAAACCCAGCCCAAACCCAATTCGCTGGGTGCTTTTGGGGGTGCTGGCGGAAGCAACCTCCAATCCTGTCTTCCCACGTGTCCCCTCACTCTATTCCCCACGCCTTCCTGCCGACCTGCCTGCCATGGAGCACTTCTGGGTGGCCATGCCCCCTAGGGGCCTCTTTTTCTGCCGGCATGCCCCAGAATACCAGATACCTCTTTTTCGTTGCTCTTGGGGGGCTCCAACGGTTTGGGTTGCTCTTAGGTGTAGTGGCTCGTGTAATCTTGCTCGGGGCTAAGTTGGTGGCCTTCGGCTTTCGCACTCTCTCAGATGTCTTTTTTTAATATTTTTGTCCGATGATTTTCTCGCCACTTTATATATTTGTGCTTTTTAGATAAAAGGCCAAAGGCCTAGCTTTAAATTAATAAAGTCCCAAACGGCTCGAAGGGTACGAGGGTACCGATCTTATCAACTGACAACTCAACGCACTAAGCAAACACAAAGAAAAAGAAAATAAAGCTCCGGTTGCCATCGGCGATGCCCTCCTCCATCAGGCTGCAGGGGACGACAAAGGAGAAGTGAAGGCTCAACCACTACCTTGAGGACGAACACGAGAACATGAGCTACCTGAGGCCGAGGCACTACAGTCCCAAGCCTTCTCTACCGCGGAAAAGAGCACCCTGCTCTCTCGCCCCGGATCGAAGGATGCTGCATCGTCGGCCGGTAGAGCTGCTCACCCGAGAGCTAGGTTTGTGGACTATTCTCAAGACCATCAGAAGCAAGGACTGGACTTGGTCATCTCGCGGCAGGGAGCAGAACACCCACCATACTGCAGCCCAAGAAACACTGATCGAAAAGGTGAATCTTGGGGTTAATCGTTGACGAAGAGGATGCGAAGAGGGCAGGAACCTGCAGCAGAGCACCTGGACCAAGACCAGCCACCGTGGAAGAAGAGCATGGGCATTTGCCACCATGTCACAGTCGCCGAAAGGGGAGCACTTCCCCTACCGCCCAGGTCCGAGGGCGCTGACCCTGCCAGAGAATAGCAACACGCAACGATGGCAAGCACCCCATAAGGAACACACTAGGCCTGCCAGACCACATCACCACCACCAACACACACGCCTCGGCATCACCAGCCACCGACCCTTCGTGACTCACTCACCGGCAGAAATCGCATCCCCGAGTGGCGCCCTCAAGAGGGAAAGCGACACCAGTGGCGTCGCCGCCGCCCAATCCAAGGATTTTGGGTTTTCACCAGGGAGCGAGGAACGGGGTGGGGAAAAGAGACCTCGACGACGCCTCAAGGGAGGAGAGATGTGCTCAGAGCGTCACCGCCGTCGTGGTCGGACGGGCCGACCAAGGGTTTCCCCCCGGTCCCAAGCCTACCCCACTACCCCCCATCCTTCTCCAGCACCGACGGAGCCAGCAGCTAGATCCAGCGGGGGGGAGAGAGCCAGAGAGAGGGAGAAGACTAACCTTCAGATCTGGAGAAGAGGGCCGAAGACACCGCCCTCCCATCACGACCAGAGCCCACCGATGCCTCGCCGCCCTCGTCCCAAGACCACGGGCCAGCACCCGCGGACGACACCAGCCGCAGGTCGACTCCACCTCTCCATCCAAGGCCGCCGCCTCGGGGTCCAGAGTCTTCGGAGAGAGCCCGAGCGACGAGATCCCCATCGCCGCCTTCACCGGCGACCTCACTGGGAGACACGGCGGTCGCCTCGGGCAACGGCGAGGGGAGGGGGAAGGGTTGGAGAGGGGTGGCAGCGGAGAAACCCTAGTCGCACCCGAGTCGCCCTCGGGAGGACGACGCGAGGGCAGAGTGTGCTCGGGAGGACTGAGGCGAGAAGCTATATTTGTGCTTTAGACCGGAGCCGACCTCTAATTCGAGAGTTAAACTCAGGGTAAAATGATCTTTTACCTTTTTTATTCACCGTCGGAGACACCGGTTAAATGACTTAAATCAAAGTCTGAGGCGTGGCATAGGGTTTCCTCCTCCTCCTCTCTCGACCGACCAGCTGATCTGATGGCCACCGACGTTTCCTACCCCGTCCAGCTCCTCCACCGCGGCGGCGGCGACGGCCAATGGTGCTGCCTCGGCGCCACCTACGCCGCCGTCAGGGTCCTCCGCCCGCAGGGCCGCTCCTTCGTCATGTACTCTGGCCCCGACGACCGCCCCCACCAGCGGATCATCTTCGCGTACCCGATCCTCCCCGGCGACGCCTTCGAGAGGTTGGATGGGTCCACGCTCTCCTGGACGGAGTCCGGGTCCGGCGACGAGTTCGCACTCTGCTTCCTCGACGAGGCTGCCTGCGCCGCTGTCTGTGGCGCCATCTCCCCCGTAACGGCGGCGCTCGCCGCTCTGGACGACGTCGCTGACAGGCTCGCGGGGCTGCGCGTAGCCGCGGCGGAGGGGGGCGCCGCAGCCGGTGGGGACATCGCCGGCCGTCTCGCGCAGCTTAGCATAGGCCGCAGGCCATGAATTGGGTTAGTAGGCTTTACCATATCACCGTCGTCTTAGTTCAACTCTGCTCAAAATCCTCCAATTTTTTTCTTCAGTTGTCAATGCAAAAGAAGAGAAAGATTGCGGACTATGATGCTCAGGAATTAGGAATTTCATACGAATTTGGGAGGAATTGCACCGTTCGAAATCTGTGATGATTCACCCAGCAAGCAGAGACATGGTAGTTTGACATCAAAGAATATCATACATCATGTGGCCTTCACTGGGAGGGCCTTAGGTAAAAAAATGATCAACCAAATCATATACTGAATTGGTGCCAACTTGTTCTTGAGATACTGAGAGATGCATCTCAACAACACACACACACACACACACAAAATGAGCTCAGACTATTTTCCAGTTGAACCTTGCAATCTTGTTTCCTCTTCCATGTACCATAGTAGTTTGACATCGAGATTATCATACATCCAGTGGCCTTCACTGGGGAGGGAATTAGGTAAAAATTGATCAACCAAATCATATACTGAAGTGGTGGCAACTTGTTCTTGAGATGCTGAGAGATCAGAGATGCGTGATTGTTACCCCCCCCCCCCCCCCCCCCCCCCCCCCCCCCCCCTCCACTCCACACACAAAAATAAAAAAATGACCTCAGACTATTTGCCAGTTGAACCTTGCAATCTTGTGTCCTCTTCCATGTACCATCTCTTCAATCTCTCATGAGCAATCTTTACCTGCAAAAAAAAGAGGGCATAAAAATCACATGATTTATTACTCCAATCTCAACTCCCTTTTAACATTACATAATGGATTTATATTATCCGATGAGTGTTAATTGAAGACTACGGCAGCTAAGTTAAGTGCAATAGTTGAGCAGAATATTTGATCATGGTTGGTCATGTACCTGTTTTTGCCAGTCAGTTCTAAGCGTTATGAACACAAGTACAATAGTCTGGACTAGTGTTCCCACCAGCATCCCAATCCAAATGCCCTGATATAACAAAAACAGAAAAATCATTTACAAACAAAGTCAGGAAGAAGTATGCTGCACAAAGGTAATGGTCCTAGGGACAAACTGACAAACAAGAAAATGCCAGATGGATTAATCATCTATACATCTGACTACCTTTACATGAATTCCAACAACATAACCTAGTACTACCCCAAGTGGGATGCCAATCAAGTAGTACGATGTGATGTTAACATAGGCGACCACACTTTGCCAGCCCGCCCCAACAGCAACACCTGCAGATAATGGAACGAGGCTGATGCATAGATCGAACAAACGCATTTGTCGTAGCATACTGCTTGTGTTGTGCGGTCTACCTTGTACCTAAAAGTAACAGTAAAATGCTTAAGCTTACCTGATAACACTGGCTGAACACTGTTTAGCAGGATAGAGAATGCCAAGAGAGGTGAAAGGTCCGCGACCGCGTCAGCTACCGCTCGGCTCTCGGTAAATATGTAGGCGATGTTCCCCCGGAAGAAAAGGAAGAACACAAATAACACGGATCCGATCAAGAAGGAAGTGGCGACCACATTGACGATGGCCAAACATGGCCCTCCTCGCACTTCCAGCACCAAGTTCATTTGCCACTCGCACTCTGTAATTAACACTCATCAGCATCATAGCAATTCTTTTGAGAAAATATTCATGATTTAACCGCATGAGCAGTTAATTCATGAACACCATGCTGAACATGAAAAAGTTTACCCTGTTGCACCCAGAAATCCAACAGAAATCATCAGCTCCCATCCATTGATGTTAAGGCTACACATTTCACAAGTACAAACCGTAACAATGGTTAATTACTTCGGGTATATGCATGTGAAGACAAAAGGAAAACAAAATGTGGAACTAATGTCAAGAACACTGACTGCTCAAGCAGACTTCGATACCAGTGACTTAGTATGTAACTATATGTATTACCATATTGAAAGAGCGTCAAGAGCAATCTGTGCATTCTTCATATTCCCGGTGAGGAGCACCAATATGGTGTTGTACCACATTTCCAAGCTGAAAAAACAAAAAGGTAAAAAAAGTAAAGAAAAGCATGTATGTCATCTTTAAGGATAAGGACGAAGGGGCAGCCAGCCCTACTAAGTCTTACACACAAAATGGTCTAGTGTATATCCTAACATAATTAGGTCCATTCAGATGTAATCTCGATAATATTAATAAATTCCAAACACTAAAAGAACAATTTGTTAGCAAGCCGGTGCAGTTTTTTAATTCTTACGTCAGCAACAACAAAGGATACATCAGTGCACGCAACCAACGTGCATTGGTTGTTCTTTTGTTATCAGGGAACTCTAAATTTGTTAAGGATTAGGATGAAAGGGCAGCCACCCCAACCACTAAGCTACCCTATAATCTAGTGTACATCCTAACATAAGTAGGTCCATTCAGATTTAATCTTGATAATAATAATAATAATAATCTCTAGAAACTAAAAGGAGCAACTTGTTAGCAGGCATGTGCATTGTTTTCTAACTCTTGACCTAATCCTCTTCTCCATCGTTTTGCCTCTTCGAGTTCGACGACCGTGTGTGTGCTCTGCCGATCGAGCACCCAAGCTAGCTAGCTCCGGCCGGGTTTATGAATGGCGATGAAGGAGCTAAGAGAGGGGCACGCACGTGGATCATGCATGCTCTAGTTAGTCGTCGGTGCGATCGATTTGGCTGAGAGAGACATTGATCCTCTCCCTGATCGATGGAGATGCATGGCCCCTCTGATCATAATAATTTGGTGCGAGACAGATACATCATACATGCATGTGGTAAAATTAATGCACGCGGGTCGTGCAAATGCACGAAAATAACCTGAGGACGAAACTTAAGCCAAAAATAAACCTATTCGCAAACTTATTTAAAAATAATCCTTTTTAGTAGCGCCCGTATGAAAGGCGCTACTCAATACATGATAGCGCCGGTAGCGGCGGCGTTACTAACCTACCAGCGTGGCAGTGGGGCCACAGAGCCGGGTAGCTCAACTCCCGCACCAATGGCGCTATGCTAGCTGTTAGACTGTATATACGTAGCGTGTTTGTATCTAACTATATATGACGTGTAACTGTAACGTACCTCTTGGTACTTCTATATAATGAGATAGCCGCACCCACGTTTAGGGTGTCGAGTAGTTCCCAAACCCTTTGTTTAACATGGTATCAGATTAGGTTACGATGTCGTCTTCCGCTGCCCTCCCTGTAGCCGCCGCCGCTACCCCCACCTGCCGCGCCGGCCCTAGCTGCCGCCGCTGCTCCCGCCGCCGCGACGGCCTCCGCCTCTACCTCGCCCTTCCTCGCCTCCACTCCTCTGGCGTGGTGGCAGCCTCGGTCCCCCGGGTCCGCTCCTCCGGGTTTCGTCCCGGTGCAGCCCTCGATCGGGTCGATGTCGTCGCCCGCTGCTGAGTCCGGCGCTGGGGGTGATCCGCCGCCGTCGGTACCTGCCGGCGGACCGTCTTCCTCGACCAGCGTGGCCGCGCCGCCGTCTCCGGGTGGTCCTGCGCCCGCGCCCTACGGCGCCTACTCGGTGCCGAACTACGGCGCCCCGTCTGCACCGACTTACGGTGCTCCGCCAGCGCCGATCTACGGCGCCCCGTCCGCGCCGCACTACGGCGTCCCTGCCCCCAACTATGGGGCCCTCCCGACGCCGCCGTCCTCCTGGTTGGCACCGCCCTATGGTGCGTCGCCCCTGCAGCCCTACGCCGTGCCTCCGGCGCCGCACCACGGGGCCCCACCTGCATCGCCCTATGGGGCCCCACCTGCGCCAACCTACGGCGCCTATCCGTCGTCGGCGTACGACGGTGTGGCGCCCGCTGCCCCTGCACCGTCCCTGGAGACGGCGCCCCCGATGGGCTACTACGCGCCTCAGCCGTCGGCTCACGCTGACCCCGCTGCGCCGCCGTCGCCCTTCTACTTCTCGCATATCATCCCGGTGAAGCTCACGCCCGACAACTACTTGTCTTGGCGTGCACAGGTGCTGCCGCTCCTTCGGAGCCGCTACCTGGAGGGCTACGTCGACGGCTCCCTTCCGTGCCCGCCGGTGTACCATCCAGCATATCATACGTGGGTGCCCAGGATCAGGCCATCCTCTCTGCTCTCCAGTCGTCGCTCACCCCGAGCGTCTCGTCGCTGGTCCTCTTTGCCTCTACGTCTCGGGATGCGTGGACGGCGCTCCACACCAGCTTCGCCTCTCAGTCTCAGGCTCGTGCTCATGCCATCCGCACCGAGCTGGGCGAGGCGAAACTCCGTGACAGCAGCATCACGGACTACTTCAACAAGATGACCGGCCTCTCCGACACGCTGGCCTCCATTGGCCAGCCGCTCCGCCCCGAGGACTTCACCACCTACGTCCTGAACGGTCTCGACGATGACTATGATAACCTCATTGAGAACATCAATGGTCGCGACGCTCCGCTTCAGCCTCGTGAGCTCTACTCACGTCTCCTCGGTCGCGAACAGCGTGTCAAAGCGCACCACGCCTCCCCGAGCTTCTCCGCCGCCAACGCCGCAGCCCGCGGCAAACCTCAGAAATCGCCAGCTGGCGGCAAGCCAGCGCCCGCCCCCCAGCAGCAGTCCCATGCCGCCGCGCCTCCCGTCACTGGCGGGGGTCGCCCGCACGCCTGCTGCCCTTGCTGCGGCGCTCAGCAAGCTTGCCATCTGTGTGGTATTGAGGGCCACATCGCCTCCCGCTGTCATCGACGCTTCAAGCAGGACTTCCTCGGCATTGGCAACAATGGCAAGGGCAATGACAAGCAGGCGGCCGCTGCTGTGGCGGGCAACGAGCACGGGAACACTCCGTCCTACTCCATTGATCCGGCATGGTACATGGACACGGGAGCTACCAATCACCTGACGAGTGACATGGGCAAGCTCTCCACCCAGGAGCCATACCGTGGTCATGATCAGGTTCGCACCGCCAACGGAGCAGGTATGCGCATCTCACATCTTGGTCAGGTTGCTCTTCTTACACACAATTCTAGAAAACTGCACCTTCGTAACGTTCTTCGTGTTCCTTCTGCTACACATAGTCTGTTATCTGTTCCTCAGCTTACTCGTGATAATCATGTCTTCGCTGAATTTCACCGTTTCTTCTTCTTTATTAAGGATCGGGACGCGAGAGCCGTTCTGCTTAGAGGTCGTCTTCGCCATGGCCTTTATGCGCTTGATGCGCCACCTGCACCCCCTGCGCCGCATGCCCCCCAGGTGTTCACTGGTGTTCGCGTGTCGTCTTCACACTGGCATGCGCGTCTTGGTCATCCTGCTGCACCCATAGTTCGTCATGTTCTGCATCGTCATGAACTTCCAGTTGTGTTCAATAAAATTGTTGAAACTGTCTGTGATGCCTGTCAGCAAGGCAAGAGTCATCAGCTTCCGTTTTCTGAGTCGAGTCGTGTCGTTACACAGCCTCTTGAGCTAGTGTTTTTTGATGTATGGGGTCATGCCCAAACGTCTGTCAGTGGCCATAATTATTATGTCAGTTTTATTGATGCTTACAGTCGGTTTACCTGGCTTTATCTTATTAAGCGTAAATCTGATGTGTTCGATGTTTTTATTCAGTTTCAAGCACATGTTGAGCGTCTCCTTAAGCATAAGATTCTTCATGTTCAGTCGGATTGGGGGGGTGAATACCATCATCTCAATTCGTTTTTTAATAAGCTTGGGATCTCGCATCGTGTGTCTTGTCCTCATACACATCAGCAGAATGGCGCCGCTGAACGTAAGCATCATCATCTTGTAGAAACTGGCCTTACTTTACTAGCTCATGCCTCCATTCCGTTTCGGTTTTGGAGTGATGCTTTTTCCACAGCTTGTTTTTTGATAAATAGGCTTCCTTCACGACTCTTGCAAATGAAAACTCCTCTTGAACTCTTGCTCAATGAACTCCCAGACTACACTTTTCTGAAGGTTTTTGGATGTGCGTGTTGGCCTCACCTTCGTCCGTACAATAAACATATGCTAGAGTTTCGGTCTAAAAAATGTGTTTTTCTTGGGTACAGTTCCCTTCATAAAGGGTACAAGTGCCTTCACGTTCCCACTAATCGCGTCTACATATCTCGTGATGTCGTGTTTGATGAGAGCGTGTTCCCATTCTCTGCACTTCCGAAAAACTCTACTACTCCTACACCACCCATGCACTCCACTTTACCTTCGCCTGATCAATTTGTAGATGTTGCATATGCCCCTGTGTTGCTTCCTAACCATGCTGCAGGTATCGGACGTGGTGCTCGCCTCGAGCTCCTGGATGATCAGGCTACAGACGTCGATCACGCTGGTGCCGTCGGTCCCGTGCATGGCGCATGCATGCCGGGTCGCGTCCGCCAGCCCGCTGCTGTGCCGCCCGTGCCGGCCTCCCCCGCGCCGGCCTCGCCCGGCCCAGCATCGCCCGAGCCGGCCTCGCTCGGCCCAGTCTCCCCGGCTGCCTCTCCGTCTCCTGGCCCTGTGGCCAGCTCTGCCCCGGCCCCGAGCGGACCGTCCTCGCCCGGCCCATCATCGCCGGCCTCGCCAGCGACGGACGCTGGCCCAGCGTCACCAGCCACCACCTCGCCTGGCTCGACGTCGTCAGCACCGTTGCCACCAGCGCCGCCTCCTGTGGCTCCTCGCCCTCGCACACGCAGTCAGGCTGGTATCTTCTGCCCAAGGAAGCGCACTGATGGGACTGTTGCGTGGATCGCTGCTTGTGTTGCCCATGCTGCTGCTGATCCCACTGCTGAGCCTCGACACTTTCAGGCTGCCCTTGGTATTCCTCACTGGCGCGCTGCTATGCAGGAGGAATTTCAGGCTCTACTGAAGAATGATACTTGGCGACTTGTTCCTCCTGTTTCTGGGGTCAATATTATTGATTCCAAGTGGGTCTTCAAGGTTAAGAAGCATGCTGATGGTTCTATTGAACGCTACAAGGCACGGTTAGTTGCTAAGGGCTTCAAACAGAGGTATGGTCTGGATTATGAAGACACGTTCAGTCCAGTCGTCAAGCCTACTACCATTCGTTTACTGCTCTCTTTGGCTGTTACTCGAGGATGGTCTCTCCGTCAACTTGATGTGCAGAATGCCTTTTTGCATGGAGTTCTGGAGGAGGAGGTTTATATGCGTCAGCCCCCTGGTTTTGTTGATCCTGCACGTCCTCAGCATCTCTGTCGCCTAGTGAAGGCCCTCTATGGACTGAAGCAAGCTCCTCGTGCATGGCATGCCTGCCTTGGCTCGGTTCTTCGGGCTCATGGCTTTGTTCCCTCTACGGCTGACACATCACTGTTCCTTCTGCAGCGTCCTGAGTTCACGATGTACATGCTGGTCTATGTGGATGATATCATCCTCATTAGCTCGTCTGATGCTGCTGCCGAGCGCCTTCTCTCTGCGCTGAGTGGAGTTTTTGCTGTCAAGGATTTGGGTGCCTTGCACTACTTCCTTGGTCTGGAGGTTTCACGGTCTTCTGCTGGGTTGACTCTCACTTAGCATAAGTACTCTCTAGACTTGCTGCGCCGTGCTGGTATGTTGAAGTGCAAGCATGCTACCACTCCTATGTCTGCCACTGATCGGTTGTCTGCGCTTGATGGAGACCCTCTCTCGCCTGATGATGCTACTGAGTACCGCAGCCTCGTTGGTGGACTGCAATACCTCACTATCACCAGACCAGATGTCTCTTATGCAGTGAACCGTGTATGTCAGTATCTCCATGCACCCAGGACTTCTCATTGGTCAGCTGTGAAGCGGATTCTACGCTATGTCTGTCTGACTGCCTCGTATGGCTTGCTCCTCCAGCCTGCGCCGTCTTGTGAGCTCTCGGCCTTCTCAGATGCAGATTGGG
Source organism: Puccinellia tenuiflora (assembly GCA_012064385.1). Classification (NCBI taxonomy): domain Eukaryota; kingdom Viridiplantae; phylum Streptophyta; class Magnoliopsida; order Poales; family Poaceae; genus Puccinellia; species Puccinellia tenuiflora. Next base: position 740,417 of record QRDG01002060.1, read on the forward strand.
CTGGTAGTCCTGATGACAGGCGATCCACGGGGGGATATGCAGTCTTCTTTGGTCCTAATTTGATCGCCTGGAGTGCTCGCAAGCAGGCTACAGTATCTCGCAGTAGTACTGAAGCTGAGTACAAGGCGGTTGCTAATGCCACAGCTGAGCTCATATGGGTACAGTCTTTGTTGAGAGAGTTGGGAGTCTCTCAAGATCAGCCGCCAGTTCTTTGGTGTGATAACATCGGTGCTACATACCTTTCGTCTAATCCGGTATTTCATGCCCGAACGAAACACATTGAAGTTGACTATCACTTTGTCAGGGAACGTGTTGCACAGAAGCTACTTCAGATCAAGTTTGTCTCCTCTAAAGATCAACTTGCTGACATCTTCACGAAGCCTCTTCCACAGCCACAGTTTGTAGGATGTAGGCGCAAACTTAACTTGCTTTGTACTTCAGGCCACAGTTAAGATTGAGGGAGGATGTTAGACTGTATATACGTAGCGTGTTTGTATCTAACTGTATATGACGTGTAACTGTAACGTACCTCTTGGTACTTCTATATAATGAGATAGCCGCACCCACGTTTAGGGTGTCGAGTAGTTCCCAAACCCTTTGTTTAACACTAGCAGGTTCAACTCTCCCACCAACGGCGCTACACTTGGACTTAGAGAAAAACGATGGTTTATGATTTGCCATTGTTCTGTTGCTCCTCGGATCTGTAGCCCAGGTAGCTCAACTCCCCCATCGTCGGCGCTATGCTAGAATGTTCAACTCCCCCATCACCGACGCTACATAACCGGGGTTTGAGCCCCGTTTGACTATGCTGGCAACACCATAGCGCCGTCTGCCTCGACGCTATCCTATGTTACATAACGCTCCTTGTGCGGGCGCTATAAAAAAGATAGTTTCAGAATAAGTTTATTTTGTGCTAAAGTTTCGTTCGGAAGTTATTTTTGATCATTTTCACACGCGGGTCACATAATAGTACAGTACTAGGTACGACTAGTGGCCATGTAAATGGGTTGTCGTCGATGGTTCTTTGGGGAAAATCAAACTGGGCGGGCGCGTGGCGGGTCGGGATCAGGTGTCCTATTGGCGCTCGTCGCAGCTAGCTACCGCGATGACCTCGATCAATCGACGTACATGGACCATGTGTGGATGTATCGGTACAGCCGAGCCAGATGTATACAGATTCGTGAAAATAAAAGTAGATGTATATACTGGGCACTGGGAGCCAGCCACACAAGTCATGCAGCAGCAGTGCAGCATACCGGCCGGTCTGTCCATATGTTTTTGACAAACACCGGCTGCTTTATCGGCACATCGCTCATATCATGCTCAAATGATACTTCACTTGGGATTGACTCGCGTGAATAAGCTCATATGGCTAATAAATCTTTGTTTCTTTTGAACTATCCTGGTTACGGGCCGGAGCATGATATGGTTGCAGCATAATGGAATGAGGTTGTTGCTCGTAATAGTCTAATTGACAAATGGCAAACTCAGATAAGACACATGAGAGTTGAGACACATAACAGAACTGGCAAGTATAGAAAGAAAAAGGAAAAGCTAACATATCTTATTGATGAGTTGGATGTTAGGGCTGAAACGTGTCCACTTAATGCACCAAATCGGAGAGAGATGTATTGAGAAACGCGAACATCAGTTGACAAAACTTACATGAGAGGAGGAATCTAAATGAATCGCAAATGGCCAAAGTAAAACATGTACAAGAAGGGGTAAATAACATGAACTATTTCTACCGAGTGGCGGACGCAGGAACACACTAGAGGGTGGGCTCACTCAAAAAACAATCGTACAACCTTTTTCTTTGCCAAAAGAATAGATAAATAGTCAATTGATTCACAATATTATAGTTCAGTGTGTATGTTTTGAATATGCATGATTTCGACACAAATACACCCTCGGTTCCAAAAAAAAAAACATGTTTTGGGTTTTTCAATTTAAACTACATATGTACTTAAATAAGTGAATTCAAGTACTAAAACCCGCCTAGATACATGTGAATCAGAAAAAAATAAAAACCATCTTATAATGGGAATGGAGGGATTGAAGTAGCTTAAAACATGAAAAAAGTTGCTTGATGAAATATAACGCAAATAGAAAATTACATCACTAAGATTTGGTAACTCTAGCAACATATCTCTACTATATAAAAATGGTTTAAGTGATGATGGTACTACCCAGAGTGAATATATTGAACACAAAGACCTCTACCCTCGTCGAAACTCCAAAATCTATTGGTCCACGATAGGAGCAGGGACAATATGGTGGTAGGGTATTTGTCCCGTTAAATTGACTAATTCATGAGTATGGTATACATTGGCAGAGGAGAGTAATTTCTCCCGTGACCTCCTCCCTTGTTTTTTGCCGGTATGTCCATATATATGTTTTTTGACAAACACCGGTTGCTTTATTTGCACACCGCTCATATCATGCTCAAATCATACTTCACTTGAGATTGATTCAGGTGAACAAGCTCATATGGACAATAAATCTATGTTTCTTTTTGAACTATCCTGGTTACGGGAGCATGATATGGTTGCAGCATAATGGAATGAGGTTGTCGCTCCTAATAGTCTAATTGAGATATGGCAAACTAAGATAAGGGCAAGTCCAACACGCCGACCCAAACGAACCTGGTTTTGGTCCGTTTTTCATCTGTTTGGGTCTACCGACGGACAGGAAATATCCGGCCGCGTCCGGGCCGCGCGCAGTGCACCCAACGCGGCCGACCCATTTCATTTTTTTTTCATTAACAGGCTACAAAAGGGTCGTTTTTTATTTATATAGGGGGGATGGGTGATACGTCCCAGACGTATCTATACTTTTTGATGTTCCATGCTTGATTATATATCAGTGCTACGTGTTTTTACTATGTTTTTATATAAATTTGGCATGATTTATGGAACTAACCTATTAACAAGATGCCCAGTGCCAGTTATGTTTTCTGCTGTCTGTTTGTTTCAGAAAATTTGTTCGGGGAAGTTTCTCGAAATCATCTGAAAATTTACGTGAATTATTTTCACGAAGGAACAAAGACGGAGCCAGGAGGGGAGCTGCATGGGGCCCCACAGCCCCCAGACGCCACCCAGGCGCGGCCCAGGTCTTGGCCACGCTGGGGTCCCACCTGGGCGACTCCGTCGCCTCCTCGAGTCGCCCTTTCGCTTATAAATTGTCTTCGACGCGGAAACCCTCGAGACCCGATCATATTTTCCAGAAAACATCCGAGGCCGCCGTTGTCGCCAACCCTAGATCGGGAGGGTTCTGAACCTCTTCCCGGCACCCTGCCGGAGGGGGGGAATCGTCACCGGAGGCATCTACACCACCATGCCTGCCTCCGGAGTGATGCGTGAGTAGTCCACCACGGGACTACGGGTTCATAGCAGTAGCTAGATTGTTGTCTCTCCTCCTTTTATTCCATTGCTTAGATCTTGTGAGCTGCCTATCATGATCAAGATCATATTATCTGTAACTGCTACATGATGTGTTTCCATGGCACCATTGATACCTAGCAGGCCTTCTCCAAGTCCTACTGGTTTGATAACCTTGGTTTTGTAATCAAGGGAAACTGCTGCTTTGCTGCATCATACCTTCCTCTTGGGGTTCCCCAGCGAACGTGTGATCCACGTCATCAAGCTCTTTTTCTGGCACCGTTGCCGGGGACTTGGAAGCTTCAGGTAGGGGAGTTTCACACATCCTTGCACTTTACTTTGTTATTGTCTTGCTTAGTAATTTTTTTAGTCTTGTTCTGCTTTTCGTTTGCTCTAAAACTGAAAAACACAAAAAAATAAAAATTACAGTACTAGTTTTTTTATCATTTTGCTTGATATTATGTCTAGTTCTTTACTTTCTATCAATGGTTACTTTGTTTGAGACTAGATCTTATTGGCAAGGTTGGTTCACAGAGGAACAACAGAATTATTATAAGGAATACCGCTTGTCTGAAAAAGGGAAACACTTATGGGCACAAATAAATAAATTGAATAATCTTGCTAAAAAAATTCCTCTATATATGATGAATCCTGGTGCTTTAATGATTCTTCTTGTTGTAGGAGGCATAAACACCGCCCTTTCCAATGTGTAATGAAATATTGGCTTCTTATGCTAAAGGAAACTATGATTTTGATAATCTTGAACAAATTGAAGAATTTGTTGCTTTTATGGGTGCCTATGAAATTACTTCTATGCTTAAAGATATTGATGATGCTTCTTACAAATCTGAAAATTTTGTTATACTTGGATATTGCCTTGAGTATTACAATTATAATCCTTATATTACTGAATTTCTTGAGGGAACTTATACTCCAAAAGAAGAGACCGATGACTTGCAGGAAACCGTGGAAGAAGAAATTGCTGAAAGTGAAAGCTCATTGGATGAAAAAGAGGTAGAGAGTAATTAACAAAAGGAGGAAGAATGGAGTAGATACCCATGCTCACCTTCTAATGATAGTAACTCCTCGAATCTTACATTATTTGATTGCCCTCCATGCTTGCCAAAGGAGGATGAATGCTATGTCCCTATGAATGAAACTTGTGAAAATGATTATGCTACTGCTATATATCATAATCCATGCTATTTTGATAAATCTTATGATAATCCTCTATTTTTTCTTCTATTGATATGCATGATAATGAGGAGTGTTGCTTAGAATTTTTTTATGATAAAGCTCTAGATGATGGTCCTATGTTTCTTGATGATTTTAATTGTGCTAGTATTGAAAATGGGATTGGAGAGGTTTTGACTTTAGTTAAATGGAGAGTGATCATTCATCTTGTTATAAAATTGTTAAAAGTGGGTTTGGAGAGATCATGACTTTAATTAATTTTGATCCCACTAGTTTGAAGCTTGATAAAAAATATATGTTCGTAGGTCATGAAAAGCATGCTTTATGTGATAATTATATTGTTTAGTTTATTCATAATGCTACTGGAAATTATTATGAGAGAGGGAAATATGGTAGTAGAAATTTTCATGTCACTAAAACACCTCTCTTTACGTTGAAAATTTTGAAACTGCTCTTGTTTTACATTCCTATGCTTGATACTTTGTACTTCATGGATTTATTTGTTTACAAGGTTCCTATGCATAGGAAGCGGGTTAGACTTTAATGTGTTTCATATTTGCTTCTTGATTCTCTCTTTGTGTTTCAACTCTTATTCTTATGAGAGCATCATTAAAATTATCAGGCCTAGCTAAAAGGCATTAAAGAGAAGCGCTTATGGGAGGCAACCTATTTTATTTTTATGTACTGTTTTGTGTGAGTTTTGGGTGATTTTACCTCTGTAAAAACTCCCTTGTATCTTTTTTTTTGGTTTTTTGTGCCAAGAATAGCCTCTAAAGAGAGGAAGACTAATTGGTGAGTTTGCTGTCCAGAAACAGATTTCTGTTCTTCACTCTTCGAAAATCAAAAAAAATCACAGAACATCATATGTGTCTGCCAATTTTTGTAAGTAAGCATCATGGTTTTGTCTACCTTTCATTAGTTTTAAGTTTTGTGATTTGAGGTCCAGAAGTACCCCAAAAAAATTCATCTTTACAGTCTGTTCTGTTTTTGACAGATTCTGTCCTTAGTTTTGCATTGCTTCTTTTACGGGCAAGGTGAAGTTTTTTTGAGGTCAAGAGCTTTAATTAGACCTTTGTGACAGTATCTAATGTTTTAAAAAAAAGTTCATGATATGTGCTTTGGAACTTAAGGAAGATATTGTTTTTGTGGACTAACCCCTCTAATGAAGTTGCTATAAGTTTTGCGTGAAGGAAGTTTTCAAGTATCCAGGATCGAGGTGATGAATGAAGATCAAGAAAGGATAAAAGCTTAAGCTTGGGAAGTCTCCCATGGATCCTCCTCTTAAATATTCAAGAAGTCACAAGCGTCTAAGCTTGGGGATGCCCAAGGCATCCCCTTCTTCATCAACAATCATCGGTTTTACTCATGGTACTATATTTTTATTGTTTTACATATTATGTGCTGTCCTTCGAGCGTCAGTTTGTTTTTACTTTCAGTTTGTTTGTGTTTTTTTCTCTGGTCTTTGCAATAAATTGGATTCTTGCATGATTGTTTGGGAGAGAGACACGCTCCGCTTTTTCATTAAACACTCATGTTCTTCACTTATATGTGTTGAGTGTTTAGCTTTTATTATTTTGCTTCTAGCTCTTGTTTTTCATGCATCTCTTGTTTAGAGTTGTTAGCTTTCGTAGTTAGGAAGTATTCTCTTGTGGTTTCACCCTTTTAGTTTTTTTCAAATAAGTTGATTGGTGTTTGGTTGAATGGAAATTATCATGTAGGAAGTGTGAAAAGTGCTTGCATAATCTTGTAGATCATTATCTTGAATATTTGATACTTGTCAATTGTTTAGAGATATGAAGTAGATTAAATGCTTAAACTTGTGGATCATCTAGTAAGAATGGATTAGTAAAGAACTACCGTAAAGCTTAAAATTATGGTGCTTGTCCAGCTTGGTGGCTCTCAAAGTCTAGATATTCTTTTTGCAAAGAGTTGGTTTGGCTAACAAGGTAGACGGTGTGAAGTCTAGTGGTTATGCATAATGTATATATGTAGTCATTCATTGAACCAAGTTGGTGTTATGTGTTTGCTTGATACCTTGCTAAGCCTAAAAATTCCGTACTGAGAGGGAATACTTCTCGTGCATCCAAATCCCAGAGCCAAATATCTTTGCCATTTGTGTCCACCATACCTACCTACATGTGGTATTTCCTTGCCACTCCAAGTAAATTTTTCATGTGTCTCTGTTTTTAAGCTCATGAGGAAGCAGTAGCGAAGCTAGATATAGCCTGTGACAAGCAAGGTCATTTCCCCCCTTTCACCCGGTGAGCATGGATTACGTGCTCACTTAAATTTGCCAAGAGCTGGCAAGAGACCCCGAGTCTCAATCAAAATATAAATATAACCCACCATTCTCCTCCGCACAGTGCAAACCTGAGAAACCATTCAAACATTGGTTAGTGGTGAAACAAAGGAGAACGAGGAGTATCCTCAATCCTCTAATTACCAGCCGCTCTCAAAAGTCTAAAAGCCCTGCTTGGTACAGGGGACTAGCTAGTTTCTCTTCTGTGGAGTCGTTGACGAAAGCATGCATATCTCAAAACTGTTTTACTTCCGTTAAAAAAAAAAGCCCTAGCACATGACTAATCCCTGCTTCACTCTGCGAAGGGCCTTTGTTTTGCTTCCCCTTCTTTACCTCTCAAGCAATCACTTGGTGTCAACTTTGGTTCAAGTTTTACTTCATGTTATCTTTATGTCTAACCATGAAAACTTTGTATTCACTTTATCTTGAGATAAACAAGTTGCAAGTTGAAGCTTTTGCTGAAAACTTAAATCTTCCTTTGTGTTGGTCAAACTCCTTTGCCGAAAGAATATTTCTTTGTGAGATATCAATCATTGTCAAGTGTTATACTTTTAGGTCTCCAAAGTACTCTTTTCTAATAAATTCTTGTTTAGATGTTACACCTGGTTAATCATTGTTTGTTTCATTCAATGAACCATTGTCTTGGATCAATGCATTCAGTTCATGTGCTTTACATTATTACTTGATCAAGATTGTGTTGATAGCATGTCAATTCAAAAAATTATTTTGTTATCATTTACCTACTCGAGGACGAGCAGGAATTAAGCTTGGGGATGCTGATACGTCCCAGACGTATCTATAATTTTTTATGTTCCATGCTTGATTATATATCCGTGCCACATGTTTTTATTATGTTTTTATATCAATTTGGCATGATTTATGGAACTAACCTATTAACAAGATGCCTAGTGCCAGTTCCTGTTTTCTGCTGTCTTTTTGTTCTAGAAAAGTTGTTCGGGTAAGTTTCTCGGAATCATCTGAAAATTTACGTGAATTATTTTCACGAAGAAACAAAGACATGGCTAGGAGGGGAGCTGCAGGGGGGCCCACAGCCGCCAGACGCCACCCAGGCGCGGCCCAGGTCTTGGCCGTGCCGGGGTCCCACCTGGGCGACTCCGTCGCCTCCTCGAGTCGCCCTTTCGCCTATAAATTGTCTTCGACGCGGAAACCCTCGAGACCCGATCATATTTTCCAGAAAACATCCGAGGCCGCCGCCTTCGCCAACCCTAGATCAGGAGGGTTCTGAAGCTCTTCCCGGCACCCTGCCGGAGGGGGGAATCGTCACCGAGGCATCTACACCACCATGCCTGCCTCCGGAGTGATGCGTGAGTAGTCCACCACGGGACTACGGGTCCATAGCAGTAGCTAGATGGTTGTCTCTCCTTGTAATCCATTGCTTAGATCTTGTGAGCTGCCTATCATGATCAAGATCATATTATCTGTAACAGCTACATGATGTGTTTGCATGGATCCGATGAATTGTGGAAATCATTACTCTTGTTCATTTATGTGTTATGTTTTATCTGTGATCTTGCATGCTCTCCGATGCTAGTGGATGCTTTGGCCAAGTAATTGTTAGTGTCTTCAAATAGGGTATTTATGCTAGATAGTGGGTTCATGCCTTTGCGTGTTGAGTGCGATTAACAGAAACGCTTATGCTCATGAATGTGCTGTTGCCACTAGGGAGAAAACACCGTTGTTATTTCCTTGTGTTATTTACATTGCTTACATTATGCACTTTGCTTATTGTAATGATCTGTTGCTTGCAACTTAATACTTCTAGGTGACATGCTAGATAGCAAACCCGGGGTGGATTATTAGTCATAGACGCAATTGGAGAACGGTCTATGTATTTTGACGTAATGTCCATATTAGATGAAACGGTGAACTATATTGTTTTATGTTAGCATTGTTATGCGCCCACAATTCTGTCAATTACCATGCCGTAATTTGTTTCCCATCATGTGTATCTTTTGGAGAGACACCACTAGTGATATGTGGACCCCGGTCCTATTTTCCTACACTGTTTACAACCGTTTTAATAGCTTTCCTTCATCATTTGCTCGCTGGTTATATTTCACTTTAATCATATTTTACATCTGCACATTTAATTCTTTGTGTTCAGCAAGCCGGAGAGATTGACAACCTCTCTGTTTCGTTGGGGCAAATTAGTTTGTTTGTGATTGTGTGCAGGTCCACGTCAACACGCCAAGCTCTTTTTCTGGCACCGTTGATACCTAGCAAGCCTTCTCCAAGTCCTACTGGTTCGATAACCTTGGTTTTGTAATCAAGAGAAACTGCTGCTTTGCTGCATCATAACTTCCTCTTGGGGTTCCCCAGCGAACGTGTGCTCCACGTCATCAATGGGCCACAAACGACATGTTTACACATAATTATACATAGTGAAAATAAAAAATAAGAATGCCCTAGCTACCGTCGGCCTACTCCTCCTTGTCGTCGTCTTCGTAGAGGTCGATGAGGCGGCTGGGCCCAAAGATCGGCCGGTGGCATCCTCGCCGTTGCCGGGGGAGTCGATGGCTGCTCCTGTAGCTGCTCTGGTGGTGGATACAGCTCCGTCGGCGGGCCAGTCCAGGACCAGTTCAGGCCGATGAGTCCCTCGGGGAGAGGCGGCGCCGACGGCAGATCCCGGGCCATGTTCTCGTACCATGGCTGCGGAGGAGGTAGATTCTGGGCCTCCTCGGCGCTCCGTTGCAGGACGATGTCCAGCCCTGTACACATCCGACGCTCCTCATCGGCATGGGTGCGCAACAAGTCCTCAATGACCCGCTTGAGGAGTTCCTCCTCCTCGTCGTTTGGATTGGGGCGGCTGTTGCTGCTCCTTCTCCTACTCCTCCACAATACTCACCCAGGCCGGTAGGGCCGGCTGCGGGCCATAGCCGTGTCGGGGCGCGACACCAAAACAAAGAATACCGACCGGCAGCGTGCGTTGTGCTCGTCGCCGAACCACGTGTCTCAGTAGGGACTCATCTCCGCGAACGTCGGGTGGTCGAGGAGGTCCGGCGGGAGCTGGGCGCGCCGACGCTGGATTTCTGCGCGTCGTGCTCACCCTTCTTTCGGGACGGCCGGCACCAAAATCCTAGCGGGATTCAGATGCCAGTTGTCCGGCATCTTCATGTCATACCAGGGCACGGGGACGGCATTCTCCCGGTACCACTTGCGGCGATCAACGTTGAGGTATGGCCGCTCCCTGTGCCTACGCGGCCGCTGGTTGGCCACCGCAGGAGGGGCGAGCTGGAACGGAGCGGCGGGCGGGGCCGCGCGTGCCGGTGTCGTGCGGGCGGGGGCAGCGCAGGGGCATTTCCCCGACGAGGACTCGGCCTCGGTGTCGTGCTTGCCCTTGCCCATCTTGAAGAATGGCATTGTGGCTGGCTGGCTAGCTAGGATTTGTGCTGGCGGCGAGGGAGCAGGAGGGGGCGGAAGTGGGAGTGGGGATCTGGCCAGGGACCCCCGCACGAGTGGATAAAAATAAGGACCGGGGACGGGTTGAGTCGCTGCAATGTGGGGTCGGATGAGCGTGTGGACGGATGCGGCGACGCTCCATTTCCTATCCGTGTGGACGCAAACCTAACTCAGATATGGGTCGGGAATGGGTCTGACCGAATGCAGAACGGATGAAAAACGGGCCCGACCTCAGTTTGCGTTTGCGCGTTGGGTCGTGGTTTCGACCCATCCGGATCAAAATGGACCGATCCGGATGAAATGGGTCGGCGTGTTGGATTTGCCCTAAGACACTTGAGAGTTGAGACGTTTCCTCAATGGATGGACGCATAATAGAACTGGCAAGTATAGAGAGGAAAAAGAAAAGCTAACATATCTTATTGATGAGTTGGATGACAAAACTTACATGAGAGAAGGAATCTGAATGAACGCAAATGACCAAAGTTAAAACATTTACAAAAAGCGGTAAATAACATTGAAAGGACACAGATGTCGCCTAGAGGGGGGTGAATAGGCGATTTAAAATTATTACGGTTAAGGCTTGAATAAATGCGGAATAAAACTAACGTTTAATTTATCAAGACAAAACCTAAACTAGCTAGGTTTACCTATGTGCACCAACAACTTATGCTAAGCAATATAATCAACTAGGTGATAGCAAGATATATAACTTCAAGCTCAATGGCTATCACACAGTAAGTAGCATAAGTACGAAGCTCGGGTATAGAAATACCGAGGCACTTAGAGACGATGATTTATCCCGAAGTTCATTTCCCAATGGAAGCTCCATTGTGTCTCCGAGTAGCCTTGATATGGCACACCGTATCTCCATTGTGTCTTACCACCAATGTGGCGAGGCACTTGTCACTATGTTGTCATTGAGGTTGACAACTAGAACCTTTACAAGGATGAAGCACACTCCACAAGTTGGAGGGTCTTCACCAAATGCACCGAGCCGCCAAGACTTGATGCTTAAAGGCCGGGGCACACACCACAACTCAATTGGTGGCTCCCGACAATGTCTTCGTAGCTACCAAAGCTCCGAGACCAACAAGGTTGGGCCACCCTCCACAACCTAATTGGAGGCTCCCAACAAATCCCGTGAGCCACCAAGACTCCGAGAAATCAACAACCGTCTAGGGTACCAACGTGCCCTAGAGGAACAAGCTCTAGGGCACCAAAGCACCCAAGAGTAACAAGCTTCTCAACTTCGACTTCCACGTATCACCGTGGAGAACTCAAACCGATGCAACTAATGCAATGGAAAGAACACACTAAGTGTTCAAGTTCTTCCAACCCGAATCCAACCAAAGCAACTAATGCTTGGGAGGGATTTGAGAGGAAGAACAAAGGAGAAACACCAAGAAACTCCAAAGATCTAGATCCAAAGTGTTCCCCTCACTTAGAGGAGAAATCAATCGGTGGAAACAAGGATCTAGATCTCCTCTCTCTTTTCCCTCAAAAACTAGCAAGAACTATTGGAGGGATTGAGAGAAAGCCAAGCTTGAGAAGGTCAACAATGGAGGGGAGAAAATAGCTCAAGAGGTTGGCAAAAGGTTAGGGTTTATTTGGGGAAGAAACCCCTTAAATAGGAGGCTCCAAAATGGAGCCGTTGGAGCAGCAGGGTGCCCGGCCTAGGCCGGCCGGGGGGCCGGCCAGGGATTATCACGCAGGGAAAACAGGGCAGCCCGGCCAGGGAGCCGGCCTGGGCCAGCCTGGGGGCCGGCCACCCCCCAGAGCCGCCCGGCCTGGGAGCCGGCCTGGGCCGGCCAGGGGGCCGGCCACCCCCCAGAGCCGCCCGGCCTAGAGCCCGGCCTGGGCCGGCCAGGAGGCCGGCCACCCCCCAGAGCCGCCCGGCCTGGAGCCCGGCCTGGGCCGGCCAGGGGCCGGCCACCCCGCAGAGCCACCCGGCCTGGGCCGGCCAGGGGCCGGCCACCCCGCAGAGCCACCCGGCCTGCAGCCCGGCCTAGGCCGGCCAGGGAGCCGGCCAGCCAGGTGCGACGCCTTCTAATTTTAACATTCGACACCAAAAACGCAATAACTTCCACATACGAACTCCATTTCCGATAATCTTGGACTCGTTGGAATCGTCACAACGAGCCCTACAATATTATGCATAGAAACATCATTGTTCAATATGATATGGTAAAACCAAAAGATGAAAGGTAAAACCTTTCTATTGAAGACCGGAAAACCATATCTTTTGCAAATGAAGTCTGAATGAAGTGAAACCAACTTTGTTGGAAAGAGGACGACAAATGCTACCCAATAACAAGTGAAAATATTGAAACCAAGCAAGGGAGATTTTGCTACTAAACGGAAGAGTGAAACCTTCCGCATAGATGGACCGGCAAAATCTCCGACACCGAAAACTTAAGAGGAGACACATGAAAACCGTTTTCGGTGACCTTGGCCTTGTCATGACAAGCACGACAAGCACCAATACCACACCACGATAAGAGCCAAATAGGAACCAATAAAGATGATGCCAAGGATGCAAAGGTTTGAGCTCTCTACGACCGATACGCTAAAGCTCACTTGAGATCCCCTCTTGATAGTACGGTTACCTATCCTAAAACCCGGTCTCCCAACTACACCGCGAGACCGGTGAAATAGAAACCCTATCAAGATCATACCTTTTCCTTGCGCATTCCATTTGAGCTAGATGATGACGATCTTGATCTACTCTCAAGTGGATCACCTTTCTTGATTTTGCTCCGCTTGGTGAAGACTCGCATATTGCTCCCCCATACACCAAGATGGGAGAGGCACTCTTCAACATATCTTCACTTGGCCTTTATCTTGATGACGATCACCACGTGACGCCATCCTCCATGGGCAACATAGGATCTTCCTCTTGATTCATGCTCATGGAGAAACACCTTGGCCTTGATCAACAAATGGTCTTTTCTTCTTTTAGCCTAGACTCCAACATATGGAGTTCAAAGCATGTTAATGGACCAACACTGCAAATATAACTCAAAGCACAAATTAGTCCATAGAGATTGTCATTAATTACCAAAACAACATATGGGGGCAACCATGCTCTTTCAACCTCCCCCATTTTGGTAATTGATGACAATCCCTTTTGAGAGAGTTTATATAATAAGTTAAGCAACCTTCCAAGACAAGGATGCATGAGCATGAGAGGCAAATGCTTAAGAACCAAACGAAAGCATAAAACCAAATTCCCTTAAACCCTCTAAAACTTCTCCCCCATTGGCATCGATTGCCGAAATGGGAAGAAAAATTTAGAAGGCCAATATAATATGAGTTCCTCCACAAGGTATGCATTTCTCAAGATATGAGTGAAATTGAATGCACATATCCATTGACGAATAATAGAGGAAATCAAACTATATTGAGGATCCAAAGATTGCAAAAGGATGAAATCATTCTAAACATCTCCACAAAGGAGAAAAGCAATCAAGAAGATCCTAACCGAGAGTTCTAAATAAAAATAGAGAAGCTCCCCAATGTTCATGCACTATTGAGGAGTGCACAAATATGGAATCCTCACTCCCCCAAAATCATCTAGAACACTCACCAAGTGCAAGGATGTAAAAATTAAAGCAAAACAGAGCACTTGCACCAAAGATGTGGTTGAGCCATAAGGAGATACCAATTAAGAGAAACTATCAATAAAGGCCCAACCAAGAGTATGTGTTTGTGACAAGACAATTGATTTGGTAAGATACATAGTCTTAACCAAATGGAGATAAGATATATATCAAGTATTGACACACACAACTTTCAAAGAAGATTTTTCAAAAAAAAATATGTGCACAAGATCAAGGATACCAATTAGAAATTAAAACCAATCGAAAAAACCAAGAGCTAGTGGGAACATTTAGCCAACAAAATCAACATACTCACCGTGATAAGCATGAAGAGAAGACTCTTCAATAAAATGTGAGTGCACAAAGATGCGAATAGAAATAAGACAAGCACTCACGAGACAAACTTGGAGCCACCAAATAATTATAGATAAAAGACAAGGTGGCTTGAAAGAAAATAGGATACCAAATAAAAGTTGACCTCTCTCATATGTATAAGTTTCTAAGTAGACAAATCATTAATGATATACATCGACAAAGAAACTTACACATATAAAATGGTCGAAGAAAAGGAGACCATGGTAACCAAAAGGAAGTCATGAATATACAAAAAGTGATTATTGCTTAAAAGCATAGCACATAGCTCAAATTTATCACATTGTATATAAATGAACTTCAAACACATCAAATGCATCACACATATCACTAAGGGAACAAGAGATAGTGGAAATGCTTTGAGATAGGCAACAAGTATCACAAAGAAATAATACCAATTGATGGAAAGGTTTTTGCAATTTCATCACAAATATCACAAAGATATACCAAGTGAAGGAAATAAGCCAAAACCACAGCAATTGCACATTAAAGTTTTCATGCCAAGATGAAACCTACACAAGGTTGAATACAAGAAAGATATGCATGGGATAGATACTTGTTACCGATATAGCATTGGTGATGATGAAGATGAGAATTTTGTTTATCATCAAAGCTTGGCTCCAATAATCACATGGTGAGAACACCTTCCTTATGAGTGAGGCAAGCATCCAATGTATCTCCATTGTACCTAAAACAAAATTCAAGTACAACATGGTTCCCAAACTCATTGGGTCCCATAGTAGTTAGATGAACTACAATACATAGGACATACTCCACATAAATATGCGCATATAGATGTGAAATTGAATTTCATGCACATCTTAGCCTATTTAGGATTCAGTGGAGTATTCCCTATATATTGGATCAAGAAAGACATGCATGCCATATAATATATATGTTAAAGGATATACATACAAAGTCTTTTAAGAACCAAACGAGATACAATTTGGACAAAACACCAAGTAAACCAAGAAGAGAGCACATCAAAGTGTGACACAAAAAGGTTGTCCAAATTATATCAAAATCCAAATCAACACATGATTGAGGAAAAATCAAATCAACATATGATTGATTCCAAAACACATCAACATATGAAGTGTGATATCAAAAGGAATCGAATCAAAGCAACCTATGATCGATAAGACACCAATTGAAAATAAGATACCAACTAGGAGAAAAGATACCAAGAAGAGGATAATACTTGACCGGAATCAAGTAAAGTAGAATACAGTAATAAGGTATCAAAATTCCTACAATAAATATCAATTGAAACAAATATCTATGAAGGAGATATTAAATTCCAATTAATACCAATTGGAGGTACCTAGGCAAGGCCAATGAGCATATAAGATAAAAGAAAGAGACATGCTCAAAGGGATTTCTCATTCTATAGGATAAACATAAAACAAGAATTGAGAAAACAAGCCTCCAAAGAGAGAGCAAGGTTACACTAAATAAACCAAGCACCCTCTACACTTTTCATGATGGCACAAAGAATCAAGAGAAAAAGATTTGTATTCCATAAACACATACAATAGAAGTCAAATGCCAATTGAAAGGATCAAATATTGATAGATAGGATAGTGTTCTAAATAAAAGGAATGCTCCCCCAAGATTCATGCATTATTTTTGATATTTGCATTTGAATACGAAATGCACGCACAAGGGATCATTACTCTTCATATTTTATTTACAACACTAAACACTACCAATTTAAATTTAGGATCCATGAAAGAGGAAAGTAAGCCAATGGGAGTCAAAATAAATATTTTGGCAAGAGATGGGGCAAATAAAAGCCAATGCCAATGTAAGGATAATCAAAAATATTCTATCACAAACATAAATATGGATTGTCCAAGGATAGTGACCATTTGGAATTATTTTCCCGGTGATAGAGGTATCCAAGAATATCCTCACAAGATAAAACATATGGAAAGAGATAAGAATATAAAACACTAAATTTGAGTAAGGTTTGTTGGTAGTTCTAACTATTCAAACCAACCGGCAAGGCCATGGTTAGAATAATATGGAACAAATGGTTTCTCAAATAATATATAGGAATGCATATTAGAGAGAAACCATACCAAGTAAACTCACATAAACAAGAGCCAAAGGATAGCTAAAAAGAAAATTGGAACTTGTTCAAGCTAATATGCCACATAGAAATCAGATAATTTACAATATCAAATCTAAGTGGCAAAACCTCAAATGTTCACATTTTATGGGATTGTAATATGCACATAGCGTATTGCTCCGCCACAATGTGATAATTCATTTCTTCTTAACAAGAGGCAAATAAAATCAACTAGAGATAATTAATGGACATTATAGAATTTGAATTTCTCATGACAATGACACACCACATAGTTACGAGATAATCTTGATATATCAATACTAGGTGGTGTTCCTCATATACACACATTTTTAGGTTAGTGAAGTGTACAAAGCATATCACTCCCCCAAAATGGGATAGTCCATTAATCTCTCAAAAGTGCCCATTGAAATCAACACAAGATCCAATAAAGACTCAACACAAAGTTTACACATATATGGAGCGCACATTAACATACACAAAATTGATTGCTCAAGGTAAGTAATAAGCACAACATATATAAGCACATGCTAGGAACAAAACTAACACATGCAAGGGAGCAAGCAACTTTCAATGTATATATAATTTAAATATAAGTTATCACAAGAAGGAGCATTGGATATGAGATAGATATGTGATAATCCAATTGACTTGGCTAAATGAGATATAACCATGAAGATCCCTTAATTCTTCAAATGATAGCCAAGTCGCCAATGTCCTCCATCACAACCTATTGATCAAGTTTGAGCTTGTTGGTCCCCAACCAAGTTGGGTCCTAAGAGGTTAGTCACAATAGGCTTGGCAACCCAAATGGTTCTTTTCTTGACACCACTTTGAGTCCCCACATATTTGGCAAACACATTGCCAACCCTATCCTTCCTAAGAGAATAAACATCATCAATTATTATGGGGTTGGATAGAATACCATTAGTGCATGAAGAAGCCAAGTGGCCCTTCTCACATTATAAGTAGCAATATCGACTCTTTTCTTTCTTCTTAATAGGCTCCTCAACTTGAGGAGCAATGACTTGATTCTTCTTAAGAGGTGGCCTTTGTTCAACCCGAGGTTGAGGATGAGATTGAACAATAGGCCGCTTCCCTAGTTGCTTCTCACTAAGAGGCTTCTTCTTCATTGGGCAATCCCTAACATGATGCACTTCAACTTTGCACTTGAAGCAAACAATCTTGGCCAAATGATTGACTTGTTCTTGGCCCTTCTTATTGCTACTCTTGGACTTGTTCTTGATATTGGAGTTGAATCCAAGTCCACTCTTGTCATTGGGGGATTTTTGCATACTCAACATGTTGTCAAATGTGGTCTTCCCTTTATGACGCTTCTCCACATCTTTCTTCAAAGAAGTGGCTTGTGCCTTGTGCTCTTTAGTCTTCCCTACAAGGTTAGTAGCTACACAAGTACTAGTGGAAGTTGAGGCTTCATTGTTAGAGCAACTAGTCATGAAATGCAATTCAACATATGATTTACCACTAGTGTGAGATGAAGAATTACAAGGACTAGCACATGGCATTATAGCATTTTTAGTAGAAGTTGTGCCATTGTCCACATGAGGCTCACTAGATATTACCTTGGTAGCGATAGCCTCATGAGCTAACTTTAGCTTATCATGAGATACTAGAAGATCTTCATGAGAGCTTGAGATCTTATCATGGCTTTCTTCTAATATCTCATAATTGCTAGTTAGCAATTTAAGTTGAGCCCTTAGCTCAACATTCTCCTTTAAAATGGATGCTTCACAAGAAATAGAGTTAGTAGCACAAGCATCAATATTAATAGCAATGGGAGAACAATTAGGAAGCTCTTTTAGCAATTGAGCTTGGAGTTGATCATGGGACTTAGTGAGATGTGCAAGAGAATCTTCCAAGGACTTGACATCCTTTTCAAATTTCTCATTAGCCTCAAGGAGTCTAACAATTTCAACAACAAGCTCTTCATTTTTATTTTAAAATCATTATCCACCTTGAGAGCTCTATCATGGGTTTCATTTACTTTAGATAACTCTAGAGTAAATTTCTCCTCAAGAGATTTCTTGGTGGTTTGTTCTTCTTCAAGAGCTTCCTCAAGATCCGCAATCGTGTTCGCATAATCACGTTCGCGGCTAAGACTTTTATTTTCACGAGCTTACAAATTTTCAATAGTAAGCCCTCGCTCAACAAGGGTGCTCATGATTTCATTTAGGTTCTCACAAGCATTTTCATTCTTTGAAAGAGAATTAAGAACCATTAGAACTTTCTTACTAAAGTAAGCATCATCTTCTTCATCATCATTATTATTGTCATGATCATCACTACTTGATGATTTAGAAGATATGTAAGGACTATCAACACAAGCATGTGAAACATTTATAGTTCTAGATGTGTTTAAGTCCAAAGATAAATCATTGCAATGGATAGAGATGAAATATCATCTATAAGAAGCTCACTATCATCATTGCAAAATTTATCCCTACTCACCATTGCATTATTTTGTGGCTTGCCACATGTAGGTGAGGTAGAAGAAGTTGAGAACTCATCACGCCCGGAGGTGGAGGGAGAACAATCATTCTCACTATCAATGGACACACCATATTTGTCTTGAAGCTTGGTCCATAGCTCATGAGCACTCCGATAAGGAGAGATCGACAAAGCAACTGCATTTCTTAAAGACATGAAAACCACGTTAGAAGCTTGAGCATCTAGATAAGAATTTTCCTCATCCTCTAAAGATAATCTTTTCGGATCCTTTGGAGGAGAAAAACACATATCTAGAATTTGCTCTATATATGGATTAATGTCCCTAAAATAATTTAGCATGCGATTTCTCCAATCATCATAATTAGTGCCATCGAATATTAAGGAGGCATTGTGCACTAAACCACTAGACGACATCTTTACTCTCTAGGCCGTGAAGCCTTATAAAGAGAGAACCCGCTCTGATACCAATTGAAAGGACACGGATGTCGCCTAGAGGGGGGGTGAATAGGCGATTTAAAATTATTTCGGTTAAGGCTTGAATAAATGCGGAATAAAACTAACGTTTAATTTATCAAGCCAAAACCTAAACTAGCTAGGTTTACCTATGTGCACCAACAACTTATGCTAAGCAATATAATCAACTAGGTTATAGCAAGATATATAACTTCAAGCTCAATGGCTATCACACAGTAAGTAGCATAAGTACGAAGCTCGGGTATAGAAATACCGAGGCACTTGGAGACGATGATTTATCCCGAAGTTCACTTCCCAATGGAAGTTAGTCTCCGTTGGAGCAGCGCGGTGTTCACCAAAGTGAAACACCGAGTAGCCTTGATATGGAACACCGTATCTCCATTGTGTCTTACCACCAATGTGGCGAGGCACTTGTCACTATGTTGTCATTGAGGTTCACAACTAGAACCTTTACAAGGATGAAGCACACTCCATAAGTTGGAGGGTCTTCACCAAATGCACCGAGCCGCCACGACTTGATACTTCAAGGCCGGGGCACACACCACAACTCAATTGGTGGATTCCGACAATGTCTTCGTAGCTACGAAAGCTCCGAGACCAACAAGGTTGGGCCACCCTCCACAACCTAATTGGAGGCTCCCAACAAATCCCGTGAGCCACCAAGACTCCGAGAAATCAACAACCGTCTAGGGTACCAACGTGCCCTAGAGGAACAAGCTCTAGGGCACCAAAGCACCCAAGAGTAACAAGCTTCTCAACTTCGACTTCCACGTATCATCGTGGAGAACTCAAACCGATGCAACTAATGCAATGGCAAGAACACACTAAGTGGTCAAGTTCTTTCAACCCGAATCCAACCAAAGCAACTAATGCTTGGGAGAGATTTGAGAGGAAGAACAAAGGAGAAACACCAAGAAACTCCAAAGATCTAGATCCAAAGTGTTTCCCTCACTTAGAGGAGAAATCAATCGGTGGAAACAAGGATCCAGATCTCCTCTCTCTTTTCCCTCAAAAACTAGCAAGAACTATTGAAGGGATTGAGAGAAAGCCAAGCTTGAGAAGGTCAACAATGGAGGGGAGAAAATAGCTCAAGAGGTTGGCAAAAGGTTAGGGTTTATTTGGGGAAGAAACACCTTAAATAGGAGGCTCCAAAATGGAGTCGTTGGAGCAGCAGGGTGCCCGGCCAGGGGGCCGACCAGGGATTATCACGCAGGGAAAACAGGGCAACCCGGCCAGGGAGCCGGCCTGGGCCGGCCTGGGCCGGCCTGGGGGCCGGCCACCCCCCAGAGCCGCCCGGCCTGGAGCCCGGCCTGGGCCGGCCAGGAGGCCGGCCACCCCCCAGAGCCGCCCGGCCTGGAGCCCGGCCTGGGCCGGCCAGGGGGCCGGCCACCCCCCAGAGCCACCCGGCCTGCAGCCCGGCCTAGGCCGGCCAGCCAGGTGCGACGCCTTCTGAAAGTACACGGATATCGCATAGAGGGGGGGTGAATAGGCGATTTAAAATTATTACGGTTAAGGCTTGAATAAATGCGGAATAAAACTAACGTTTAATTTATCAAGCCAAAACCTAAACTAGCTAGGTTCACCTATGTGCACCAACAATTTATGCTAAGCAATATGATCAACTAGGTGATAGCAAGATATATGACTTTAAGCTCGATGTCTATCACAAAGTAAATAGCATAAGTAAGAAGCTCGGGATAGAAATACCGAGGCACTTGGAGACGATGATTTATCCCGAAGTTCACTTCCCAATGGAAGCTAGTCTCCGTTGGAGCGGCGCGGTGTTCACCAATGTGAAACACCGAGTAGGCTTGATATGGCACACCGTATCTCCGTTGTGTCTTACCACCAATGTGGCGAGGCACTTGTCACTATGTTGCCGTTGAGGTTGACAACTAGAACCTTTACAAGGGTGAAGCTCACTCCACAAGTTGGAGGGTCTTCACCAAATGCACCGAGCCACCAAGACTCGATGCCCAAGGCCGAGGCACACACCACAACTCAATTGATGGCTCCCGGCAATGTCTTCGTAGCTACCAAAGCTCCGAAGCAAACAAGGTTGAGCCACACTCCACAATTGCAGGCTCCCAACAAATCCCGTGCGCCACCAAGACTCCGAGAAAACAACAACCGTCTAGGGTACCAACGTGCCCTAGAGGAACAAGCTCTAGGACACCAAAGTACCCAAGAGTAACAAGCTTCTCAACTTCACTTTCCACGAATCACCGTGGAGAACTCAAACCGATGCAACTAGTGCAATGGCAAGAACACACTAAGTGATCAAGTTCTTCCAACCCGAATCCAACCAAAGCAACTAATGCTTGGGAGGGATTAAACAGGAAGAACAAAGGAGAAACACAAAGAAACTCCAAAGATCTAGATCCAGAGTGTTCCCCTCACTTAGAGGAGAAATCAACCGGTGGAAACAAGGATCTAGATCTCCTCTCTCTTTTCTCTCAAAAAGTAGCAAGAACTATCGGAGAGATTGAGAGCAAGCCAAGCTTGAGAAGGTCAACAATGGAGGAAGAAAATAGCTCAAGAGGTTGGCAAAAGGTTGGTTTATTTTTGGGGAAGAAGCCCCTTAAATAGGGGCTCCAAAAATGGAGCTGTTGGAAAAAGAGAAGGGGCAAACAGCACAGTCGGGCCGGCCTGCAACCCGGCCGGGGAACCGGCAGCCCACCCGGCCGCGCCGGCCTGTGACCCGGCCTGGGCCGGCCGGGGAGCCGGCAGCCCACCCGACTGCGCCGGCCTGTGGCCCGGCCTGGGCCGGCCGGGGAGCCGGAGGCCTGCCCGACCGCGCCGGCCTGGTACCCGGCCTGGGCCGGCCAGGGAGCCGGAGGCCCACCCGACAGCGCCGGCCAGGGACCCGGCCTGGGCCGGACTGCAGGCCGGTCTGGCCACTTCCCCCTTTTTTCTTTTCTCTTTTTGATATTCTGTCAAAAAAACTTCCGATACCGAAAACGCAATATCTTCCACATACGAACTCCGTTTTCGGTAAACTTGGACTCGTTGGAATCGTCACAACGAGCACTACAAGAATATTCATAGAAACATCATTGTTCAACAAGATATGGTAAAACCAAATGGTGAGAGGTAAAACCCTTTTATTAAAAACCGGAAAACCATATCTTTTGCAAATGAAATCCGAATGACATGAAACCAACTTTGTTGGAAAGAGGACTACAAATGCTACCCAATAACATGTGAGAATATTGAAACCAAGCAAGGGAGATGGAAGAGTAAAACCTTCCGCATAGATGGACCGGGAAAATCTCCGACACCGAAAACTTAAGAGGAGACACATGAGAAACCGTTTTCGGTGACATTGGCCTTGCCATGACAAGCACGACCAGAACCAATACCACACCACGATAAGAGCCAAATAGGAACCAATAAAGATGATGCCAAGGATGCAAAGGTTTGAGCTCTCTATGACCGATACGCTAAAGCTCACTTGAGAGCCCCTCTTGATAGTACGGTTACCTATCCTAAAACCTAGTCTCCCAACTACACCGCGAGACCGGTAAAATAGAAACCCTATCAAGATCATACCTTTGCCTTGCGCATTCCACTTGAGCTAGATGATGACGATCTTGATCTTCTCTCAAGTGGATCACCTTTCTTGATTGTGTTCCGCTTGGTGAAGAATCGCATATTGCTCCCCATACACCAAGATGAGAGAGGCACTCTTCGACATATCTTCATTTGGCCTTTATCTTGATGACGATCACCACGTGACGCCATCCTCCATGGACAACATAGGATCTTTCTCTTGATTCATGCTCATGGAGAAACACCTTGGTCTTAATCAACATATAGTCTTCTTCTTTTAGCCTTGACTCCAACATATGGAGTCCAAGCATTCCTTATGGACCAACACTGCAAATATAACTCAAAGCACACATTAGTCCATAGAGATTGTCATTAATTACCAAAACAACACATGGGGGCAACCATGCTCTTTCAATCTCCCCCATTTTGGTAATTGATGACAATCCCTTTTGAGAGGGTTTATATAAAGAATTAAGCAACCTTGCAAGACAAGGATGCATGAGCATGAGAGGCAAATGCTTAAGAACCAAACTAAAGCATAAAACCAATTTCCTTAAACCCTCTAAAACTTCTCCCCCATTGGCATCGATTGCCGAAATGGGAAGAAAAATTTTAGATGGCCAATATAATATGAGTTCCTCCACAGGTATGCATTCCTCAAGATATGAGTGAAATTAAATGCACATATCCATTGACGAATAATAGAGGAAATCAAACTATATTGAGGATCCAAAGATTGCAAAGGATGAAACTATTCTAAACATCTCCACAGAGGAGAAAAGCAATCAAGAAGATCCTAACTGAGGGTTCTAAATAAAAATAGAGAAGCTCCCCAATGTTCATACACTATTGAGGAGTGAACAAATATGGAATCCTCACTCCCCCACAATCATCTAGAACATTCACCAAGTGCAAGGATGTAACCATTAAAGCAAAACAAAGCACTTGCACCAAAGATGTGGTTGAGCCATAAGGAGATACCAATTAAAATAAATTATCAATAAGGGCCCAACCAAGATTATGTGTGTGTGACAAGACAATTAATTTGGTAAGACGCATAGTCTTAACCAAATGGTGATAAGTTATACATCAAGTATTGACACACACAACTTTCAAAGAAGATTTTTTTTAAAATGTTCACAAGCTCAAAGATGCCAATTGGAAACTTCAACCAATCGAAAAAGCGAAGAGCAAGTGAGAACATTTAGGCAACAAAAATCAACATTCTCACGTGATGAGCATGAAGAGAAGAATCTTCAATAGAATGTGAGTGCGCAAAGGTGCGAATAGAAATAAGACAAGCACTCACGAGACAAACTTGGAGTCACCAAAGAATTATAGATAAAAGACAAGGTGGCTTGAAAGAAAGTAGGATACCAAATAAAAGTTGACCTCTCTCATATGTATAGGTTTCTAAGTAGACAATGATATTCATCGACAAAGAAACTTGCACATATAAAATGGTCGAAGAAAGGAGACTATGGTAACCAAAAGGAAGTCATGGATATACAACAAGAGATTATTGCTTAAAAGCATAGCACATAGCTCAAATTTATCTTATTGTATATAAATGAACTTCAAACACATCAAATGCATCACACATATCACTAAGGGAACAAGAGATAGTGGAAATGCTTTGAGATAGGCAACAAGTATCACAAAGAAATAATTCCAATTGTAGGAAGGTTTTTGCAATTTTCATCACAAATATCACAAAGGTATACTAAGTGAAGGAAATAAGCCAAAACCACAACAATTGCACATTTAAAGTTTTCATGCCAAGGGGGCAACCTACACAAGGTTGAATACTAGATAAATATGCATGGGGTAGATACTTGTTACCGAAATAGCATTGGTGATGATGAAGATGAGAATTTTTGTTTATCATCAAAGCTTGACTCCAATAATCACATGGTGAGAACGCCTTCCTTATGGATAAGGCAAGCATCCAATGCATCTCCATTGTACCTAAAACAAAATTCAAGTACAACATGGTTCCCAAACTCATTGGGTTCCATAGTAGTTAGATACACTACAATACATAGGAAACACTCCTCATAAATATGTGCATATAGATATGAAATTGAATTTCATGCACATCTTAGCCAATTTAGGATTTGGAGGAGTATCCCCTATATATTGGATCAAGAAAGACTAGCATGCCATAAAAATGAATATATTAGTAAATATGCATGCATGGACTTACAAGAACCAAATGAGATACAAATTGGACAAAACACCAAGTAAACCAAGAAGAGAGCACACCAAAGTGTGACACCACAAGGTTGTCCAAATTATATCAAAATCCAAATCAACACATGATTGAGGAAAGAATCAAATCAACATATGATTGATTCCAAAACACATCAACACATGAAGTGTGATATCAATAGGAATCAAATCAAACAACACATGGTAGATAAGACACCAATTGAAAAATAAGATACCAACTAGGAGACAAGATACCAAGAAGAGGATAATACTCGACCGGAATCAAGTAAAGTCAAGTAAAGTAATAAGGTATCAAAATTCTCACAAATATCTATGAAGAAGATATTAAATTCCAATTAATACCAATTGAAGGTACCTAGGCAAGGCCAATGAGCATATAAGATAAAAGAAAGAGACATGCTCAAAGGGTTTTCTCATTCTATAGGATAAACATAAAGCAAGAAATGAGAAAGCAAGACTCCTAAGAGAGAGCAAGGTTGCACCAAATAAACCAAACACCCTCTACACTTTTCATGATGGCACAAAGCATCCAGAGAAAAGATTTGTCTTCCGTAAACACATATGATAGAAATCAAATGCCAATTGAAAGGATCAAATATTGATAGATAGGATGGTGTTCTAAATAAAGAAATGCTCCCCCAAGATTCATGCATTATTTTTGATATTGATGTTTGCATTTGAATACAAAATGCACGCACAAGGGATCATTACTCTTCATATTTTATTTACAACACTAAACACTACCAATTTGAGGTTTAGGATCCTAGCAAGAGGCAAGGAAGGCAAAGAGAGTCAAAATGAATATTTTGGCAAGAGATGGGGCAAATAAAAACCAGTGCCAATGTAAGGATAATCAAAAAATTCTACCACAAACATAAATATGGATTGTCCAAGGACAATGACCATTTGGAATTATTTTCCCGGTGATAGAGGTATCCAAGAATATCCTCACAAGATAAAACCTATGGCAAGAGATAAGAAATAAACACCATATTTGAATAAGGTTTGTGGTAGTTCCAACTATTCAAACCAACCGGCAAGGCCATGTTTAGAATAATATGGAACAAATGGTTTCTCAACTAATGTATGGAGATGCCTATTAGAGAAAACCACACCAAGCAAACACCACAAACAAGACCCAAAAGATAGCTAGAAAGCAAATTGGAACTTGTTCGAGCTAATATGCCACATAGAAATAAGATAATTGACAATATCAAATCTAAGTGGAAAAACCTCAAATGTTCACATTTTATGGGATTGTAATATGCACATAGCTTATTACTCCCCCTAATGTGATAATTCTTTTATCTAAGGAGGAGGCAAAATAAAATCAACTAGAGATAATTAATGGATGTTATAGAATTTGAATTTCTCATGAGGATGACACACCACATAGTTACTAGATAATCTTGATATATCAATACTAGGTGGTGTTACTCATATACAACATTTATAGGTTAGTGAAGTGCACAAAGCATATCACTCCCCCAAAATGGGATAGTCCATTAATCTCTCAAAAGACCCCATTGAAATCAACACAAGATCCAATAAGGACTCAACACAAAGTTTACACATATATGGAGCGCACATTATCATACACAAACTTGATTGATCAAGGTAAGTAATAAGCACATCATATACAAGCACATGCTAGGAACAAAACTAACACATGCTAGGGAGCAAGCAACTTTCAATGTATATATAATTTAAATATAAGTTACCGCAAGAAGGAGCATTGGATATGAGATATGACAATATAATCCAAATGACTTGGCTTGTGGAAATAATAATCACAAAGATCCCTTAATTCTTCAAGGATAGCCGAGTCTCCAATGTCCTCCATCACAACCTATTGATCAAGTTTGAGCTTGTTGGTCCCCAACCAAGTTGGGTCCTAAGATGTTAGTCACAATAGGCTTGGCAACCCAAATGGTTCTTTTCTTGACACCACTTTGAGTTCCCACATATTTGGCAAACACATTGCCAACCCTATCCTTCCTAAGAGAATAAACATCATCAACTATTATGGGGTTGGATAGAGTACCATTGTGCATGAAGAAGCCAAGTGGCCCTTCTCACGGCATAAGTAGCAATATCGACTCTTTTCTTTCTTCTTAATAGGCTCCTCAACTTGAGGAGCAATGACTTGAGTCTTCTTAGGAGGTGGCCTTTGTTCAACCCGAGGTTGAGCATGAGATTGAACAATAGGCCGCTTCCCTAATTGCTTCTCACTAAGAGGCTTCTTCTTCATTGGGCAATCCCTAACATGATGCCCTTCAATTTGCACTTGAAGCAAACAATCTTGGCCGAGTGATTGACTTGTTCTTGGCCCTTCTTATTGCTACTCTTGGACTTGTTCTTGATATTGGAGTTGAATCCAAGTCCACTCTTGTCATTGGGGGATTTTTGCACACTCAACATGTTGTCAATGTGGCCTTCCCTTTATGACGCTTCTCCACATCTTTCTTCAAAGAAGTGGCTTGTGCCTTGTGCTCTTTAGTCTTCCCTACAAGGTTAGTAGCTACACAAGTACTAGTGGAAGTTGAAGCTTCATTGTTAGAGCAACTAGGCACAAAATGTAATTCAACATATGATTTACATTAGTGTGAGATGAAGAATTACAAGGACTAGCACATGGCATTTAGCATTTTTAGTAGAAGTTGTGCCATTGTCCACATGAGGCTCACTAGATATTACCTTGGTAGCGATAGCCTCATGAGCTAACTTTAGCTTATCATGAGATACTAGAAGATCTTCATGAGAGCTCGAGAGCTTCTCATGGCTTTCTTCCAATATCTCATAATTGCTAGTTAGCAATTTAAGTTGAGCCCTTAGCTCAACATTCTCCTTTAAAATGGATGCTTCACAAGAAATAGAGTTAGTAGCACAAGCATCAACATTAATAGCAATGGGAGAACAAGTAGGAAGCTCTTTTAGTAATTGAGCTTGGAGTTGATCATGAGACTTAGTGAGATGTGCAAGAGAATCTTCCAAGGACTTGACATCCTTTTCAAATTTCACATTAGCCTCAAGGAGTCTAACAATTTCAACAACAAGCTCATCATTTTTAATTTTAAAATCATTAGCCACCTTGAGAGCTCTATCATGGGTTTCATTTACTTTAGATAACTCTAGAGTAAATGTCTCCTCAAGAGATTCTTGGTGGTTGTTCTTCTTCAAGAGCTTCCTTAAGATCCGCAATCGTGTTCGCATAACCACGTTCGCGGCGAAGACTTTCATCTTCACG